>CM039506.1:8725858-9150986 GCA_022432975.1 Begonia masoniana
AAGCAATGTATATTATTAAAAGAGGAGAAAGTGATTTGATCTCTTTCTATAGTCAGCAATGACAAGTAGGAGAAGATATATTTACCTTTTGTTGTGTTCATCCACGATGATAGTGATATTAATTGTTTACGTGGATCGCTAAAAATCTTAATTAGCAATTATCTTAAGCATAATGTTTGTAATCTATATCTAGTTTAAAATTCAATAAATCCGATTGTAGCTCCTAATCATCGAGTAAGGTTAGAAGTAGGCACTAGTTTTACTATCACGTGACGTTAATTAATTGACGATTATATATAATTAAAATATTATATTATTTAGACTTATGAATGATTAGTACGTAAATATCATATTGGATTATTAGATTAAAAAATTATTATTTAATTATTAAGGATTAAGAAATGTCAACCAAAGACTTTTTTTTACTAATAATATATTTGTGGGTTTGAATTATTTTCAACAATTAAACCAAACCCTTAATTGTTTTATGAGAGAAGAGATGCCACCAACTTATATATAAGGCTTTTATTTTGACACGATGTAATATTATAAAATATGTGCACGATCGTGTCACATCTTTTAAATTAAATAAATAAAATATGGAAATGAGAATAAAGCTTAGTAAATAATTAAAAATAAATATTTTTTTTATAAATGTAAATTAAAGTGTTATGTAACAAGTTGACAAGTGGCCTTGTTGGGATGGTTTGTGGATATTTTGTTCGCTTAAAAACGTAATTATGAAAAAATTAAATATTCTTTTCAGACATATAAACATTTTCTGGAAACTTTATTATTTTTAAAGAGAAAATGTAAATTAAACAATTTTTTTTATTTATTTTTGTTTTTAAAATGTTAATTAAATAATTTTCTATTTGTTGACAATATTTTTCCAACTTTCGTTCAAACTATTATTTTCTGCAATTAACTGCTTGTATTTGACCTAATCATTTATTTGTCAACTTTTATAGATTTCATTCAAAATTCGTGTTAAGAGTTTTCGATTGGCTTGCTTTGACCAACCAATAGACACCTCAATTTTGTACAGCACTCCCACTGAACGCTTTCATACTTCTGTGTTTCCTCCGAGTTCTTCGACCTTAGCTTTTCATGCATATTTTAAGCGCGTGAACATTAATTAATCTTTTCTTTTATCGAATTATATACAAGTGATTTTACATAAAGCATCTAGAGTTGTTTTAAAACACCTTTAACATATGAAGATTAAAATTTTCAGAAAATCAAATTTTTTTCAACCCTTTGAACTTTTTTATGATACTATGGAGGTCTTGACAGCCTAATACTACACGAGAAAATGAGAAAAAAGAAGAGAACATAAGAGAAAAATGAGAAAGTAAAAAAAGAATGGAAAAAACACATATAGAAATAGCATAAAGCTGAGATAGTATTCTGTTTGCTCAAGTAATAAAAAATTCTTTCTTAATAACTCAATCCATTATTCAAAAATATGTTGTCATACTACCTTCATTGATAATAACAAAAAATCTTATCCGTATATTATTATTTGAATTTCCCGAATGGTCCGAGGATTTCAAAGATTGGAATAAAGATATGCATATTAAATGTACAATTTAATTGAAATTTTTTCAAATTCTTGTACTATATTGTAATAGTATAAGAGTTCCCTCGATTATTGGCTTCGGATTCAAAATCTAAGATTCCTTTTCCCAGCCATTTAGGGTTAAAAAGATGTAAAAGCGTCTCTCTCTATACGAATGGTGCGTTCCAAGGTGTGAAGTGAGAGAGAAAAGTGGGAGAGAAGGGGTGAGACAGTTAAATTTCACTAAAATTATTTCATTAGCACCTGAAATGTTATAAGATGAGACCGAGATATAGTTAGAATATTTGAATGAAATTAATTAATAGATTGTATCTCACGTATGTACTTTTCAAAATTCAAAAATATTGAATAAATAAAGAGCATGTTAATTATATTAGAATTTGAAAGTAACACTCATTTTGGCTTATCATGGGTAATGATACTATTGCTAACCTACTAACCTTTAGTAAAATGTGAATCCGACGGGTTCGTTTATAATAATTCATGAAGCAGATTAAGAGTCTTATAGTCCTGAAATTAAATTCGATGTGAAATCAAGAAATATTCTTTCTTTTTTCTTAGATTTTTTTTTTCATTTTAAGAAATTGGTTAGTTTTCTAGTAATAAGGAACAGTAGTACATAGTATTGGATGAAAGAAAGAAAACAATAAAAATAAAATAATAATCAATATTTGCAATGAACTTATTAGTCTTGTTGTAGTAGACTCAAAGAGTCATTCTTTACTTAATTACAAGAATGAGTTTTTTGAATATGAAAAGACAAAATCTAGAATGTAGTTTCGGAATTTGGATCCGTGTCGGGACTAACGAGGCTTGAACCGGCAGCTTTCGCCTTGACAGGGCGGTGCTATGACCTATTGAACTACAATCCCAAGGAAAAAAATGTACAACATATAATATATGTTTATGATTCATTGCCTTGATTGTGGTGCTCTGACCAACTGAACTACAATCCCAGGGAAAAAAAATGTACAACATATGATATATGTTGATCTATGTAGATTTTGGATTATATGTAGATGAAAATCTACATATCGTAACATAGGCGCGAGTAATGTATTGATATACACACGGACATGCACTTTAATGAGAGGAGCATAGATTATTAGTCATTTTTATTTATTGTAAAATTGATTAGCAAACTATTTTGGTTAATAAGATGCTCACTGAAAAAATTCCATGGACAAATTGATCTTTGTTTTAAAAAGAATTGTTAAAAAAAGGTGTGCCGACATGTTTCAATTTATTCCCTCTATTTGTCAAAAACACAACGAATCGCTTGTGGAGTTTCTTCATTTTCCCTGCTGCACCTTGCTGAAAGTGCAGGCTCTTAAGTGCCAGAATGAAGTCGCCGTGTTGAATACGCCGGTTAGTACTATCACTTCCACCACTATTGAACTTGTCCACCTTCATATCCTGTCCACGGTGCCATTTTCGCAAGCCAGAACGTGGTGGCATATGATAACTGGCCTAAATTCACTGCCTTTAAACCAGTCATGACACGCTACTTGTCGTGAAGGAGGAAGAAGGTACCTGTGGGGTCCCTCCATTATGATGAGGGATCCACTGAATTTAATATGAAGTTTGAAAAATGAGGAATTTTCCTTCGACGCCTCTAAATTTGGCAGGCGCCTATTTTTTTGTTTTCTCACTTACAATTTTCCCTATAAATAGGGAAGCCATCTGAAGAGAAAGATTATCCGAAGAAACAGCTTCTTCTGTAAGAGAAGAGAAGAGGGAAAAATATTCTCTGAGAATAGGGAGAGAAATAGTGATGATTATTTTGGAGGGAGAGAAAAGAAAGAGTGAGAGAAAAATAAGTGTAGTTCTTTTGTGCACAGTGAGAATTCTAAGAGTGGTGATTTCTCTTAGTGAATATTTTTTAAAATATTTGATATCTAGAAAAATATTGTAAATCCTATTTTTCATAGTGAGATCTTTCTGGACTCTGTCCCCGTAGTTTTTCCCGATTTGAGTTTTCACGTAAAATTCTCGGTGTTCATTTAGCCATTATTTCTCTTACTTTTTAGCAGTTATAATTTTACGGCATGGGAAAATATTCCTGGTATTTTTCGGATCTCTTCTGCTGTCATTTCTCGTTCTTGAAAAATTTTTGTTATTTTCCCAACAAGTGGTATCAGAGCATGGTTAATTGCTTTAAATCTAGTATGCTCTGTGGTTGCAATTTTTAAACTGATCTTCCACATCAGAAAAATTTTTAGAGGTTGTAGTCCTCGTGCCGTGTTTGAATCATGGAGAGTAACCCGAGTCGGATGATCACGTTGAACGGCTCTAACTTTCATGTGTGGAAAGGGAAGAAGGAAAATTTTCTCTATGTGAAAGACTATTATTTACCCGTATTTGCTGGTGCGAAGCCGGCCGATAAATCTGACGTCGAATGGGAATTATGTCATCGTCAAGTATTGTAGTTACATTCGACAGTGGGTAAATGATAACGTCCTCAACCATGTCAGTGAGGAAAAGAATGCTCAGAGCTTGTAGAAAAAGCTTGAGGAGTTATATGCTCGGAAAACTGGTAACAACAAGCTGTTTTTGATCAAGCAGCTTCTGGGGTTGAATTATGTCATCGTTTTTAAAACATGTACATACTTTACATTTAGGTTCAAGTGGACATGATGGTTAAAGGGGCGTGTTAGGGGAGTAGAATCAATATACATGACATAAGTTACTGTTTTTGCTTGTCCCAGGGAAGGACAAATAACAGTATGTCCTTAGGCGAGGACGGTTTTACAGAAGTCCCAGAGAAGGACAAGAACAGAACATATGTCATTGCCTGCCCCACAACTTAACCGGTATATTACATTTAACATTTAACATTTACTTATATTTCTTACATAAACCATGTGCATAAAACATTTTGTATAATTTCTTGAAAACGTGATGCATGAACATACGGTGCGCATAGAACATAACACAACATGTAGACATATCCTGTGACGACCCGTCTTTCAACGGACTGATAAGGAACCACCCATTCTCCGCGGATCCTGGGGCTGACCTGGGCCGGAGGTGGGTAAAGCTCCGCGGATCCTGGGGCTGACCTGGGCCGGAGTGGTTTCTCCGTTGAAGCAGGGGCCGTTACGAACCCACATCGCTTGGGGAAGTACATGGAAATGAAACATATGTAAGAGATCCCTCCCTAAATAGCAAGACGCGTTTTGGAGCACGATTGGCGACGGATCCCATAAGAACTCCGAAGTTAAGCGGGCTTCGGCGAGAGTAATTCCAGGTTGGGTGACCTTCCGGGAAGAGCTCTCGCCAAACAAAGCCGTGAGGGGAGGATATTGGGCTGCGGCCCAATCCCCGGAGCGGACAATATCTTGCTGGGAATGGGGTCGTTATAAATGGTATCAGAGCCTGTACCCAACCGAAAATGTGGCCAACGAGGACGTTGGGCCCCCGAGGGGGGGTGATTGTGACAACCCGTCTTTCAACGGACTGATAAGGAACCACCCATTCTCCGCGGATCCTGGGGCTGACCTGGGCCGGAGGTGGGTAAAGCTCCGCGGATCCTGGGGCTGACCTGGGCCGGAGTGGTTTCTCCGTTGAAGCAGGGGCCGTTACGAACCCACATCGCTTGGGGAAGTACATGGAAATGAAACATATGTAAGAGATCCCTCCCTAAATAGCAAGACGCGTTTTGGAGCACGATTGGCGACGGATCCCATAAGAACTCCGAAGTTAAGCGTGCTTCGGCGAGAGTAATTCCAGGTTGGGTGACCTTCCGGGAAGTGCTCTCGCCAAACAAAGCCGTGAGGGGAGGATATTGGGCTGCGGCTCAATCCCCGGAGCGGACAATATCTTGCTGGGAATGGGGTCGTTACATATCCTCAATGCATAAACATAAACAATTCCTCAAGACATTTTAATAAAACGACGACATTTATCATAAAACATATTCTAATAACCTAACTACTCATCAGTGTACCCCTTAAAGTATATGAAGACCTAGTACTTTTATGATGTAGGCCTTAAGGGCTTAACACATCCAATATAATCTTATCTTTGGTCCGTCGAAATTTCAGCAAGCCTTGGTTGTTTTCCTTAGAGTTTCAAGAACCTAATACATGTGCATCAAATCATTAATAACATCACCAACGCATTAACCAAAACCAACCAATTGAAATATCTCAAAGTTCATTCAACTAGCAAAACTCAACAATTTTCATTCAATATTCTCGAATTTTGCCTTTAAAATTGGCTTAACTTCAAACCTCAATAACTAACTCAATTCTTATCCGTTTTTGATGATTCAACCTGTTTTGGAAACCTCATTATGTCTATTTTAACATGAAATCAGACATTTATCTAAAGCAAAACAGAATCAAGATAGAAAAATCAAAAACTAAACTGCTCTAATAGAAGAGTAATGGTGATAAAGGAATCCACTAGCGAGTGGGAAAGCGAAGACGACGATGGTCAGTACGACATGGAAATAGATGAGGAGATCAAAGAGGAGAATGGCACCAATGGTGATGATTGTCCACCCCAAGACGGACCTCTAATCTTAGTAATTCGACGAGCACTTCTAACCAAGGATACAATAAAGGGCTGCCAAAGGGAAAATATTTTTTATAGTCGTTGTGTAGTTAAGGACAAAGTGTATTCCCTTATAATTGATGGTGGAAGTTGCATGAACATTGCTTCGCAAGAAATGGTCAACAAGCTAGGCTTGCAAACGGTCGAACACCCTCAACCATACAAGTTGAAATGGTTGAATGATAGAAATGACATAAAGGTGAGCAAACAAGTACTATTGATTTCACCATTGGCAAGATAAGAACTCGATCCTTTGCGATGTAGTGCCAATGAAGGTGAGCCATCTTTTATTAGGACGACCATGAAAATTCAACCGTAAGGCAACCCACGATGGGTTTCTCAACAAATACACCTTGGAGTTCGGAGGTAGAACAATTAAATTACTACCTATGACTCCTGAGCAACTAGCACTAGACGAAGCAATCCGCAAAGGAGCAAAAAATAAGGAAACCTTTCTGATGTCTAAACATGAGTTAAGAGTCTATTCCACACAAGGACACTCCGACATCAATTGGTATCTAAACCCTCTTTTTGAAGTAGTATCTGCTCTGCGACCTTCAATAATAACCAATGAACTTTGGGAAGAGGGTGGTGGATGAAATAGAGAAGTCTTACCTCTTGAATGAAGAGTCAATCTGACATTTGCCCTATCAAGGCAAGAAGAATTTTTGTGGAGAGTGCATCTTTGGGATCAGTAATATGATCATTAGTTCATTGTATTCTGCCCAAAGAGTTGATGATTGGTTCACCATTTTTAAAGGACTAGCCTAATGGTCAAAACGGTATAAGGAAGATATCTCACATGTAGGATTCTGCTACTGTCGAAACCTGCACTCCACCACCCAGCAAGCACCATTCGACGTAGTTTTTGAATTCTATCCTCTCATCCTTACCAACAAACTCTGTGGAAAGACCACCCAATCACCTAAAATTTGGAAGTTATATCAAGAATGCTATTGGTGGTTGAAAGGATTTCAACTCTACCTCTTAATGGAGGACTACACCCTCATCATGTTCAAGTTTAAAATCTTAGCGAGTTTAGTTGAGACCCTTGGTACTAATTTGAGAGAGAACATTTTTGGAAAGAAGCCAGCCAATGGATTTGAGGTCAAATCCTCAAATCACCTGGAGAGAATGACATGCCTAGGGGCCCAATCACATGAAAATTCGATAAAGGCCCAAACTTTATTTATTCTCTCTACTCATTACGTGTTCTCTTTTGCAAGTATGAATCTATAGGAGGAATGCACATGGAAAGCTTACTTGATGAACATGGATTACCCTCCCCCTTGCGGCATGGAAAGCCCCTTGGAGAGCTCAGTATTTATTGAAGAAATCATTAGAGCATTAGCTGGAGAATCAGAAGCTGGAATTTATCTTCCAGGGGACAACTCTATGTAATTTTAGTCTTTCTTTCTTTCTTTCTTTTAGCAAACTTTAGGCCGTTAGTAGGCTTTTATCACAATTTAGACTTAGTCACGTATGGTGGCTTTATTGGGGTGGCTACAAATTGGCCTATTGTGGATTTATCACATGACCATCACTTGGCCCATTGATTAGCTATTTCTTGGCTCATGCCTTGGCCCATTGGGAATTGGCATTTGGAGCACTAGGAGCATTTGGACTTGGTCCATTGAGAGTTGGCATTTGGAGCACTTGGAGCATTTGGACTTGGCCTATTGAGAGTTATCATTTGTAGCACATGGAGGCAGACACTTGGCATCATCTCGGCCTTCCCTTCCTTTGGTCATCTATGGCTTTCATTACATCTTACTTATGGAAACCTTAATCTAGCCTAGATCTCTATATATAGCCTACTCTTTGTAATGGCTAAAAACCTTTGTCAAATTTGTCAATTGAGTGTTGTTTTCTTTTGAGCCAAAGTGTTCATTGTGTGCCTCCGTTTTGGAAGCCAAAACCGTGAGGAGATTTGCCTCCATTGTTAACAAAGCTTGAAGGTAGCTTTGTTAATTCTTACCTTCTTCTTCATCATTTTCTCTTTGAGAGTCTAAAGAGGAGTTGAAGAAGGAGATACCTTCCCTAAGGTGGTTGAAGTTTTCTTTGGAAAATTTCTTTGCTTCCAAGCCTAACATTGAGATAGCTTGGGAGGCTTCCAAGGGGTTAATCTTCACACCCACGATTTTCACTCCATTTCATTCTTCTTTTGACTACATTTTGCCACGGTTTTCACCTACACACTCATCTTCATTTCATCTGTTAAACATCTTCCATTTCATCTTCTTCATTTCTTCATTTTGAGCATTTTCGGCCACTCACATTTCGACCCGAGCACACATTGTATTTGTAGTTTTTTGAGCTAGCTCTTTTGAGGGCTTGGCTCATCAGGAAACCTTATAATGTCTAGTTTAACATAGAACTATCCATTTATAAAAATCAAATCGAAATTAGAGTCAGAATTTTGAAACCGGGTCTATCCTATATTTGTCGATTTTTCTCAAACCCAATTCCAACATGGATAGGTTTCACATTCAACTCATCCAAGCCATTACATAATTCTTAAACCAATGTAGAACACGAAATTAGAGAAGAAAACCCACCAAAAATATCAAAATTTTTGGAGTTCCAAAACCCTAAGTCAAAACTCCATTTAAAACTAACTAATATTCATATATACCTATCCTTTAGCTTGCATAAATCATAGGATTAATTTTCTTACCTTAAACTTGAGGAGAAAGCATGGCGTGGAGGGTAGAGCAACGAAAAATGGAGGGAGGAGGCGTTGCTGGTTTTGTGAAGAAGAAGGAGAGGAATGAAATGAGAAAGGGGTTTTAGCTGATGAGGATTATGTGAGAGAGAGAGAGAGAGAGAGAGAGAGAGAGAGAGAGAATGGTGTTTGGTTAGTAGTTTATGGTTAGCTTCTTGATGAAGCTTTGAAAATTTAATTTAAACCTCCACTTTAAATCTCATACGTTTTAACTCTCTCTTTGATCGTTCTATCGTTTAACTCTTAAACTTTGGCGTCCAAATTCCACAAAAAGGAACATTATATTTATTGCAAGTTTCTTTCGTACAAAGAAATTTAAGGACAATTTCAAGCCAAAGAAATTTTAGAGAGAGAGAGAGAGAGAGAGAAAATGTGGTGTTTGATTAGTAGTTTAGGGTTAGCTTCTTGATGAAACTTTGCAAAGTTAATTTAAACCTCCACTTAAAATCTCGTACGCTTTATGTCCCTCTTTGATCGTTCTATCGTTTAACTCTTAAACTTTAGCATCCAAATTCCACAAAAAGACACATTATATTTATAGCAAGTTTCTTTCGTACAAAGAAATTTTGAGTGTTACAACTGTCATTTTGTCGGATCGGACGAGGGAGTACAGTTCATGAGGCAAATTCATCGCAACTCTAACATTGCGGGGTTCGTGAAGCTAAGATCTAGAGATTTGAATCTTAAAGCTCGGGTCATTCACAACATGTTGTCCCACACCATCCTACCGCGACATGAATATAGAGATCTTGTGAGCAGCATGGATCTCTATGTCATGGAGAAGCTGTACATCGGGAGGGAGTTCAACCCTGGGTTCTTGATTTTAAGTTACATTTGTGAGATCAGGCCGACACACAACAAGAATCTGCCCTATGGCACGTTGATATAGAATATCGTCCAACGATTCCAGATTGAGCTCCCTTCTGGAGAGCAGATGAGAACACAGCGGGCCGCCGACGTATTTGATAGGCTTCATTTGATTCAAATTGGCTTAGTTTAAGTCAACGGGACGTGCATGGAGAAGAAAGATCAGAGAGCATCCAGCTCTCAGGATGTTCCTATGGAGGAAGGCCAAGCGCAGCTAGACGTAGAGTCTCTCGCAGAGAGACTCCATCAGCTCGAAATGAGACAGACAGAGTCCCATAAAGAGGTGATGAAGTCTTATAGACAGATAATGGAGTACCTTAGAGAGATGATGGACTACCAATCATTCAAGATTGGATGAAGGCCAATGACGACGATGTCCAACTGCCCTCCCCGTCATCTTAGTTTATGTTTGGTAGTTTACTTTATTTATTTTAGTTTAATGTAATTTATTTTAATGTAATTTATTTGTAGCTACAAAATTCTCGAACTGTTTAGTGATTATAAACTTGTCATTTGAATATGTAGGAACTGTTTGAACCTATTTATGGGGGAGTCATAAAACAAAGAAAACTCTATCCCTTTTTTCAAATTTTTTTTTCACTAAAACAAATTACAAAAAATTAAGGGTAAAAAAATACCAAACGATATTGAATTTACTTGAAAATTCGACCGTTTGTTCACCCAACCATATAAAGCTAATAGAAAAAATTTCGTGATTTTCTAGCATTTGTACAATTTATTGCCATTTTAGTGAATTAAATCATAAAACATACTTACGTTACATATTATAAAAATTAATTTTAAAAAAATACTAAACGATATTGGAATGTAGCTTAGTGCTTAATCCTTGCAAGGCATGTTTGGAAAAGTTGTCAAAATACGTTTTGTTAGATTATGAAAAGATTGGAGTACTTAATCACATTGATGAATTTTCCGAGATTGATAGATCGAAATGTATATTAAATGATATTTGTTCCAAGACAAAGAGGCAGTGGACATGCGATAAAGTTAGATTATGTTTACCACATGTTCACCGCCTTTTTCTTTTACAACAAATCTCATTTAATATATGTTTCACTCCATCAATCTCGGTAGATCTATCAATGTGATTGAGTACTCCACTTTTTTCATAATCTAACAAAACATATTTTTACAACTTTTCCAAAGCTAACTTGCAAGCATTAAGCTTTGGGATGTCCTTCTAGTCCGAAGAAGTCGATATAACAAATTACAGTCCAAATATAGTCATATGTTTCTTCGTCCATAGCCGTGTAGAAGATTCTTGTACATAATGAAAACTATATTAAGAAAAATAATGAAAGTGTGCATATGAAAAAAGGATTGAAATGTACCTGCGTCCCATCAAATGTATGAAAACCTATAAATGTGTATTGGGAAGTAGAAGCGGAAGCAGCGCCTGAAGTGGATCTCATGTCAGGACAAGTGCAACTATCATGCCTGTCACTGGACTTGACATGACTTTTCGTTTTCTTAACACGTTTACGACGTAAGATTTTTCGACTTTTCATTAAAAATTTAAAATAATTTTGGTATTGTTTAGCCCCTTTGAAGTGATTGAAAAATAAATCATAACTCTCTCGTCTTAAGCCTATTTTGAATGCCATTAAAAAGAACAAAAAAGACCGTACCAGAAAATAATTGGAGTGCAACACCAAATTTTTTTACTTGGAAGACTTTGAGATAATTACACTTAAAATATTCAAATTATATTCATTTATTAAAATGACGGATTTTCACAAGTGTGACATGAATATTTCTAGCATTTAAACACAATTAAGGGAAAAATGCAAAAAAAGGAAAAACGTTTAGGAAATAGGCAAAAAAAAGACAAAAGTTTGGTTTTAGGCAAAAGAGGGAAAACTGTTTGAGAAAAAGGCAAAAAAAGGAAAATCAGGTGTTTTTTTGTTTTAGGCACGGCGATGGACCAGCCGGCCTCTAATTTTTTTTATTAAAATACAAAGGAGAGGCCGGCTGGTTGCAGACCAGCCGGCCTCTCCCATTTTTTTTTATTAAAAAACAAAGGAGAGGCCGGCTGGTCGTCAGACCAGCCGGCCTCTCCATTTTTCTTTTATTAAAAAAATTTTAACACATATTTTTTATTTTATTATAGCGGATTAATTTAAAAAAAAAAATAGCAAACGATATTCTATTTACTTGATATTTTTACCACATGTTCCCCACAATAGGAGACGATAATATGAAAAGTTTCGTGATTTTTTGACCCACGTACGATTTATTGTAATTTAATTTATTTATTTAATAAAACAATTATAATAAATCGTACAAGCGTTAAACAATCACGAAACTTTTCACATAATCTTCCCATAATGTGATGAACATGTTGTAAACATTTCAAGTATAATATAATCATAACTACATTCAAGACATGATATTACAATTTATATTAAAAAATTCAAAATGGATAGTCTTATTTGCAAAAGAAAAGAATTCTTATTATATCATCACACAATAATAAAGATACGAATTCTTCAAACATTTAAACAAGGTAAGTAGGCTTCATCGTAGATACATGAATGTATTTTAGTTCTTCACGTATGGAAGAGTTGGAATACTTTGCTCATTTCGGAAGAAGTTTCCAGGATCAACCCGAGTTTTGATCTTCACCAATCTGTCGAAATTCTGCTTGAAATATTTCAACCCATAAACCCTACCTTCCCTGTAGCTGTCTCTTCCATTATGATTCATACCCAGATCAAGATCTCTGTAATTCAGAAAGGCTTGTCTAGGGCTTTTGGACACAAATGGCGTCATATAATCATACAACTGTCTCGTAAGATTTATGAAGTTGTTTGAGACTTCATCCCCTGCTTGGTTCCAGTTGGTAGCGTTTTGAATCTTCCAAAGATTTCCAGCTCTGTGTGGAAATGGAGTTGCAGAATATGGAATTTCGGCCATTTTTCCTCCGTACGGATTGAAAGTCAACACGGGTGTTTGAAGTTCGATCATCTTGCTCCATATGAACTCCAATCCTTCGATGGGAATTGGCTTTTGAACATAATCTGACTTTCTCTTCAAGTAGGTTAGAGACTGTGGTGTTCTAGAGAGTAGGGCGTCTTCTGCTGTTCCTAATGGGAAGTTTGTCCAGAAAAGCACAGATTGCAACCATGTCATTGCGATGCAGTCGGATTTATTCAAACCCAGTTCTGGAAAGCTGTTGTACATGAGGGAGACAAGAGTGTCTGAATCTCCGAGGAACAGGGACAGAAACGTAGCTCTGATTGTTTTTTCTCCAGTTTGGCTACCATTCACGACGTCCATTGTTAGTCTGATGAAGAGGTCGTCATCTATGTGTTAAACCACCATCAAAATCAGTGATTTAGATCAAGTTTTGGTTTGACATAACCTACTACAATCTAAGAACATACCTTGTGTGAAATATCTTGCCATTTGTCAACAATGGCGGCGGCATTCTGAGCTAGGGTTCTTGCTACTCTGAAAACAGTTACTTTTTCAGGAACACGAACGAGGTTGATTTTATAAGAAATAACTACCCCAAAGCTTGCTCCTCCGCCGCCTCTTATGGCCCAGAAAAGGTCCTCTCCCATGGCGGTTCTGTTGAGAATTCTTCCTTCAACGTCCACAATTACAGCATCCACAATGTTGTCGACGGTAAGCCCATATTTCCTCATCATATTTCCATACCCACCTCCACTCAAATGGCCGCCGACGCCCACCGTTGGACAAACACCAGCAGGAAAGCCATGGATTCTGCTTTTCTCTGCAATTCTGTAGTAAACTTCCCCCAAAGTCGCACCAACTTGCACCCAAGCAGTCTCTTCTTCGACATTTACGGTGATGTTTCTGAGATTAAACATGTCGAGGACGAAGAATGGAGATTCAGAAACGTAAGAAATTCCTTCGTAATCATGGCCTCCGCTTCTTATTTTCATTTGAAGGCCATGCTTTTGAGCGCACAAAACAGCAATCTGAACGTGAGATACGTGAAGAGCGGTGACAATGAGGAAAGGTTTAGGGGTAGAGGAGGTGTTGAATCTGAGGTTTCTGATGTAAGTTTGTAGAACAGAAGAGTAGGAGCTTCCGTTGTTGGGAGTAAAAATTGCAGAAGAAATAGGGTTCTGAGGAGGAGAGTTTGTCAGAAGACATTGAAGAAAACCTTCTTCTTCAGAAGTGGAAGCAGATGCAGAGAGAAGAAGAACACAAAACGAAGAGAATAGCAGTAAAAGCTTCAGACTTCTCATTTCAATGGCGTCCGTTTTCATAAAAAATGGGGAAGAAGAACAATTTTTGATACATGATATTATCCAAGAGGGCTTTTTATAGAGATCTTTTCGGCTGGATTTTTCAAATAAAATAAATATTTAGGTAGCTTTTTCAATTCACCTCCCATTTTGACCAAGAAAACCTCAACGTCCAAATCCAATACGTAAATTAAGTTTTGTATATAAATATAATTTTAATAATCCAAATTTCAACCTTTTAAATACTTAACCATATCTAAATAACTGGATATAGGTCTAATGAAAGCAACACAAGCAACACGCTCGTCCCATAATCCTAGTTTGTCACGTTTTGGATAGAACAGATCATATCTTCCATTCTATGTGCGGATAATATACTAGAAAAATGTATCCAGTTATTAATTAAAAAACTAAATTGTGTCACACTAATGTGAATTGGCACGATGTTAACAGTGTGGGGTCTCCCGATGATTCTAGTACAATATTTTTCGCTTTAGGTCAAAACTCATACGAATTTATTTTTGTAATTAGCTAAAAATGCATTGTACTGGGTAGAGAAGAAAACTCTATTTATAAACCATTCACTTTCTATTGTCTCAGACGATGTGAGATTTTGTACCCTTACGTATGACCTAAACCCTTAAAATTTTGAATCGTTTTTATCTTCACAAGGCTGGCTGTCACAAGTAGACTCTCAATCAAGTTTTAAGATCATATATAATATAATAAGTTAGCGTATAAAAACCAATACGCTAGTAACACGATATCGTGAACGTTTACTATTACATGTTTGTGTTTCACATTCTTCCAAATTAGTGGTTTCAAAGGTGAAATCTTGAACTTAGAGGTTGTATATATGGAAAAAAGAGTATTTTTAAGCAATTTATAATTAATTAAAAAGAGGAGAAAAGTGATTTGATCTCGGTCTATATAGTCAGCACTTGAAATATGCATTAAAAAATTGAACTTTTTTTTTTTTGAAGGATTTGTCTTTTGAGGAAAAGAGCCAAACTTTGAAGGAAACCCAAACCCAGTATGAAAAATTTCAAAGTATATAGAAATAGGTGGGGAGGCTATTCTATGTATGAAGCAAATCCTAGGTTTCCTTGTCCATTTCTTTTACTGAATTTTAAGAATGCGAGGAATTTCAAAGCCTTCAAGACAATTTAATTATCTGTCATTTGCCTTACACACACATCACATGAACACTATTTCTCTTTTATTTTCTTTTTATCCTTATAATGGTATAGCACTCCCACAGAAGCCATTCATACTTCTGTGTTTCCTCCGAGTTCTTCAACCTTAGCTTTTCATGCATATTTTAAGTGCGTGAACATTAATTAATCTTTTCTTTTATTGAATTATATACAAATGATTTTACATAAAGCATCTAGAGTTGTTAAAACACCTTTAACATTAATAGGAAGATTAAAATTTTCAGAAAAAATCAAATTTTTTTCACCCCTTTGAACTTTTTTATGATACTATGGAGTTATTGAGAGCCAATACTTAAACTACTTTGGTTAACAAGATGATCACTGAAAAAATTCCATTGACAAATTGATCTTTGTTTTAAAAAAAGAATCAATAAAAAAACGTGTGTCGACATGTTTCAATTTATTCCCTCTATTTGTCAAAAACACATCGAATCGCTTGTGGAGTTTCTTCATCTTCCTTGCTGCACCTTGCTGCAAGTGCAGGCTCTTAAGTGCCAGAATGAAGTCGTCGTGTTGAATGCGCCGTTTAGTACTATCACTTCCACCACTATTGAACTCGTCCACCTTCATATCATGTCCACAGTGCCATTTTTACAAGCCAGAACGTGGTGGCATATGATAACTGGCACAAATTAACTATCTTTGAACTTGCGGTCTCTAGGGTTAAAATCAACACGGCTGTTTTTTCTGCACAGTTGAGGAAACTATATTGTTAGACTTCGATGTGACCCGAATTCTAATTGTACTGGGTTATGCTCATATTCAATATTAGAATTTTTATTGTTTCTCCATATATTGATGTTTGAGTTGCAAAACTTAGTGACACGTTGTACTTTGATTTGATAAATTGAATTTCTCCTCTATTTGTAATTTTTTTTCTTGAAAAAGTTTTTCACTTAAATCTCGGTGTTTCTATTTTTTGCATATACTCTTTTTTCGTTTCGCGTTTAATTTTTCAGCAATTGATATCAGAGCTTCATTGAAGGTTTCCGAAAATTGAATGTTGATTTATTTGATGTATTGAACAATTTTGTGGAAAATTTGCAATTTTGGAAAAAAGAAATAAAAAAAAAATTTCCTATCAGGTCGTTGCTGGTTCTTTTCTCCGTAGAGAGAGAAGGAACCCTAGCCTAAGAAAGCTGCCATTGTGTTATAGTTAGACTACAACCATATTGAATGGAAGCCATTGAAGATAGAAATATGTTTCTATAAAGGAGATTTTTCATTAATGATGAAGTTTACAGAATACGAAGAAGAATCGCAAAGTAAGAGAAGAAGAAGAACAAGTCGAGAGAGAGTACAGAAAAGGTAAAAAGAAAAACTAACAAACTGTCCATACACGCTTCCCTCTCCTCCACCCGCTCTCTTGAAATAACTCAATTGGCTGTTATTGATAATTGTGTTTGTCCCACATCGGCTATTGGATGGGCCTGTGCTTTGTATATATGAGAGGGAGATTCCCTCTCCCCTCGAGCTAGTTTTTGGGGATGAGTTCTACCATCTCACATGTGTTAACATGGTATCAGAGCTAGACGATGGTGAGAATTGGACTCGGCCTAGGCACGCTATACGTGAGGGAGGGTATTGATAATTGTGTTTGTCCCACATCGGCTATTGGATGGGCCTGCGCTTTGTATATATGTGAGGGGGATTCCCTCTCCCCTCGAGCTAGCTTTTGGGGATGAGTTCTACTCTCTCACATGTGTTAACATAGTATCAGAGCTTTTACCCTCTCACATGTGTTAACATGGTATCAGAGCTAGACGATGGTGGGAATTGGACCCGGTCCAGGCACGCTATGCATGAGAGCAGATATTGATAATTGTGTTTGTCCCACATCGGCTATTGGATGGGTCTGCGCTTTGTATATATGTGAGGGGGATTTCCTCTCCCCTCGAGCTAGCTTTTGGGGATGAGTTCTACCCTCTCACATGTGTTAACAGTTGTCACGTCTGCCTTTACTGGGCTCACAGCCTAGCCCGTGACAATCCATAACATAACACATGTCACGACCTTTAAACTAGTCATGACACGCTACTTGTCGTGAAGAAGGAAGAAGGTACCTTCCTTGTTGCTGCCGCTGACTGAGAAGCTGAGAAACTTGACCATCTGTTGCCAGTGCAGAAGCTCTAACTTATCGGCGACTAGGTTCTGCCACCTTGCAGAGAAGATGACTTTCATCACTATCGCCTATGGAGTTCAACAAACTGTCGTGCACGTGTCAACGACCATCGATAGAAAGAGTGTAATACCCGGTTTTACGAGATATTAATATTATATTATATGATGGAATTTTTGTAAATATGTCAAATCAGGTCTGTTTTATGAACAGAGAGCTTTATTACAATCCTAACGATTAATAGGAATTTACGGGATTTTTCGGAGTAATAACGCTATATTTCGAGTAATTAAGTTTCTCGTAATATAAAGGACGTTTTAGTAAAAATAGTAAACGAGGTCCGATTTTCGAACAAAAAGTTTTAATAAATCTCAAATAATAAGTTGGACCTATTGGTGAAATAAGAAAATTTGGAGAAAACGAACAGTTAGCCGATTCACGAAACGAAGGACGAAACGAATATAAAATATGTACTAAGGGCAAAATGGTAATTTTGCAAACCAAATTTTATTAAAAACATCAAAACCCTTTCTTCCTTCACGAAAAACGCCAGAACCCTTTTTCTTTTCCTTCCTTCGCGATTCCTCTCTACCATTCAACGGTTCCTCCACGCCGACCTCTGTTTTTCCTCCGTTCTTCGTGTTTTCTCCTCCAATCGACGCTCTAGGTATGAATCTATAGTTTTAGAGCGTTAGTTTTCGATTTTTAGAAAGTTATACGATTAGGGTTTCGTTTAGATTATCGTTGAAAATGTGATTTAGGGTCCGAAATTAATAGGTTTATTGTGATTGATGATATAAAGGATGTATTGAACGTTATTGGACAAAGTTAGAGGGATTTGTGAGAAACGTTAAAATTGAAGGATTTTCGAGTTTTTTAGAAAAAACTCGTTAATTGTGATTTTAAACTATCGAGCATTAATCTTTGTTTAAATACTTCGATTAGTTAAGATAAAGCTTTAGGAAATTTTCTTAGTTAAGGTTTTGTTGAATTCGGACGATTAGAAGTTTAAACGCGTGGTATTGATAATCGTTGTGTTTTGCCTCAGACAAACAACGCTCGTGGATGGAGCTTGAGCTGCTTTGGACACGAGGTAAGTTCTCGTGATTTTCTTTGGTCGATTGGCCTACACCGTACGTCGAAGTCGTCTCGAGGAACCTTGAGGATTTGTTTGTTTAAATCGTTTTGGTTTGGGTAGTTAGGATTAGTTGTTTTTATATGTTGTTTGTTTATCGTCTTGATAGTACACGTGTGATTGTTTACTTTATGTTATATTAAACTGTTCACGCATCATGGTTTTTTAAAACATCATGAAAATGAATTTACCCACGGATTTCATGAAAAGAACATGCATGTAAAGGCAAGTAAAGTATCATAGTAAACAACCATGACATGGGATTATCGGGGATGAGGTTCAGACCTAGCGTTCCGTGGTGAGCGGGTTTCCCTCTCTTCAGATGTTGTGGGCTGTCTAACCGCTGGACGTGCCCTATCTATCTGTCGAGCGTTTTCGATAACGATAGACTGACACGTACTGATATATGAACTGACATGGACTGTTTTCATAGCATCGAGCATACATGATCATGCATAGGCATTTACGTAGAACTTACTGAGATTTTTATCTCATAGTGTGTCTGTATGGTGTAGGTGACTTCGACATAGGTGAGGACGAGATCCCTCCACCTGAGGAGTGATGTAGTTGACGGAGGATGGCTTGCGGTGGTGTGTTGCGCAGTCGATGCTTGACCAGACCCGTGGGGAAGTATGTACGTGTTTTGAGGGTATCGGGGCGTTTTGGGCTGATGGTAGATTAGAAAAAGTAATTGTACAGTTAGAATATTTTAGGATGTTTGAGAACTGGTAGTTGATAGGTTTATGTTTACATGTTTTAAACGTTTTGAAAATCTGATTTTATAAACTGCTTGGACATTTCAAAACAGGAGGAAAGGTATAATTTTAAATATATCAATGCGGTTTGTTTTTAGGAAAACTAGCTATGTTTAAAAAATGGAGTTGAAGTGTTGAAGAAAATGTAATTTATGAAGTGTGATGTGCAGGGTTAATGAAAGAAATAAAGAGTTTTGTTCTTTGGAATTTCAGATTCCAGAGAGCATTGTATGATAAGTTATAGAGAAAGAAGAAGTGGAGTTAGGCGATCGGGCGCGGGTGTGAGGGGCGATCGATCGCCCCTCCCTGTTGCCAATGCAGCGATCGATCGCTGGCGCGATCGATCGCTGGCGCGATCGATCGCTCTCTTCTTTCTCGGCAGAATGACAATTCTGCCCTTTCTTTTATTTTATTTGTAAATTGTTTTAATTTTAGTTTTAAATAATAGTTTTAATTGTTTTAAATGTTTTATTCAATTGATTTAAATTTGTTTCAAATTGTTTTCCGCATAAACGCTAAGTATAAAAAGGAAATGAAAAATATGTACGGAAAATTGGGTACAGTCTTAGGGTCGGTACAAAGAGTCGATGTGATTTGCTATTGTCGTCTGATAGCCCTTGCTCCGACTGCTCTCACGTCTCTGTTTCGCCGTCTTGTGGCTAGCTCCCCCATATTCGATTTACATCCAGAGAGCCACATATTTAGCCGCTGGTTTTGTTGTAACACCTGGGATTTTCGTGTCATGGTTTTCAAATCATGTACCCGATATTTTGGAAATTTGAGAATTGAAATTATGGAAAATAATTTATGAATTAACCTAATTGGGCTAGTGGGTCAAACCAAGGTGTAACTAAACCCTAATTAATGGTTGGACTTCAAGGGAAGGGCAAATTAGACAAAAGGAAGGTGGTATTGGAAGGAGCCACTTATATTGTGACATGTGACCTAGCTTCCATGAGAAGCTACTCCTTATTAATTAAATAATATTTTTAATCAAAAGAAGAGCGGTGATATGGGTATTCTCCTTCCCCCACGTACAACTTCCTATCTCCCTCCCCTTTTCTTTTCTCCTCTCGGCCACCCCATTTTCTCATCCACGACCACACTTCATTTCCCTCTCCTAGCCGATTTCCTTGCCTTTCCTCAAGGCTTTTGGGATACTAAAGGTAAGAGCTAAGTTATTGGTGATTGGGTTTTATGATTAGGGTTAAGTTTTGAGGAGATTGTCAAATGCTAGGATTCCCACGAAAATTCTTCCCTCTTGAAGGTTCCCACGATTTTCCTCAATTTTCTTAAAGATTGAAGGTAAGCCTGTTGACTTATAGATTTGATTAAGTCATAATTTGTTTTTGATTATGTATTTGTATAATTAGTGTACAATTTGATTATGTGTATTTAAAGAGAATAATGAATATGAGTTTATTTGGAAATACCCTTGAAAATGGTATTTTAGTTGTCTAATAAATCGGTTTGAGTATACAGAATTAAATAGCAAAACATGCTTGCATATACCAATCGCTACACGACAAAGAAATGATGCATCTGCCGATAGCGTTTTTGAAGACATCTGCCGATGTCATGTCAAGGTGCATTTGCCGATAGCTGTTGAAGCTACTCCTGCCGATGCCGGTTCATGACATGTTGAGATGCATATGCCGATAACATTTACAAGTCTCATCTGCCCGTGAAGCTCTAAGCGAGCATCTACCGATGACGTGGTCAGTGCTTATATGTTTCTTCTGCCGATAGAGTTTTGAAGTCATCTGCCAATAGCGTCATGAAGACATCTGCCGATGACGTGTCAAGCGCTTATCTGTTTCATCTGCCGATGGTGTTTGAAGCCACATCTGCCGATGATATTTGAAAACACATCTGCCGATGATAGTTGAAGACACATCTGCCGATGATGTTTGAAGCAGCTCCTGCCGATTGACTAAACGACAAAAGGAGATGCTAACTAAAGCATGCACCTGCCGATAAAATTTAAGGATGCATCTGCCGATGAAATTTAAGGATGCATCTGCCGATGGAATTTAAGGATACATCTGCCGATGGCATTCAAAGCTGCATCCACCGATGACGTGTCTCTGCTTCATAAGTTGCATCTGCCGGTGAACTTCCGCCAGAATTCAAAGCTAGCCGCGAAGCTACAGTGACGTCGTTTTCAGCATTAACTCCAGACCTTTAATGGCGACGACGAATAACATTTTCAGAAGCAACGGATAGCTGCTTCAGTACGGATGCTTCCCAACGGTAACATTTTAACATTTGAAGAAAGAAGCATTCAATTCTCTGAAGCAATTTTATACAGAGTATATAAGCAGAAGAAAAGGCTCGAAGACTAACTTTTGCGAATTTGATTTCCTGAGCGCTAACGTGAAAATCATACTCTGTATTCTCAATCTACATCTCTCTACTCCAAAACTTGAGATTCTGTTTTGAGAGTTTGTAGATTATTGTAATCTATCATTCAAACCTGAAAACCTGTAAGGCAGTGGATTGACGCCCGCAAAGTTCAATCCAGGATTGTGAAAGGCTGTGGATCGAAGCCCGTAAGTTCGATCAGATTTTCTCGTTGAGGAGAAGTAAGAAATCTTCAAGGGAGAGCCTTGGAGCGTGGACGTAGGCAGTTTGGCCGAACCACGTAAAAATACTGGTGTCGAATTTCTCTTTCTCTCTCTTTATATTATTTGATTACTTGTGTTAAATCTAAGTTTAATCAAGAAGAGAAATTAGGTTGAATCGCAATTAAAATTAAAAAGTCTAATTCACCCCCCTCTTAGACAATTCCGATCCTACAATTGGTATCAGAGCAAGGTTATTCATTGTCTAAGCTCCGTCTAAACACTCTGTGTTATATTTTTCAATGGCATTCAACATTAACAACACACAAATAGAAGGTCAGGCAACAAATAGACCTCCATTCTTTGATGGTAGTGACTATGTCTATTGGAAGGCTAGAATGAAAATATTCATTCAAGCCATAGACTATGAGACTTGGTGTATTATAGAAAATGGTCCTTTTAAGGCCATGAAAACTGTTGATGAGAAAAGTATCCCTAAGGACTCTTCTGAGTTAACTGAGTCCGATAAGAGAAATCTAAGCCTTAATGCTAAGGCAGTAAACACCTTGTACTGTGCCTTAAATAGAGATGAATTTAATAGGGTACAAGGGTGTGAAAGTGCTCAAGAAATTTGGCACTTATTAGAGGTTACACACGAGGGCACAAATCAAGTAAAGGAGAGCAAACTGAATATGCTCATTCACGAGTATGAATTATTTTCTATGCCCAAAGATGAGTCTGTCTCTTCCATGTTTACAAGATTTACTAATATTACTAATGGTTTGAAAGCTCTTGGTAAATCTTATTCTAGTGAAGAACAGGTCAGGAAGATCCTCAGGTGTCTTCCAAGAAGCTGGCAGCCAAAGGTGACTGCAATTCAGGAAGCAAAGGATCTTAAAGCTCTAAAGCTTGAAGAGCTCATTGGATCTCTCATGACACATGAGATCACAATGAGGTCAAACGAGAAAGAAGACCTTAAGGAAAAAGAGACTTCCAAAAGAAAAGATATTGCTATGAAAGCCTCTTCAAGTAAATGTGAAGTCTCTGAGGATGAAGAAGAAGAAGAGGATGACGACATTGCTCTTATCACTAGGAGATTCAGCAAGTTCCTTCGAAGGAAGAAGCTGCAGGGAAGAAGATTTCCCAAGAATGAAAAGCAATCCAAAGACAAGGAGTTTACCTGTTTTGGATGTGGAAAGCCAGGCCACATGAAGGCTGACTGTCCACAAGCTAAAGGTCCCAAAAAATTCAAGAAAAAGGCTATGAAGGCCACTTGGGATGACAGTGAAGGTGACATTTCATCTTCAGAAGATGAGGAAGTTGCAAATCTGTGCTTCATGGCACACGAAGATAAGGTAAGCACTTCTTCTTCAAGTGTGTTAAGTGACAGTGAAAGTGATAATGAAGAAGGTGAACTAATTGATGCTTTTAATGACTTAGTTAAACAGTTTGGCATGCTGAAAAATAAATACAATCTGTTGAAAAAGGAGAATACAGATTTATTAGAAAAGCATGCTAAAGAAGTAGACTTACATATCAAGGAAATTGATAAGCTTAAAAGCAAAAACGAAGATTTGAATAATATTATTCTAAACTTCACTAAGGGCGACAAATTATTTAAGATGGTAATAGCAGGTCAGAGAGCAAATTTTGATAGAACAGGATTAGGGTATGACAAGTCTAATAAAAGGAAAGTCTTTAAAAACTTCTTTGTTAAACCCTCTGTCTGCCATGCATGTAATGAAGCTGGACATAAATCTTTTGTATGTCCGTTAAAAGCAAACTATATGAAATCAACTGGTAAATTCCAATGGGTTCCCAAGGGAACCAGACCTAACACTAGGACCCAAAAGATTTGGGTACCTAAGAAGACCAATTGATTTCTGTTTTGCAGGTTGAGTGCTCTCCTGGAAAGAACCAGTGGTACCTCGACAGTGGATGTTCGAGGCATATGACATGAGACTCAACCATGTTTGCTGCTGTCAACAAAAAGAAAGGTAGCGTTACTTTTGGTGGAAACCAAAAGGGTAAAATTGTTGGCATCGGTAACATAGGTAACAGCGTTAATCCTACTATTGAAAATGTGCTTTTAGTTGAGGGATTAAAACATAATCTGCTTAGTATTAGCCAGTTATGTGATAAAGGATATGAAGTGATTTTTAAATCAAACTCTTGTTTAATTAAAGATGCATCTAATGACAAATCTCTGTTCACTAGCTATAGAAAAGATAATATCTATATAATTGACTTGGATATTATTGAGCATGTTGATGAAAAATGCTTTGCTGTTAACTCTTCTCTTGACTCTTGGATCTGGCATAGGAGATTAGGACATGTAGGGATGGATACCTTAGCTAAGATTACTAAGGAGAATTTAGTTAGAGGTATTCCTAAGATATCCTTTGAGAAGGATAAAATCTGTGAAGCTTGTCAAATGGGTAAGCAGATCAAAAGTTCGTTTGCATCAAAGAATGCAATCTCCACTTCTAAGCCTCTCCAACTCCTTCACATGGACCTCTTCGGTCCTTCAAATGTTGCTAGTCTAGGTGGCAAATTCTATGCCTTTGTCATTGTTGATGACTTTTCTAGATTTACTTGGGTTCATTTTCTGAAGTCTAAGGATGAGACGTTTGACACCTTTTCTAGTTTTAGGAAAAGAGTTCAAAATGAAAAGGAGCTCACCATTGTTGCTATTCGTAGTGATCATGGTGGAGAGTTTGAAAATGAGAAATTTGAACTCCTGTGTCTCAAATATGGAATTGAGCACAATTTCTCTTCTTCTAGGACCCCTCAGCAAAATGGTGTTGTTGAGAGGAAGAATAGGTCCCTTCAAGAACTTGCTAGGACTATGCTTAATGAAAACACCCTTCCTAAGTATTTCTGGGCTGAAGCTGTAGCGACAGCCTGTTATGTGCTTAATCGGGTCTCCATAAGACCTATTCTAGAGAAAACTCCCTATGAACTTTGGAATGGCAAGACTCCTACTGTTAAGTATTTTAGAGCTTTCGGTTGCAAATGTTTCATTCTTAATACTAAGGATAACTTAGGAAAATTCGATTCCAAATCCGATCTTAGAATTTTTCTAGGATATTCTTTGACCAGTAAAGCATACAGAGTTTTCAATAGAAGAACTCTTGTTGTAGAGGAATCCGTTCATGTCAACTTTGATGAGTCTCCTCAGCCCACAATAAATGTGGATGAGGATGTTGGTGTAGATTGTCAATTAGACTCTCTTTCCTTAGAAAAACCTACTGATCCCTCTCAAGCAGAAAAATCTTTAGAACCATCTTCTACATCTCTTGATATAATTCCTGTCAAGGATGAAAATCCTACTTTACCTAGAGATTGGAAATATGTCAGAAATCATCCAATAGATGAGGTCTTAGGTGATCCTTCTTTAGGAGTTAAGACTAGATCCTCTCTTAGGAATCTCTGTGCCAATGTGGCATTTATATCTCAAGTAGAACCTAAGAAGTTTGAAGAGGCCGAGTGTGATGAAAACTGGATTTTAGCTATGCAAGAGGAGCTAAATCAATTTGAAAGGAGCAAGGTATGGGAACTTGTTCCAAGGCCTAAGGATCATCTCATTATTGGAACTAAATGGGTTTACAAGAACAAATTGGATGAAAATGGAATCGTGGTCAGAAATAAGGCTAGGTTAGTTGCTAAAGGTTACAATCAAGAATAAGGCCAAAGTTTCTGATCGTCCTTCCCAAGAGATTCCTCGTGGAACGAAGTGGCCAACCTTCTACTTTCTTACTCAAGCTGCTGAGGTAAAGTACCACAATGACTATCAGTTCAAATCGTTAATTCCTAGTAAGGGTATTTCTTTTGAAGAGTTAGCCGGAATGGACTTTATTGAACCCTTGACGGATCTCGGGTTAATAGGTCTCTTTGAGACCGAATCATTCTACTACCCGAAAGCGATTAGGATGTTTTATGCAAACCTTAGCTTTACCTCTGATTACCCTTCCATTAAGAGCTACGTATACAACACTCACATAGAAATTACTCCTAAGTCCATAAATGCCCTTCTGGGAGCTCCTCATTTGGATAACTGCCCTTACAAGTATGTGACAGGCCCTGAGCTACCTTTCTTTGGAACGCCTGAAGGACTACAGTTTCTAAGGGAAATTGCTGTGGACCCCAATTCATCCCCTGATCAGTTAAAGGGCAAACATCTGACCCCTAGAGCCAGAGTTTTTCGTCATATGATAGATTTCAATATTGTTCCCAAAGGTGGACATTATGACGAGGTGAGCGCAATGGAACTGTTTGTTCTGTTTGTAATCTATTTCAAGACACCCTTCAACATTGGCTATATAGTTGTTCGAAGAATGATTCTAGCTGTATCCTCCAAGGCTACATCTCTACCGTAGAATCTGCTTCTCATGCGGTTATTTGCTCGTCTTGAGATTGTCCTTCCTGAGTAGGAGGAGCCTGTGAGACTTCTGCCCTCCAATTTTTATTCCTATTCCACTCTCAATAGGATGGGATTCAAACAAATCGCAAAAGGAAAACCTGCTGTGGATAAGGCTAGGAAAAAGGTTTCTTTGGCAGCACCTGTCAGGCGTGGTAAAAGGAAACTTATCCTGCCAGATGAATCAACTGCTGAAGGGGGAGATGAAACAGTAAGTCCAGACCGTGTTATTTCTCAATCTCAGGATTCAAGCCCCCCACCTTCTCCTCTAGTGCGTAGGCGCAGGATTGCTCCTTCCTCCATAGCACCTATTTTAGAGGCCACCTCTGCTCCCTCATCTGTGTCTCTACCTATTCCTGAACATCCTCTTTCACCTCCACCTTCTCTCATACTACCTTCTCAGCCTGTTTTTCCTTCCATCTCTCCGGTGATGCGAGCAATTTCTTCGATACTCACCCATGGTCCTCCAGCTCTACCATCTCCAGTTCCTCCACCTCCCTCTCCACCTACACTTCCCTTACCATCTTCAGCTCCTCCATCTCCAAACCATGAACCTTCAGCTCCTCTATCTCCACTCCATGAACCTTCAGCTCCTCCATCTCCAATCCATGCACCTTCAGCTCCTCCATCTCCCGATCAGCAAGAGCTGCTCCCTCCATCACCAGTTCAACCTGCTCCAATCGCTCTGCAAGTCCAACCCCTTCTCTCCAATACTCCTGCAACTCCCCTGACATATCACAGGAGATTTTCCTTCACTGAGGCTCAGTATAATGAGATGCAAGCCTCTATTACCAACCTTGGCACTGCCCTCAGTATCCTCCAAAGTAAAATTGATAAGAATCATCAGGACATGGGCATTGCTTTGGATACAGGTCTTGGCCTGCTGTCTACGAAAGTTGATGGTGATAGGCGAATGGTTGTCAGGGAACTTGAGAAACTCCAATCTTCCATTGCCGCTTTGACACCTGAACCTGACCCTGAACCCGAACCATCAAGTTCTGGTCTCAATGTTCCCGAGGCTTGCTATGAAGATTTGTTTCTTCCCCTCTCTAGGCCTGCTGTTATTGAAGATGTGCGCTTCATGTCCCTAGATATTCATGAGGCTGAGCTCAAGTTCACACTTCCACATCTTCCTCTGCTCCTGCATCTTCCTCTCCTCCAGCCTGTCCATTGGAAGCTTCTCCTCCACCATGCATGGATGTGTGTTCTGGTCCTTCTGTCGAGTCTCCTCCTTGCTTGGACGTGGAGGTTTCCCAAGAGCCTTCTCCACCTCCTGCTCCTTGTTTGGCAATGGTGGTCTATCAATCACCTCTCCCTCGAGATCTTGCATTTCTTCAAGCTATGGTGGATGCATTTTTCAATCCCCACCGTGACGTGCCGTCTTATGTTCAGAGAGCCTTTTGGAATCGTCATTTAGATCTCTTCAAATAGTGATTTTTAGTTATAGTTGTTTCTCTTTACTGACTATTTTTTTTAAAAACATACTCTGATGTTGAATGCATTATTTTTTTGATAATGTCAATGGGGGAGAATACTATATTTGATTGAGTCTGACTAGATAATAGTCTATGGATATATCATTCTTGGGATATACTCTGTTTTTTTGGATTTGCTCTGAATGGTTAATTGAATAAAATGCATATACTATGGGGGAGTATCAAAGTTAATCAAATTTATATTGTCATAATAAAAAAGGGGGAGATTGTTGACTTATAGATTTGATTAAGTCATAATTTGTTTTTGATTATGTATTTGTATAATTAGTGTACAATTTGATTATGTGTATTTAAAGAGAATAATGAATATGAGTTTATTTGGAAATACCCTTGAAAATGGTATTTTAGTTGTCTAATAAATCGGTTTGAGTATACAGAATTAAATAGCAAAACAGGCTTGCATATACCGATCGCTACACGACAAAGAAATGATGCATCTGCCGATAGCGTTTTTGAAGACATCTGCCGATGTCATGTCAAGGTGCATTTGCCGATAGCTGTTGAAGCTACTCCTGCCGATGCCGGTTCATGACATGTTGAGATGCATATGCCGATAACATTTACAAGTCTCATCTGCCCGTGAAGCTCTAAGCGAGCATCTACCGATGACGTGGTCAGTGCTTATATGTTTCTTCTTCCGATAGAGTTTTGAAGTCATCTGCCAATAGCGTCATGAAGACATCTGCCGATGACGTGTCAAGCGCTTATCTGTTTCATCTGCCGATGGTGTTTGAAGCCACATCTGCCGATGATATTTGAAAACACATCTGCCGATGATAGTTGAAGACACATCTGCCGATGATGTTTGAAGCAGCTCCTGCCGATTGACTAAACGACAAAAGGAGATGCTAACTAAAGCATGCACCTGCCGATAAAATTTAAGGATGCATCTGCCGATGAAATTTAAGGATGCATCTGCCGATGGAATTTAAGGATACATCTGCCGATGGCATTCAAAGCTGCATCCACCGATGACGTGTCTCTGCTTCATAAGTTGCATCTGCCGGTGAACTTCCGCCAGAATTCAAAGCTAGCCGCGAAGCTACAGTGACGTCGTTTTCAGCATTAACTCCAGACCTTTAATGGCGACGACGAACAACATTTTCAGAAGCAACGGATAGCTGCTTCAGTACGGATGCTTCCCAACGGTAACATTTTAACATTTGAAGAAAGAAGCATTCAATTCTCTGAAGCAATTTTATACAGAGTATATAAGCAGAAGAAAAGGCTCGAAGACTAACTTTTGCGAATTTGATTTCCTGAGCGCTAACGTGAAAATCATACTCTGTATTCTCAATCTACATCTCTCTACTCCAAAACTTGAGATTCTGTTTTGAGAGTTTGTAGATTATTGTAATCTATCATTCAAACCTGAAAACCTGTAAGGCAGTGGATTGATGCCCGCAAAGTTCAATCCAGGATTGTGAAAGGCTGTGGATCGAAGCCCGTAAGTTCGATCAGATTTTCTCGTTGAGGAGAAGTAAGAAATCTTCAAGGGAGAGCCTTGGAGCGTGGACGTAGGCAGTTTGGCCGAACCACGTAAAAATACTGGTGTCGAATTTCTCTTTCTCTCTCTTTATATTATTTGATTACTTGTGTTAAATCTAAGTTTAATCAAGAAGAGAAATTAGGTTGAATCGCAATTAAAATTAAAAAGTCTAATTCACCCCCCTCTTAGACAATTCCGATCCTACAAAGCCAACTCCTTGTATCTATTAATTATGGATTGGATTGGTAAATGGTTGATAATTTGAGTTATTGGTTAAGAATTTTAGTAGTTTTTGGATGTGTGAGGGTGATGCACGAAAATGTTGACCAATTGCTCTAAATTGTTGCTCTTAAATAGTATACATTGATTGTGGATGGACATTTGATGCATTGAAGTGAGAGTTTATGATTTGTTGAAACGTGCAAACCGAAATCTATAGGGGCAATTTCAAATTTTGTTTCAGCCATTAGATAAATGGATTCCACCATGCTAAACTAGACACTCTAAGGATTCTTTTGCATATTGAATCATTGAATTCGGATAAGTAAATGAAAAGTTATGAATTTTCAAAGTTTACTCAAAATTTTAGGCAAAATCCCAAGTTTTATGAATTAAATTCATTGGATTGGTTTATTTCTCTAATTTTTCTCGGGGATGCTATGTATTGATGATAGACTAGTTGTTGGAGAGTTTGATTTGAGTGATTGTTGGAATTTCATTGGTTATGCACGAAATGGGGAACTTTTTATTCAAATTTGGATATTGGATTGATAATTGTGGGTTCAAATTTTGGAGAGTTGGCATATTGTGATATATTGAGCATTGTTGTTAGTTTTTCGAGTTTTGGGGATAATGCATAATACGGGGAGGTTATGCAGAAATTTTTAGAAAATTGCTTTTGAGAAAATTGTGATGTGATTAGTGTTTGATTGGATTGGATAAAAATTAGGACTAAGAATTGTTTGTATGCTTTGTGATTATGGATGTAGATCTTATACGTTGAATTGACTATGTGATGACCCGAATGGACATGTATGAGGAAGAACCACCCAGTGCTCTGCGAATACCGTGTGGGACTTGAGCCGAAGGGTGACATGCTGGGTTAAAATTCTGCAGATCCCGGGTTGCACTTGGGCCGGAGGGTTCGGTCGTAGAAAGGGGGGTTGTCACAATCCCACATCGCTAGGGGAAGTATGTGGAAATGAAACATATGTAAAGAGACCCTCCCAAGATAGTAAGACGCGTTTTGGAGCACAATTGACAACAGATCCCATAAGAACTCTGAAGTTAAAAGTGTTTCGGCAAGAGTAGTACTAGGTTGGGTGACCGACTGAGAAATCCTCGCCAAACAAAACCGTGAGGGAAGGATATTGGGTTACGACCCATTCCCCAGAGCGAACAATATCTTACTGGGAAAAGAGGTCGTTACAAATGGTATCATAGTCTGTACCCAACAGGAAATGTGGCCAACGAGAACGTTGGGCCTCCGAGGGGGAGTGATTGTGATGATCCGAATGGATATGTATGAGGAGGAACCACCCAGTGCTCTGTGAATCCCGAGTGGGACTTGGGCCGGAGGGTGACGTGCTGGGTTAAAACTCTGCGGATCCCGGGTTAGACTTGGGCCGGAGGGTTTGGTCGTAGAAAGGGGGGTCGTCACAATCCCACATCGTTTGGGGAAGTATGTGGAAATGAAACATATGTCAAGAGACCCTCCCACGATAGTAAGACGCGTTTTAGAGTATAATTGGCAACGGATCTCATAAGAAATCCGAAGTTAAAAGTGCTTCGGCGAGAGTAATACCAGGTTGGGTGACTGATTGGGAAGTCCTCGCCAAACAAAGCCGTGAGGGGAGGATATTGGGCTACGACCCAATTCCCAAAGTGGACAATATCTTACTGGAAAAAGGGGTCGTTACAGACTATGAATATTGATACTTTGAGTAAATGTGCTTTAGGTTTCCAAGTTTCAAAAGGCAATCGACAAGTGCTTTAAATGGCAAAGGATGTCAGGTAAGTGAGTATTAAGTGTTTGATCCTTAAAACCCTACATCACAAGGGTACTAAGATGTTAGAGTCTGATTGATGTTTTTGATATATTGTAACTTACTTGGAGCTTAAGTGATATGGGTAGTGCTTGTATGTTATGTAGTTGTTAATTGTGGAGTTTTTCCCCTTTAGTGTATGCTATGTACATATATTGCTAATGTCATGGAGAATTGTGTTCATGTATGTCTATGTTTATGTGCATCATTCCACACGCATCATGTTTTCCTAATGTGACATACAAAATGTTTTACATGCATGTTTTATGTAAAGAGAAACAAGGATATATGTAATGAATGTAATGGTTAAGTTGTGGGTGTGGTTGAGTATGGCTATGTTCGGCCACTTCGGTGGTCCATGTTTGGCCACTTCGGTTTCCATGTTCGTCCACTTCGGTGGTCCATGTTCGTCTACTTCGGTAGACCATGTTATGTTATGTGCCTACTCCCCACGTAAATTCCCCTTAACCCATGTTATATAATGTAAATGTAATGTGAAAAGAACATGTTATGGATCAAAGATAAGTATATGTAATAAATGTAATGGTTAAGTTGCGGGTGTGGTTGAGTATGGTTCTGTTCGGCCATTTCAGTGGTCCATGTTCGGCCACTTCGGTGGTCCATGTTCGGCCACTTCGGTGGTCCATGTTCGTCTACTTCGGTGGTCTATGTTCGTCTACTTCGGTAGACCATGTTATGTTATGTACCTACTCTCCACGTAAATCCCCCTTAACCCATGTTAAGTGAAAGTAAAAGAATATGTTTTTACGGAATCATGCATTCATGAGCATTTATATGCATTAGTGTACCTCTTACTAAGCATTAGGTTTATAGTGTGAACCTTGCGATGTAGGTGACGAGATCGAAGGTGAGGAAGTTCAAACTCAAGTCGATGTATAGGCCCGGTTAGTGGAAGGTGCTCGTCGCAGACATTTTGTGCTTGGTGAGGCGATATTGACCCGTGAGTGATGCTCTAAGCGATTTTTTGTAAATGTACATGAATATAATAGATTGAAAAGTAAATGATTTCAAGTCTCGATGAACTCTTAATTGCTTGGGGATTTTGTATTTTTGGAAAAATATTTTATTAATGGGTTTTCCAAATGTTTTAAAATTTTGCTGTATGTTTTCAATTGAGGTTGTGAAGTATGTGACGGGAAGATTTGTCGATTTAAAGAAGAGTGTTTTGAAGGATTTAGGATGATTTTGTAGGTTATGAATGGTTGGTGGATGTTAGTAGATTTTATGAAGTGTTATTAAGTGAAAAATAGAGAAAATGTGAAAAAAGGGAAAGTGGAGCGAGATGGCACAGCGCGGTGTGCGCAGTGCTCGCGCGAGGTGCGCGAGATGTGTGCAAGATGTGCACGCGAGATATGCGCGAGATGTGCGTGTGGTGAGCGCGGCGCGCGCCACATGTGAGGTGTGTGCTTCCTTTTTAATATCCGAATTTTAATGATGTTTCTTTCCAACTTTAAACGGGTCCTTTTAAATACATTTTCAATTATTTTGAAAGTCCAAAAACCGTTTGAAGTTTTAAAGAAAAACAAAAAATTTTACATCCAAAATGTGTTAGGTAAATGAAAAGTCATGTCAAGTCCCGTAACGGCTTTCGAGTTGTTACATTTGTAGTCCACAAAGGTATTTTCTCAAACGGAAATTTTTCAAACTTTATTGATTTGAGTTTGTAGAAAATTTCTACAATTTGATTGGTTTAATTATGGTTCTGAATATTTTGAAAAATTTTGGGTTCTGAAATTATTTTGGGATTTGGATTTTTCATCAAATATTTTAGTAATATTTAGACTATTTTGGGAAATGGCTTCAATGAAATATGATATCTCACTATTGAATCAGAACATAAGATTTTTGTTATGGCAAGTGCAAATGTGAGATGTGTTTAGACATGGAATTAGATAACCCATTGTTAGGTCTCGATAAAATGCACACATCTTGGAGTGAAAAGGAAAATATTTATAAGGATTGAAAAACCCTATCTTTGATAAGTTTGCATATATCGAATTAGATTTCGAAGAATGTTTTGAATGAGAAAATTCCTGCTGAATTATGTTTAAAATAAGAGCAATTATGTATGAAGAAAACACTAAAGAGTAAACTGCATTTGAAGTAGCGTTTATATTATCATCAGCTTATGGAAAGTTCTATTGAAATGCACTTGACTGCATTTAAGCAGTTATTTTTAGATTTGGAGACTACATGATGCAAGTACAATGAGAAGGATACGATGGTTGATTCTACTCTACTAGTTGCCTTCTTCATACGGTACTTTCAGAGAAACTATTTTGTATCAAGATACTTTGACTCTGGAAGAAGTTTAGAATGTCTTGTTATCAAATGAGAAGATAAAGCAAATTGTTATTAGATTAGAGTCTTGTGTAGAGGGACTCGTCGTACGGTGTAGAACAAGTGTAACGCCCCGAGTTTTCTGGACCCGGTTCGCTACGCAAAATGCTGAATCGAACCATGATATTTTGAGAAAATTTTAAAATTTCATTCAACGATCAAAATTTGACCTTTAAACTTTAAAATTTGCAGCGGAAAACCATTTGTATAAAACAACATTTATTAAATGATTAAAATATTAGAGATAGTTGGTTGAAAGAAGACAAAGGGAAAACAGAACACATCTACCGCTAAATAGTTCCAGCGGTAGAAATAGAGACAGAATAGTCTCGGTGGTAGAAACGAAAATAGAAGACATCCACCGCTAAACAGTGTCAGCGGTAGAAGCAGAAACAAAAGACATCTTCTGTTACCAACATCCACCGCTCACGTCAGCCGAACGACACGTCGACTCCTCACATCTACCGCTCACATCCACCGCTCACATCTGCCGATGACACATCGACTACTCACATTTATCGCTCAACAGTAACATTCGACTCTATCACCCAACATCTACCGGTGAACAGTACACTCAACATCAACCGATAGACAACATCCACCGATAGACAACATCTACTGGTGAACAGTAACACTCAACATCCACTGATAGACAACATCTACCGATAGACAAAAACACTCAACATCCACCGATAGACAACATCCACCGATAGACAAAAACATTTAACATCCACCGATAGACAACGTCTACCGATAGACAAAAACACTCTAAACAAAGAACAATTCCGACTGCTAGAAGAACTTGTAATTTACTGAAATCATTCAAAACAACCTGACTCTATAAAACTTTTGAAATCTAGTAAGAATCACAATTAAAACCAACGACGTATCATTATCCGAGAAATCTCAAAATTGTATCAAAAATACTAAAAACTATCATAATCATTAAAATTCATAGCTTAGTTAAACTGAACGATTGTTCACTAAACTTTCCAAGAAAAATCCAAAATAGCAAACTATAACTAAACCAAATCATGTTTCATAATCAGGAAAAACCTTAAAACATTATAAACCTTAAACTACTGCTGTCATCAAAATCCTCAGCGCTCTTCAACAAATCACTTGACCATTAAGACTTCACATACTGACATTTGTTAAACCGCCTCATCAGTGCACCAAACCGCGGCATGAATGTACTCCTTTAACCAGCCTAGTCCTCATCAAGCTCAGAGAACACACCTACATCACAAAACTCGTCTATTAGCCTAATGCTAAATAAGTAGAGCAATAATGAAATGATAAGCTGAAACATAAATCCTAGTCATGCCGTTTTTACTTTCACATATCAGTTGCATTCACATTCTTTCTCTGATCTGATCCCTCTGTTCCATTGGGAGTTGGATCAATTTTTCCAAAGTTATACATCCTCTTCATAGATTAAGGGGCGGATTAGTTCCCTTAACAGTTGATCTGATCATATATTCCATTGGGAAGCAAATCAATTTTCTAAAGTTATACAACCTCTTCATCGATTAAGGGGCAGATTAATTCCCTTAACAGTTGGTCTGTTACAATCTGTTCATGCCTTACCATGTCATTACATGTAAATTCATTTTCGTGTTCTTTCCAAAAAAAAAATGTGATGCATAACATACAGAAAACATTCAAACAAACATAACCTACTGTTTTGTGATGTAGGCCTGAGGCACACACATACTCCACTTACCTAATTTCCTGGAAAAGCTTGGTTGCAAACTACTTCGGTTTTGCTCAAACCTATAGCCATAGACAGAGTATTAGTTAAGCTTCATTCTGAACTATCCTCAAATCTACCAGAACTCGTAAGGAAACTAGCTTGGGAACTCTGATCATCAAGCATTCTTAATTTCCCCCAAACCCGAACTAACTCTCACTTACAACATTCTCAAAACTCACATTTAAAATCCCCCTCTATCATCAATAGTTACAATGTAGCAAGAAATCGAAGTAGAACTCACCTAGCTTGGAGAAAATGGGAGAGAAAATCGCCGAGAGAAACTCTGCTTAGCTGAGCTGAATGTCGAGAAAGGAAAATGAGAAACAGTGGCGGCTAAACCTCATTAAAACCTCCCTTAAATACGTTATCCACTATAGATCTATATTTACCATTTTGTCCTTATTTAGTCACTCATTAACCTAATCAATAATTCTCCCAATTTCATCCATAACATGTACACTATTAGTTGACAAGGTAAAATCGGTTCGATGGAACCGGGTGTTACAATCTACCCTCCTTAAAAGAATTTTGTCCTCAAATTCAATACCTGAATAATCCTGGATGTTGGTCTATCATGTCCTGCTGGCGTTCCCAAGTTGTCTCCTCTATGCTCTGGTTATGCCATAATACTTTGACCAGTGGGACCTCTTTGTTGCGCAACACTTTCACAGCATAGTCAAGGATCTTTACTGGTTTCTCCTCATAAGTAAGAGTAGTATGAATTTCAACGTTCTGCTGTTCCATAACCTGAGTTGGATTCTGCATACACTTCTTCAGCATAGAAACATGGAACACATTGTGAATTCCCTCCATAGAGACTAGTAACTGTAACTGATATGCTGTCTTCTCAATCCTTTTCAAGATTGCGAAAGGTCCGATGTATCTAGGATTTAACTTGCCCCTCTTCCCAAATCTGACAACTCCTTTGAACGGTGAAACTCTAAAAAAAACTTCATCACCAACTTCAAACTTTAATTCCCTACGTCTTCTATCGGCATAACTTTTCTGTCGACTTTGAGCTGTCAAAATCTGTTGTCGGATAAGAGTAATTTTTTCAACTGTTTGTTGCACAATGTCAGGACCGATTATTCGTGCTTCCCTAACTTCATCATAGTATAGTGGAGATTTGCACTTTCATCCATATAATGCCTCGTATGGTGCCATGCCTATTGTTGCCTAAAAACTGTTGTTATAAGAGAACTCCACTAATAATAAATACTTACTCCAAGAACCCTGGAATTCTAATACACATGGACGAAGCATATCCTTCAATGTTTGAATAGTCATCTCGGATTGTCCATCTGTTTGAGGGTGAAAGGCTGTGCTAAAATTGGGCTGTGCTAAAATTGAGCTGTGTTCCTATAGCCTTGTGCAAACTCTTCCAAAACTTAGATGTAAATCCAGAATCCCGATCTGATACTATAGTGCTTGGAACTCCATGCAGCCTAACAATTTCATGTACATACAATTCAGCGAGCTGATCCATCGAGTATGTCATCTTTATGGGTAGAAAATGGACAGATTTGGTTAGACGATCAACTATCACCCAAATTGCATCATGTCCCTTTGTTGTCCTAGGCAATCCTACCACAAAGTCCATCGTTATTTGTTCCCATTTTCATTCGAGAACTAGTAATGGTTGCAATGCTCCTGTAGGCCTCTGATGTTCAGCTTTAACTTGTTGGCAAACTAAACACAATCCTACGGACTCTGCCACACTTCTTTTCATATTTGACCACCAATAATGTTGTTTAAGGTCTCTATACATTTTTGTACTGGCAGAATGAATAGAGAATTTAGAAGAATGAGATTCTGAAAGGATCTCTTCTCGGAGTTCTTTATTAGCCAGAACAAACCATCTATTTTGAACTTGAGAATTCCATCCACATAATAGTTGAAATCTGACTTATCAGTAGAATCCATGCTCAATTTGTACTTGTTGCACCCAACATCATTTGTCTGGGCTTTCTTTATTTTCTCTAAAATAGTAGGCTTCAAGGATATAGCAGAAAACATAGCTGACACGCTGGACACAACTTCCAGGTTAAATCTTTGGAATTCTGTCTCTAAGGCTATCGGTATGTCAAGAATCAATGCTGAGGCTGATGTTAACACTCTACTCAAAGCATCAGCTACTACATTCGCCTTGCCGGGGTGGTATTTAATCTCAAAATCATAATCTTTGACAAACTCCAACCACCGACGTTGTCTTATGTTTAGCTCTTTCTGTGTGAAAATATATTTCAGACTTTTATGTTCTGAGAATATTTCACAAGATTGTCCATACCAATAATGCCTCCAATTCTTCAATGCAAACACAACCGTAGCTAATTCAAAATAATGTGTAGAATAATTCTTCTCATGTGTTTTTAGTTGTCTAGAAGCATAGGCTATTACCTTTCCATCTTGCATTAAGACACAGCCAAGTCCAACATTGGAAGCATCACAATAAATGCTAAACTTTCCATTCTCAACAGGGAATGTTAGTATTGGGGCATTGGTCAATCTCTGTTTCAAGGTTTGAAAACTAAACTCACATTCCTCAGTCCACACATACTTTATGTTTTTCCTTGTTAATCGAGTAAGGGGTGTGGCAATCTTCGAGAATCCTTCAATAAACTTCCTGTAATATCCTGCTAATCCAAGGAAACTTCGCATATCTGTAGCATTCGTTGGTTGGGGTCATTCCTTAACTGCTTGAACCTTGGCTGAATTGACAGATATCTCATCTCCCGAGATGACGTGACCTAAAAAGTGAACTTGGTCTAACCAAAACTCACACTTGGAAAACTTGACATAAAGTTGGTGCTGCTTAAGTACTCATAATACCAAGTTCAAGTGTTTTATATGTTCATCCTCAGTACGTGAATAGATTAAGATATCATCAATAAACGCTATGACAAATTTATCTAGATACTCGTGAAACACTCTATTCATGAGATCCATGAAAGCTGCTGGTGCATTAGTCAATCCAAAAGACATAACCAAAAACTCATAATGTCCATATCTTGTGCGAAAGGCTGTCTTAGGAATATCTTCTGATTTGACTTTTAATTGGTAATAACCGGACCTAAGGTCAATCTTAGAGAAGACTCGTGCACCATTAAGTTGGTCGAATAGATCATCAATCCTTGGTAATGGATATTTGTTCTTGATAGTTAATTTGTTCAATTCCCGATAGTCAACACACATGCACAATGATCCATCCTTCTTCTTAACAAAAAGAACAGGTGTACCCCACAGTGAAAAACTCGGGCGTATGAACCCTTTCTCCAATTATTCCTACAACTGTGTCTTTAGTTCTCTAAGTTTTGTTGGTGCCAATATGTAAGGATTCTTAGATACAGGCTCCGCGCCTAGGTAAACATCTATAAAAAACTCAATTTCCCTATTTGGCGGCAAGCTAGGAAGGTCATCTAGAAATACTTCTGTAAAATCTTGGACAACTAAGATATTTTGAGGACTTGCTTTTCCTACTAGTTGTGTTTCTAAAACACTGGCCAAAAAGCACAAATATTCTCCACATAGGGAGGGTCTAGCATCGATAGAAGTCATAACAGTCATTTCCTTACTCTTCTTCAAAGCTTGAAAGGTATGTTTCAAACCACCAGGGGGTGAAAACTAACTACTCCAGTCCGACAATCGATTGTGGCATAATGCTTAAACAACCAATCTATTACTAGGATTACATCGAATCCCATTATATCCATAATAATAAGATCAGCAGGTAGACTAACGTTTCCTACTAACACATCACTGTAAAGCATCACTTGGTTAGAGTGCATGCGTTCTGTAGCAACCCTTACCCGTATCCTAATTTTCTCGTATTATTTTTTTTTATCCTTACATATATTTATAAACTTTAATAACGTTGTACGGAATTAAAACTGTTTAAACCGGAATCAGAATCAGAATTAAAACATTGAAGTTCATTTAAAAAATCACTTAAAACAAATCTTAAAAATCAATTTAATAAAACTTAAAACAATTAATAAAACTTTAAAAATAAAACAAAGCAGAAAAATAGAGGAGAGGGCAGAACCGGCTTTTAACCATCAAAAGCCATGGGCGATCGATCACCCAAATCGGGCGGTCGATCGCCACAGGCGATCATCTGCCAGGAGATCAGTCGCCTGGCAGATCGCCCCTCTGGCGATCCGCCTCCATGCCAAGCGATCGCTCGGCAACTTCTTTGAAAAATCCAGAGAAGTTACCATCATTGTGCCGATCGATCGCCCCCTTTTGGCGATCGATCGGCACACTCTTTGGAATGAATTCCAGAGAGCTGCCCTCCCTTTCTCTTCCTTTCTCCTTTCTTTTCTTTTCCTGCATATCACATAACCTATTTCCCTTCCACAATCACCACTAACATCACATACTCCTTCACAATACAGTTTAACATCAAACACCCGATATCCATACGTCTTCCGAAATACCACCCCGAAATCACACGAAACGAGATTAAAACAAAGTACGTTTTCATGAAAATAAACCGCGTGATTTCGTTTGAAAGTCTAACATATCCTCCTGTTTTAAAATCACTAACAATTCCAATAAAGCTCTCAAAAAGCAATTTATAAAACAGATTTCCAACACGTTTAAAACACCAAACGTAAACCTATCCAATACCAGATCCAAACATCCTAATATGTTCAGCTATACAATTCATATCGTGTCCCCAAAACATATACCTACATCCCCACGGGTCGGTTAAGCATCGACTGCACAACACATCACTGCAAGCCATCCTCCGTCAACTGCATCATTCCTCTGGTGGAGGGATCTCATCCTCACCTGTGTCGAGGTCACCTACACCATAAAGACACCTATGAGCTAAAGGCTCAGTAAGTTCTACGTAAATGCTTATGCATGAACATGTATGTGCAATTTTCTCTAACACCGTCACTCATGCATTTCCTCATTCATTCATTCATTCATTCATTCTCACCGTGACATTCTTTTGGTTACCGAAGCCTATCACTCGGCAGATGGATAGGACCCGTCAAGCGGTTAGACAGCCCACACCATCTGAAGGGAGGGAAACCCGCTCACCACGGAACGCCAGGTCTGAACCTCACCCCGATAACCACATACAGAGGGTTGTTTACATGATACTTTACTTGCCTTTATGTGCATTTTTTTCATGAAAACTATGCGTAAATTCGTTTTCATGACGTTTTTAAAACTATGATGCATGAACAGATATAAACATAAAATAAACAACCAACATGCGTACTATCAAGACGAATAAAACATAACCTAATAAACGACTAACCTAACTACCCAACCAAAGCAATTTAAAACAAACAATCCACTAAGATCCTCGACGCGACTTCGCCAATCGGCCAGAGTAAATCACGAGAACTTACTTGACGTCCGTTGAATGCTAGCTCCGTCCACGAGCGTGGTTCACCTAAGGCAATTCACAACAATTATCAATAAAATGCGTTTGAACCGTTAATGTCAAAATTAATGAAATCCTTAACTAAGGAAATTCTTCTAAAGCTATAACTTAATTAATCGAGGCATTTCAACAACCAATTCGCGCTCGATTCTACGAAACATCCAATAACGAGCTTTTCCAAAAAAAAACCGAAATTCATTAAATTTAACATTTCTCACAAATTAGTTTAACTTCGTCCAATAGCGTTCAATACGTCCCTTATATCCTTAAACTCGATAAACCTATCAATCTCGAACCTTAAATCGCGTTTTTAACGAAACCCTAATCGAAAACCCTAACCGTATAACTTCGTTAAAACTGAAAACTAACGTCTAAAAGCTGTAGAATCTTACCTAGAACGTTGATCGGAGGAGAAAATGTGAAGAACGGAGATCGATCAGAGGAGAAACGGAGGTCGGAATGGAGAAATCGCCGGCGGCGTGCGTGAGGGAGAAGAGAGAAATGCTCTCTGGTTTTCTTGCGGCAGAGGAGAAAATGAGGAGGAAAAAATGATTATGATATTTTATAATATTGACTTGTTAAATGACCGTTTTGCCTTTCCTTTGTTTTTATATTTGTTTCGTCCTTTGTTTCGTTAATTGGCTAATTATTCGGTTTCTCCAAATCCCCTTATTTCACCAATAGGTCCAACTTATTAATTGGGATTTATTAAAACTGTCTGTTTGCAAATCGGATCTCGTTTACTATTTTTACTAAAACGTCCTTTATATTACGAGAAATGTAATTATTCGAAATATAGCGTTATTACTCCGAAAAATCCCGTAAATTTCCTAAAATTCCTATTAATTGTTAGGATTCTAATGACGCTTTTTTTTTATAAAACGGACTTGATTTGACATAATTACAAAATGCCATCATATATTAAAATATTAATATCCCGAAAAGCCGGGTGTTACATTCCATCCACCTTATTTAAAATTTTGTCCTCAAAATTTACCCTAACTTATAGTCCTTGATATTAATGTTTCATATCATGTGACCTTATACTTCAACTATCATCTGTACTTTCAGTCGTTTTTCGTGGTTCTTAACCAAAACTGTCCACTGTACCCTCCAATATCGGCCTTAAATCTGTATTCTCTACCTTCGATCTGATCGTACACTTCCTTACTAAAGTACTGAGCTTAGTTAAGTTCTTAAATCTCAAATCAACTTGCCCAAACTTCTCCATAACTTCATTGACTCCGTCAGTAGTTGAAACGCATGCCAACCCAAATTTCTATATTCGCTCGGGTAATGATTCCTCGTAACCCTATCACCCATAGGATTTCCTGGTCACCTATCTTCTTGAGTAACCCTTTGACCTTTGGAGACTATTTCGGTATGGGTTTCCTAATTAAGTCTTCATTATTATACTCTGTAACTTTACGACTATAACACTACTTGGTCTATGTGAGTCAAACTAGGAGCTACAGTCAGTACTTACTTAGGATCCTAATTCCTTTATAAATAACATCCTATGAACGTCATATGTCATTTTAACTACGTTGACGAACTTTCCTCGTTATTTCTTTAACTGAATTCTTCATGCTTTCTAAATTACGTTGGTTTGTCTAACTTAAATCTCTATTTGCTCTGAGCATGGTCAAATTTCTAGATTTCCTCATTGATGCGCTCTAAACAAGTCATTCCAACCTTAAGTCATTTATGCATTATTTTGTCTCGACTTGCCAAACACAAGTCGATCTCTAATAAATTCGCTAAATTCGCCTCACTTCTAAGCATTATTTTTTTTATATGAAAATTCTCACCCTCTTTATTCTATAAATCGCAAATTTCGCAATTTGCAGAACTTTACTCGCCAACCTATACTTCCAATCTTAACATCTCATTTAATCCCAACAATCTCTTCTACTTCTTTCTAAATTCATACAATGACTACATCGAATCTACTAACTAATCCTACCACCTTTCGCTCCCCTTCGTCAGGTTCTAACTATTCTACTCGACAATTATCCTAAGTTTAGCTCTTGTATTCTATTTTCGTCTAGACACTCTCAACTTCACGCGAATTCCCAATATACGATTTCTATGGTACTTCATCTATTTAAATACGCTCCCGGTATTTTAACAATCTAGGGCATCCCTCTATAGGTTTATATCTAAACTTTCATCTTTCTCGATTAGTCGTATTCTGATACTCTAAGGGGTTGTCAATTAGACATAATCCCTACCTACTTAAAAACCATATCTCATAGGGCGTATTCCTCTAAGTGTTACTAAACCTTTAGTGCGCAAACTCCATTGATTAAGTCAAACTAATCCTACTAACGTATAACTATATTTCCACATGGTCTTTATTGTCCCATATGTAGTCTATCGTCTTTTCTTCGAGGTTAGCCTAGTAATTCTTCTTACCCCCCTTCTATTTTCTTACATTTCTATTTCTGAACCTAATATTATTATTAATATATATTTTTTTATTATACACATATTGTCATAGAGGTAGTTAAGACGGTACCTGCAATTAGAGATGGCTGGACGCCATCGTCGACGTCACCGGGCTCAATAAAAGCAAATATTCTTGGGGCAACTTTCTTCTGGTCAGTAGCAGTCCTCGGACAATGTAGGGCATAGTGGCCCACCTCTCCGCATCTGTAGCACTTGTCCGTACCCAATCTACAGACACCAAAATGAGGTCACGAGCACTTCGGGCATATAGGCTTCTGAGTAGATTCTTGGACTTGCTTTCCCTTTCCTAGGTCGCCCGTTCCGTCATAGGGCCTCTTTGCTCTCCGTGGTTGTGTTTGCTGTTGTCCCCTCGGTTGCCAGCCTTGATTCTGGGTCTGAGGATGGAGCTTGCGAAAGAAGCCCTTAGCTGGCTCCTTCGGCCTAACACAAGTCGCCCTGGCAGCCTCAATGTCCAGAGCTCTAGCTGCGATGTCGGAATATGGCACATTAATAATACCTTATACAATAACGTGCATCCTAATCTCTGGATCTAGTCTCTCCATAAACTGGTGCACCTTTTCCTCATTGTCGCTGACAAGACGTGGTGCAAATCGTGACAAAGTCTCGAACTTCCTTATATACTCTGCAACCGAACCTGTCTGCTTTAGCGGTGTGAACTCATTCCTCTTTGCCGCCCTCACTGTGCGGCTGAAATACTTATAAAAAAAATGGCCTTGAACCGATCCCACGTCATAATCGTCACGTCCGCAGTAGCTTTAATCGAATCCCACCAGAAACGGGCATCCATCGCCAAGTGGAAGGTAACCTAAGCTACCTTACTCCCATTCCCCACCTCGGCATACTCCAACATATCCTCCATAACCCGGATCCATTCTTCCGCAACAGTTGGATCCGATGATCGGCCATCGAACACTGGAGGCTGTAGGCTTTGGAACTTTTGCATACCCTGATTATTAGAAACTATCAAATCTTGGGCCCTCTAGTTCTCTCGGTTCACTAGGTTCTCGATTTGTTGTGCCTGTCGGTCCATGTGCTGAGACTGACGGTCCAGCAACTCCGTAAGTCGATCTAACGCGTCATCTCTAGGATCCTTTCCTCGAACCATATTTTATAACTCCTAAAACAATCAAAGCAAACAATTCTAAGAAATCTAAATCAGACAAAGCAGTAAACGTACTTATAGTTGAGGAAGGATGTCCGCGTAGTGGCTGTGCAGTCGAGCAGTCTACAGAACCGATTTTAAAACCCGGGGGCTCTGATACTATAAGTATAGCAACCCTTACCCGTATCCTAATTTTCTCGTATTATTTTTTTTTATCCTTACATATATTTATAAACTTTAATAACGTTGTACGGAATTAAAATTGTTTAAACCGGAATCAGAATCGGAATTAAAACATTGAAGTTCATTTAGAAAATCACTTAAAACAAATCTTAAAAATCAATTTAATAAAACTTAAAACAATTAATAAAACTTTAAAAATAAAACAAAGCAGAAAAATAGAGGAGAGGGCAGAACCGGCTTTTAACCATCAAAAGCCATGGGCGATCAATCGCCCAAATCGGGCGGTCGATCGCCGCAGGCGATCATCTACCAGGCGATCAGTCGCCTGGCAGATCGCCCCTCTTGTGATCCGCCTCCATGCCAAGCGATCGCCAAGCGATCGCTCGGCAACTTCTCTGGAAAATCCAGAGAAGTTACCATCATTGTGCCGATCGATCACCCCCTTTTGGCGATCGATCGGCACACTCTTTGGAATGAATTCCAGAGAGCTGCCCTCCCTTTCTCTTCCTTTCTCCTTTCTTTTCTTTTCCTGCATATCACATAACCTATTTCCCTTCCACAATCACCACTAACATCACATACTCCTTCACAATACAGTTTAACATCAAACACCCGATATCCATACGTCTTCCGAAATACCACCCCGAAATCACACGAAACGAGATTAAAACAAAGTACGTTTTCATGAAAATAAACCGCATGATTTCGTTTGAAAGTCTAACATATCCTCCTGTTTTAAAATCACTAACAATTCCAATAAAGCTCTCAAAAAGCAATTTATAAAACAGATTTCCAACACGTTTAAAACACCAAACGTAAACCTATCCAATACCAGATCCAAACATCCTAATATGTTCAGCTATGCAATTCATATCGTGTCCCCAAAACATATACCTACATCCCCACGGGTCGGTTAAGCATCGACTGCACAACACATCACTGCAAGCCATCCTCCGTCAATTGCATCATTCCTTTGGTGGAGGGATCTCATCCTCACCTGTGTCGAGGTCACCTACACCATAAAGACACCTATGAGCTAAAGGCTCAGTAAGTTCTACGTAAATGCTTATGCATGAACATGTATGTGCAATTTTCTCTAACACCGTCACTCATGCATTTCCTCATTCATTCATTCATTCATTCTCACCGTGACATTCTTTTGGTTACCGAAGCCTATCACTCGGCAGATGGATAGGGCCCGTCAAGCGGTTAGACACCCACACCATCTGAAGGGAGGGAAACCCGCTCACCACGGAACGCCAGGTCTGAACCTCACCCCGATAACCACATACAGAGGGTTGTTTACATGATACTTTACTTGCCTTTACGTGCATTTCTTTTTCATGAAAATTATGCATAAATTCGTTTTCATGACGTTTTTAAAACTATGATGCATGAACAGATATAAACATAAAATAAACAACCAACATGCGTACCATCAAGACGAATAAAACATAACCTAATAAACGACTAACCTAACTACCCAACCAAAGTAATTTAAAACAAACAATCCACTAAGATCCTCGACGTGACTTCGACGTACGGTGTAGGCCAATTGGCCAGAGTAAGTCACGAGAACTTACCTGACGTCCGTTGAATGCTAGCTCCGTCCACGAGCGTGGTTCACCTAAGACAATTCACAACAATTATCAATAAAATGCGTTTGAACCGTTAATGTCCAAATTAATGAAATCCTTAACTAAGGAAATTCTTCTAAAGCTATAACTTAATTAATCGAGGCATTTCAACAACCAATTCGCGCTCGATTCTACGAAACATCCAATAACGAGCTTTTCCAAAAAAAAAAACCGAAATTCATTAAATTTAACATTTCTCACAAATTAGTTTAACTTCGTCCAATAACGTTCAATACGTCCCTTATATCCTTAAACTCGATAAACCTATCAATCTCGAACCCTAAATCACGTTTTTAATGAAACCCTAACCGTATAACTTCGTTAAAACTGAAAACTAAAGTCTGAAAGCTGTAGAATCTTACCTAGAACGTTGATCGGAGGAGAAAACGTGAAGAACGGAGATCGATCGGAGTAGAAACGGAGGTCGGAATGGAGAAATCGCCGGCGGCGTGCGTGAGGGAGAAGAGAGAAATGCTCTCTGGTTTTCTCGCGGCAGAGGAGAAAATGAGGAGGAAAAAAGGATTTTGATATTTTATAATATTGACTTATTAAATGACCATTTTGCCCTTCCTTTGTTTTTATATTTGTTTCGTCCTTTGTTTCGTTAATTGGCTAACTATTCAGTTTCTCCAAATCGCCTTATTTCACCAATAGGTCCAACTTATTAATTGAGATTTATTAAAACTGTCTGTTTGCAAATCGGACCTCGTTTACTATTTTTACTAAAACGTCCTTTATATTACGAGAAATGTAATTACTCGAAATATAGCGTTATTACTCTGAAAAATCCCGTAAATTTCCTAATATTCCTATTAATTGTTAGGATTCTAATGACGCTTTCTTTTTGCAAAACGGACTTGAATTGACATAATTACAAAATGTCATCATATATTAAAATATTAATATCCCGAAAAGTCGGATGTTACACGTTCACCAAAGGGTAACGCAACATTAAACACATGCACAGTAGGGGTAAACTGTACATCTAACTTAACAGCAAAAACAGATGCTATAAAGGAATGTGTCGCACCAAAATCTATTAAAGTAAAAGCAGGCACAGAGTTGATCAATATAGTACCTGACACAACAGCAGGCTGGTCTTCATCACCCGACTCCATCATGGAGAATATCCTCGGTTTCAACTTAGCAGGACCATTCTTTAAGGCTGGGCAGTCCCTGTTGATATGGCTAACTTTGTTACAGTTGAAGCATCGGGTGACTCTAGGCTTCGGGCAATCTCTGCATGTGTGTCAACCTCCTCACAGTTGAAACACTTTCCCGTCCCAAATCTACACTCGCCCAGGTGACTCTTCAAACATTTCGAGCACTGGGGAAACTTCCTGGTATCCTGTACCTTTCTTCCTGTTCCTTGGTTACTCTGGCCTTCACTGGGCCTCTTCATTCCTCTCTGCTGTTGGGGCTGGATGAACTTTCATGGGGCTTCCTTTGGTACAGAACACTTCATTTCAACTTCTTCCACATCCAATGCTGTGGACACAACTTCATTGAATGACAACCCTTTAATACCACAAAATTTGACTCCTCTGTAAATTTCTGACTTCAGTCCATGCACAAATTGAAACACCTTATCTTCATTCCTGTGAACAAGGTGTCCAACGAATCTTGACAGGGACTCAAATTGTCTGCTGTAGTCAGCCATAGACCCTGTTTGTTTCAATTGCAAGAACTCTACTTTCTTCGAAGTTTGGACGGTACTACTGAAATATTTCTCATAGAAAACTTCCTTGAATTGCGCCCACGACATTGCCAGGACATCGGTGGTGGTCTCCATTGATTCCCACCAAAGCAGAGCATCACCAGCCAGATGAAATGTTGCCAAAGTGACTTTGTCTCCTTCTCCAATGTTGGAACATCTGAACATGCTCTCAATCTTCCTAAGCCACTCCTCAGCAACAATCGGATTGGATGACTTTCCATCAAATGTGGGCGGTTGTAGCCTCCGGAATCGATCTCCTGAATGCTCACTGCTGAAACTCGAGTTGGCACTTCCTTGTACTTCTTGGTTCAACAGCACTCCTAACTGATCGGACTGCTAACGCACTAAGTCTATTTGCTAACGCATCAAATCTGTCAGCTGCCTAATCACACTAGGATCTTCCTCATGTCTCGGATTTGGTATCTCTCTTGGCACCCTTGGTCTTCCTGGTCGTCTAGCCATATTGCTATATTCCTGTACAAGGTTAATTACTATAATAAATATCTAGCAACTAGGGTTAACATAAACACTTACAGTCGTTGGAGTACTCCCATGCGACGATCGGTACTAATGAGTGATCTTTTGAACGGTTTAACAAAATGTCTCTGATACCATACTGTAACGCCCCGAGTTTTCTGGGCCTGGTTCGCTACGTAAAATGCTGAACCGAACCATGATATTTTGAGAAAATTTTAAAATTTCATTCAACGATCAAAATTTGACCCTTTAAACGTTAAAACTTGCAGCAGAAAACCATTTGTATAAAACAACATTTATTAAATGATTAAAATATTAGAGACAGTTGGTTGAAAGAAGACAAAGGGAAAACAGAACACATTTACCGCTAAATAGTTCCAGCGGTAGACATAGAGACAGAATAGTCTCGGCGGTAGAAACGAAAATATAAGACATCCACCGCTAAACAGTGTCAGCGGTAGAAGGAGAAACAAGAAACATCTTCTGTTACCAACATTCACCGCTCACGTCAGCCGAATGACACGTCGACTCCTCACATCCACCGCTCACATCTGTCAACGACACGTCGACTACTCACATCTACCAGTGAACAGTACACTCAACATCCACCGATAGACAACATCCACCGATAGACAAAAATACTCAACATCCACCGATAGACAACGTCTATCGATAGACAAAAACACTCTAAATAAAGAACAACTCTGACTGCTAGAAGAACTTGTAATTTACTGAAATTATTCAAAACAACCTGACCCTATGAAACTTTTGAATTCTAGTAAGAATCACAATTAAAACCAACGACGTATCATTATCCGAGAAATCTCAAAATTGTATCAGAAATACTAAAAACTATCATAATCATTAAAATTCACAGCTTAGTTAAACTGAACGATTGTTCACTAAACTTTCCAAGAAAAATCCAAAATAGCAAACTATAACTAAACCAAATCATGTTTCATAATCAGGGAAAAACCTCAAAACATTATAAACCTTAAACTACTGCTGTCATCAAAATCCTCAGCGCTCTTCAACAAATCACTTGACCATTAAGACTTCACATACTGACATTTGTTAAACCGCCTCATCGGTGCACCAAACCGCAACATGAATGTACTCTTCCAACCAGCCTAGTCCTCAACAAGCTCAGAGAACACACCTGCTGACACTTCTTCACCTACATCACAAAACTCGTCTATTAGCCTAATGCTAAATAAGTAGAGCAATAATGAAATGATAAGCTGAAACATAAATCCTAGTCATGCCGTTTCGACTTTCACATCTCAGTGGCATTCACATTCTTTCTTTGATCTGATCCCTCGGTTTCATTGGTAGTTTGATCAATTTTTCCAAAGTTATACATCCTCTTCATCGATTAAGGGACGAATTAGTTCCCTTAACAGTTGATCTGATCCTATATTCCATTGGGAAGCGGATCAATTTCTCAAAGTTATAGATCATCTTCATCGATTAAGGGGCGAATTAGTTCCCTTAACAGTTGGTCTATTACAATCTGTTCATGCCTTACCATGTCATTACATGTAAATTCATTTTCGTGTTCTTTCCAAAAAAAACGTGATGCATGACATACAAAAAACATTCAAACAAGCATAACCTACTGTTTTGTGATGTAGGCCTGAAGGCACACACATACTCCACTTACCTAGTTTCCTGGAAAAGCTTAGTTGCAAACTACTTCGGGTTTTGCTCAAACCTATAGCCATAGACAGAGTATTAGTTAAGCTTCATTCTAAAATATCCTCAAATCTACTAGAACTCGTAAGGAAACTAATTTGGGAACTCTGATCATCAAGCATTCCTGATTTGACCAAAACCTGAACTAACTCTCATTTACAGCATTCTCAAAACTCACATTTAAAATCCCCCTCTATCATTGATAGTTACAATGTAGCAAGAAATCGAAGTAGAACTCACCTAGCTTGGAGAAAATGGGAGAGAAAATCGCCGAGAGAAACTTTGTTTAGCTGAGCTGAATGCCGAGAAAGGAAAATGAGAAACAGTGGCGGCTAAACCTCATTAAACCCTCCCTTAAATACGTTATCCACTATAAATCTCTATTTTCCATTTTGCCCTTATTTAGTCACTCATCAACCTAATCAATAATTCTCCCAATTTCATCCATAACATGTACACTATTAGTTGACAAGGTAAAATCGGTTTGATGGAACCGAGTGTTACAACAAGGGAGTCAAACAACAATGGCAGTAATAATATTCAAGCTTTAAAGGCGGATCAAGGAATCGTGATAGCATTTGTTACTTCTGTCAGAAGAAGAGGCATATTAAATCAGAGTGTCAAAAATTGTAGAATGTTAAGAGAACTGCTGAGAAAGGAAAACAACTGATGACGTTAGTAAAGTTGTCATCCTAGAAGAAGAGAACAAATTGATGGAGATTTTACAGATGAGTCATAGGAAAACTCAAAGTCAAACAAGAAATGATTACGGATTCAAATTGTTCGCTTTATATTGTTACGATCAGATTTGGTTTTTGACATATGAAACCGTTTCAAAAGATATTGTGATGATGACCAATAACACACCTTGCAAGATAGCTGATATTGGTACCGTTAGAATAAAGATGTTTAATGGAGTTGTGAGGACATTGAGTAAGGTGCGACATGTTCTCGAGTTGAAGAAGAATCTAATCTTGCTAATACTTTAAATTCATAAGAGTACAAGTATAACGTTGTAGGTGGAGTCTTAAAGATCAGTTCGGGTACTCTCATTATGTTAAAGGAACACAGAAGGTTTGCAAGTTTATGTCTTGCAGGATTCTACAATAATGGATGATAAGAATACAAAATTTGTGAATTCGCCTTCTAATAGATTGTTTGAGAAAACTCACAAGAAGTCAGATTCTCAATTGAAGTTCAACTTGGAATCGAGTTGTACTTCAGACCCAATATGTTTCATATTCACATCAAAGTAGTATTGCAAAAGGTAGATTCAAGTGGAAGGTTAAAGTTTCACGACGATATGGTGAAACTAGTTTAGTGGTTTATACGTTGAATGTGTTTGAGGGTATAGATTATAGTGAGAAGTTTTCAATATATTCAGATATAGTTCGTTGAGATAATTCTGGTAATTTGGCAATACCAGGGAGGAGGAGATGTGATTTTTTTAGTGCGTCTCTCAAGTTTAAGCGTTGTTTAAACTTGGATGATATCAAATGTTGAGTTGCCTCGTTATGGGCATTTGTGGAAGAGGAGGTTATTATTTTGTTGGAGTTTTGCATATTTTGCATCAGAATTTCTTTGAAGATGAAGATTGTTAGAGTTCAATGTTATGGATTCGCTTTCGGTCGGGGGGAAAAGCCTGCACTAGATCTCTCATGTGGAATTCATGTCAAGGTAGAGATTGTAAGAGTTCGGTGTGACCCAATTCTAAATGGGTCGGGTCGGACCCATGTTCAATATTATGGTTTTTGTGGTTTCTCTATATATTGATATTTGAGTCGCAAAATACAGTGACACATTATACTTTGATTTCGGTACAGTGAATTTCTCATTTGTCCTTGATTTTTTTACCCAAAAGTGTTTTTCACGTAAATTTTGGTGTCCTTGTTTTTCATGTAGTTTCTTTTTCTATTTTGCATTCAATTTTTTAACATCAATAAAATTGCTTTCAGAAAACTAATAAATGTAAACACCAAATCTATAATAAATAAATATAAGGCTTTTATGTTCTTCATGCAAAAGTCCAAACAACACATTAATATTCTAAATTATACAAATAAGAGCAAATATTTCATATAATCAATTAGTTGTTTTGATCTTAAACCAGCTAAATGCAAATATCAATTCATTGTGAGAAATCAAACAACATTTGGGATTGCAAATTATATTAGTGCTATGTGTACATTAATCTCACAAGCAATTATGGAGAAGCTACATGCATACAGGAAAAAAATTGAGATATTCAATATCTTGAGACCTGAGAGTGCCACCCAACGAGAGAGAGAGAGGCTCGACACTCAGACAACGGCATCATCAATGAGATTTTGGCAAAAAGAGAGTTTTCCATGCTTAAAAGGAGGCAAATCTGAGGAACCAAACTTGAGAGTCGATTCACTGTGAGATCTAATTTGGTAAGAATCTGGGCAAGCTCAACAAAGTTGAGGTCGTGAAGTTGGAAGCTGGTGAGATCTAGGACAGTGGACGAAGGATCTTCTTCAACAACACTAACATCTAGCATAAAATTCAGAAATGGTTTGTTATGGTCTGAGTTAAAACTAACTATAATAATCATGATTAGACTAATTAAATGTGATGTAATAAACCATGAGTTGACAAATATGAATAAGTTAAACAACTGCATTGGATAGTCATTCTATGAGATAACTTTAATAAAGAAATTGACCAATAAATTTAGAATATATTTTCAAACCAAAAATAGGTATAATAGTTAATACCTTAAATAATGAACTAATAGTGAAATTAAAGCAATTAGATGTATCCACATAAAGATATTAATTTTTTTCTCACGAAAAATAATAGACATGTTTCTTATGAGCATAATCATTATTTTTAATTGAAAATGTTAATATGCTTGGAACTCCGAGCAATTTTGAGACAACATACTAGACACACCGAGGTATGAATTGGCTTTGGAGTTAAATCAATTGGAGATGGGGATGAAAAGTTATGCATGTGTAAAATAACATAATGCATGGAGAAATAGTTGATATGGTGGATTATAATGATGCATATTAGCATTAACATTAACACGTTGATATGAGGTTATTGAGACATATTCTATCATATTATTTTATCATGTTCATTGCACTTACGAAATGAAATGATGTTTGTTTTTTAGTGTATAAGCGTTCATATTCAATGAGGTACACTTGCATGTGTTTTATACTTTAACCCATGAGTTTTATGCATATTTTTTTCTTATTTGATAGATCCAAAGGATCACCAGCAATAAAGGAAGTCAAAGGCAATATAAAAAGAGGCAGATCTACAAGACATTGAGAGTAGGTCAGGGTTAACTATTGGGATCTTCATATTACACGTCTTAAGTAAATAAGATAATGACGTTAGATCATAATAAGTGTAAAATCTCATTTTAAGATGTCAAGTTTAATGCGATCCAGTTGCATTCTATAATAAAAATATCATGAACATGATAATGATTTTATCACTTTGAGAATCCACCGTCATGATTCGATCGCCTGGTTGGGGGTTAAGCAGATCAAGTCGTGATAATAGCAGACAATTGACGCAAAACAAGAGCTCAACTGGACAAACACTTGAGAGCATAACTGATTTACCATGGACCAATGGTCGACCAAGAACAAGATATTTTGTCAGACAAACACCCAAAAGCACCTAAGTTTTAAAATGAATAGAGGTTGACAGACCAAGAATAAGAGGTTGATTGAAATAATATCTCCAAGAGAAATAAGTTAAGATGCAATTTGAAACTCTTCTTATCAGTCGCTTAGAGTTCGACAAAATATGTCATAGGTCGGCCAAGGACATCAGTTTTTCACTTGTGTAGAAGATGTCATCCAAGTAAAACTTTTAACGAGCTATTATCAAGCGATTTTAGCGTTCTCAAGCACTGAAATCTTAAGCTGCATCAGAATAAGAGTGTACTTATACTTTAACTTCAATATTTTTTAAATTCCCTATTCATCTTCTAAGTTGAAAATTTAGGGAAAACTCAATAAAAAGAAGATGTGATCTTCACCAATGGAATAATGGAGAATGCATGGTTGAGGATTCATGCAACCAAGTGAACGAAAAGGATATAAGAAGAAAACGAGACTTTCAACGAGATCGACCGATCATCCATAGTCTAGTTGTCTTGATATTATGAGAGGCAATCAAATTTCAACAACTACAACTTTTTTAGTCTTCTTACAAGTTATTTTTCTTGCAACCTTATACCTAGAGCAAGACAAGTAGTAATAGAACTCTTTAATATAGAAGACATGAGTACATTTTAAGAGAGACTTCAACATCTTCTCTATGGCAGATATTGGAAAAGTTGTATGAGAATAAAACAACTTGAAAAAAGGTGAAAAAAGGTTATTTCTTATACGGAAGCTTTTAAACCTAAAAGACAGATCAATTGTTGACTTGAATAAAATACAAAGTATCGTCAATCTTCTCAATGCAATGAAAGTTGGTACTCATGATGAGTTGAAGGTCCTACTTTTCTATTACATGGAATAAAGTACAAAGTATCGTCAATCTTCTCAATCTTCTCAATGCAATGAAAGTTGGTACTCATGATGAGTTGAAGGTTCTACTTTTCTATTACATGTCAAGTATCCGCTTGGGATCATGTCTTCTTAGGGCTATTTCAGACGTACAATGCAATTTCAATCATAATATTTCATTTTAGTTGGAAAATACAGTCAGATATTTGAGGTAGTATAAGTAATCAATGGGTAGTGACTCATATCACAGGAGGAAACTTTTCGCAGAATTCCATTACTATTAAGTTCAATAACAGATAGTTGAGCGACAGTATCAATATCATCGAATAATTCGTCTCCTATTGTTCACAAAAAGAGAGTGAAAAAAGTAAAAAAAAAAAAAAAAAAGATCAAAAGGGCCCTAATGATGGTGACCAAAGTAACGTTGGGACAATTCATCTTGGTTGAATTCTTAAGTATATTTAATTCTAAAACATTGCTGAGCAATAGAAACAACCTTAAACAATTAATTACTTTGGTACATAAATACAGAAATAAAATAACAAACAGACGATGTAAAATAATAATTTTTTTCAGAAGAAAAAAAAAAAAAATCAGTTTTTGGTCCAAAGGTGAGCATTCTTCAATCACAAGATGGCTTAGCAGCAGAACTCAGACATGTCAAAGCAACAAACAAACTCTTCCCAAAAACAAGCACCAAGTCTATGAAATAACACCAAATTCAGGGGAGAAATCAATATACAAAGTGAAAATTCATATCTTACTATCCTAATATATGACATTTCCCCTCCATCTGTACGTTGTTCTGTATTCCAGCCTCATTTTCACGTTCTCAAATTGAAAAAAAGTCTAAGCATCAAAGAGGCGTGCGTGCCGCCTTCCACTCTCATCTATATTCCTCCGGCAAGCGATAGCCCGACATGATTATTTTGTCAGCAAACATCTTCCCAGTCTTGGGCATGACATGCCAGTGCAATGTCAGGTTGAAATCTTTTCCACGGAGATTGCTTCCCTGCACAATAAAAGAGATGAAGGGATTGTTTGCGTCAAACACAGCCCAAAATTATAATAGCCATCAAATAAGAACAGTAATCTTAATATGATGGTTTTTCTAAATATTTGATAATGGGTTGTTTCCGGACATGTCACAAACCTGATCGATGAAGCGATACTTGTTCGAAGTATGAATCCAAAACTTAGCATTTTCTTTGGCAGGTAAAATACCATCCCAAAGCGAAATCTGAAAATTAACATTCACAATTCTGAATAACTGAACCAAAAAAGAAGCATGTTTCTGCAGTCAATTACCGAAACATAGTAACCCATATTGAATATTGTTGGATAGAGGTGAAGATTTTAAAGCCTTAAGGATCCAAAGATGATTAAAAATGTGCAGGGCAGCGTGAAATACAATCAATCACACAGATGGTTGTTACCTGATTCAAGGAATTCTTAGGGGTTTCATATTCAGCAGCCAGAAAAACAAAAACCTGCAAACATGAAACAAAATGACTCTTAGTCATGAATGAAACATCATATTAGTTAATCCAGGAGCTGTAGGGAAAGGTAGACTGTGACATCAAATGGAAGAAAATAATACCAACCAAAGTTCAAGCCTTTTCATGGCTCTTAAGGGGAGGCTTTACCCAACATATCAAATCTATTGTACCACATTTGACGTTATCTCCTACTTGTTGCCCTTTATACAAGGGTCACCAAGAAACTAATGTACGTGTCTTAATATGACTTAAGTACTTAGACCTAGACACACATCTTCTCACTCTTTAAGCAGCCTTAGGTGCTGTAGCCTTCCATTTCAAGTTTTCTCGACTATGCCTTGGAGCTGTCAAATACTTGGAGACTTGCGTTCTTTGCAATAACATGAATCCTTTGACTACACTGTATTGCAATCATTTTTGAAGATTCAACTTCAAAGCGTCCGCATTGAAAAATATCAATTTCCTAATTACAAAATGAGCTTACAACTCATAATTTTTTAAGGATTAGTCTCTGTATGGTTATTTCCAACTCGATAGGCATATTTGAAGCCTAGTCGTGACTGCTTTGTATGTTTTTTGGGAGACCTACTTATACTCTATATGTACTTCTTTTGTCTTCTCAATGAAATTTCTTCATTTCTTACAAAAAAAAGAAAGGAAAGGTAGATTGCTTCAATCTTTTAATGTTAATTGATTGGTCGGTTTCATTTTCCCATTATATCTCATTTATCAATGAGGACAGACTCTTACATTCCCAGAATTTGAATTCCATAGTTTTTTTCCTGCGTATGTGAGAATTAAATTTTTTACCAATAAAAAATAAATGCAAACAAATGTGATCAATTGGCTAAGGAAGACAAATAAACTGGTAAAAACTTCACAGAAAGACTGGCAGATCATTGCAATTTACATTTCAATTTTAATTGCAGTTCACAGCAGCAAGAACTGCAAAAATGAATGAACTTCGCATAATTGTTTTAGGCTTTATCTGGCAACCACCCAACCATGAACAAAAACCATAGATAGACACCAGATAAACCAAATACTATTAGCCGTCTTAGTAGATAGTATATCAAGATAGTTTGGATTAGGATGGATTACAAAAACAATATTTAGACATTCAATAGTGATTACACCGAGAGATCTGTTCCTAAAACCATATTATTTATATTACTACAGCTCAAACAAAGCACCATGAAAACAAGATTAATGTAACAAAAACGAACCTGTTTTGTGTTCCATGTAAATAATGACTGCAAATCTACTGAGATATTTAACGTCAAGCTGACCTGCACCAAAGAAAGGGCACATGACTCAATTGCTAGTAAGATTTAACTTCGTAAATCTTATTTTATGCCCGTCCAAATTTTCCTTTCACTCCACAGACCATTAACGGATACACAACAAAGGCTAAACAAACTAGCAAATAAATTGATAATGGACGCAAATACATACAAAACATTAAAGAATCAATTTCTTTCCACCCAAAAACTCTATGGTTCCTTCTCTCATTGTAATGACAAAGAGGAATTATAACTGCAAATGCATGTAGGACAGCAGAAAAAGAAGAGCAGCAAAAGTAAACAATGGGCTATATAAACTCCCATGAGAAGATATTGCTACTTTAAAGCAAATAACTTGGCTATATCTAATTGCGATTATAGATTCCAAGGCAAAAAAGAATGTGTGGGGAATCAAGGTAATACATGTTTTTTATATCAATTGATAAGAATCAATAGTTGAGCCACTTTTTTTATATTTAAAAACAAATACATCACCAGTGGCTTCTTATCAAATACCAAACATGTATTTATCAAAACATACAAACTCTTACACTACAATGGCAAACGACTAAGCCTAATTCCAAAACATAATAAAATGTGATACAAATAAATCAGCATAGAAATAAACTCCCGTTGAAAGTAATCCCCAAATGTCATATAACTATAAATTTGAAAATCCACTTGATAAACTGACAGAAACACTTCAAGAAAAAAAAAAAAAATTAAAGCCAAGAAACCCATTAATTCATACCCTAAAAAAAAAAAACAGCTACATGCATAAAACGCCAAATAATCCTACAAAATATACCTCATCGTTCCCGTTAGGTTGTTTCTGAAACCAATTGATGTTCAGAACCTAAAACCATATTAAAGAGAAAAATTTAAGAAACCAAAATTGTCATATACGAATTGAAATTAGCAAAGAATGGAATAATCGAGAAACATAGATCTAGAAAAATGAAAACATACATAATAATGGAAAGAACAGAGACAAAAAGAGAGAGAACCTGGACTTGTGCAGTGGGAGAGGGAGAGGTAAGGTTATCAGTGAAAGAGGCCATGGCGCAGATAACAGCGAGGATGGTGATCGAGAAGGTCAGCAACGCGTTGGCTCTGTAAGCGAAAGAATGCATCTTTTCCCTTGTTTCTTTCCTCAAATTCCCTCTCTTCCACCTCTTGCTCCTCCACTATCACACCTCCTCCGCCTTCTATAACCCTACCGGTCTCTGCTCGGGGTTCAGTCACTGATTATGGAGTTCGGAGAGAGGAAGAGAGAGCGAGAGCAATGGCATGGGCCTTTATTGGGTGGCATAGTCGGAAGGAAACAGTGGTCTGAGATTGGAAATGGAATTACACGTGGCGAACTTCTATTATTTGATTGGATGAGACACGTTGTAGGTTTTTTCTTTTTTTTTTTTGTTCTTTGCATGTATTTAGTTATTAGCAAGAGGGTTGATACAAAATTATATACTTCTCCGTAACCTTAGGTTTGTGCCATGTCTCCGCACTTGAATCTCATCAATTATGCAAAGTGTATTATTATAATAATTAAAATAAATTATAAAACTAACTTTTTCGACAAATGAACCTTAACGTATCAGCAATTAGCATTTTAACTATGACTATTTGTTGAGAAAGAACGGTCTATAAAATTCGATTACGTAATGGATGAATTGTTTTTTTTTCCTTCTTTGTGTGATTAAAATATATTATTATGTCAATTCATAATATGACATAAATTAAAGCAAAAAATTACGAGACGTTGAATTTAATATGGTTCAGCAATGTAACTACGTCAACAGGACCAAAGTTTAATATGATCTTCTACTATAAAATAATGGGTACATAATAATCATTTTTACAGTAAACTAAAAGAAACAACGATAAAAACAATTAATCTCTAGAATTAATATTCTAGGCAAACAAGAGAAAAATAGAGTGATCTCACTAAATTATGGCGACACAGCTCGAGTGGCTTTTGCTCTTCAATAATTAGACCCAGTAGAATTGTAGATGACGTCAATACAAAGAACAATATAAAATTTTGGTTGCTACAAATAAGAATCGACCGTTCAATCTTACACATAAAAAAAAAAAAACAAAACAAAAATATCTTTTTCTTTTTCCAATCTCTAGGCGCATCGCACTATTCAATTCTCTCTCTTCAATCTATTTTTCAAAGAAAACAACCACTTATTTTTCTCTGTTTTTTTTTTTTAATCTTGTGGGATCACCTCAAAATAGGTGGAATACAACAAATCTCCCCCCGTATCATGCGAATGATTCAACTATTACTGTTTTCTGCTTGCAACTCTCAAGTTTCTCTTTAAGTAATAGCTTCGTCATCATGTCAAATCCATTTTATCAATGTGAACCTTGTCGACAAGCAACTCCTGCACTTGAACTTTATCTTGCGCCAATGGTATTGATAAGTCTTGAAAAAGAGTTATTATACAAGTGCTAAAAAATGAGGATAAATCAAATAAAAATGTATAGTCTGTTAGGGAATGCTATAACATCGAGTACAACATCAACTTTTATAAAATAATTATTATTCTTTCTCTTTTCGAGAAGATTTATTACTAATTGATAATTATTGTAGATTGATATTAATATGGAGGATGCTGAATATTAAGAGCAAAGGAAAGGTTACGATCATTTAAATAATAGTCTAAAAGAAGAAAGATGAGAGGAGTTGCTAAAAACATGAAAGAAAATCTGGATTTGAGTGTTAACACATGTGAAAAGGTAGAACTCATCCTCAAAAGCTAGCTCAAGGGGAGAGGGAATCCCCCTCACATATATACAAATCAAAGGCTCATCCAATAGACGATGTTGAACAAAGACAATTATCAATACATGCCCTCACGCATAGCGTGTCTGGACCGGGTCCAACTCCAACCATCATCTCTGATATCAAGCTCTGATACCACGTTAACACATGTGAGAGGGTAGAACTCATCCCCAAAAGCTAGCTCAAGAGAAGAGGGAATCCCCCTTACATATATACAAATCAAAGGCTCATCTAATAGATGATGTGGGACAAACACAATTATCACTGTTCACCGAAACCCTAATTGGCAAAAGTCCTAGGTTGTCGTGCTCTTAGAAGGTGATTGGGACAAGCCGCAGGCAGGGGGGACTCTATGTTTTGGATCAACTCAAAATATCAGATGTTCAGCTTCTAGTGTGGATTTGTCTTGTTTTGCTTCCTTATCTCTCAATTCTTCTATATCAATTATGACTGCTGATGACACCTCTATGTCATTAGTAGGTGTGTCTATTTTTGATATTTATTATATTTCTAATCTTACTCTCAGTCTTATTTCTGTTAGTCAATTATATTAGTGTAGATAATTAGTCTCATTTTCTTCATCCACTTGTTCCGTATAGGACTCATGCTCTTAAAAGGTGATTGGGACAGGCCGTAGGCAGAGGGGACTCTATGTTTTGGATCAACTCAAAGTATCAGATGTTGCAGCTTCTGGTGTGGATTTGTCTTCTTTTCATTTGAGTCGTTCGTCTTCTGATTTTAATTTATGGCATTCTCGTTTATGTCATGTTTCAGCGTCTCGTTTGTAGTTTTTGTTGTCTATAGGAGCATTAAGACATTTGGACAATCATGACATTTCTGATTATCTTAGTTGTAAACTGACCAAATTTTCAGCTTTACCCTTTTCTAAGAGTCTTTCTTATTCTTTTGCTCCATTTGATCATGTCCATTATGATGTTTGGGAACCCTCCCCTGTTCCAACAAAATGAGGTTCAAGATATTATGTTTCGTTTGTCGATGATTGCACTCGTTATACTTGGGTTTATCTTATGAAACGTAGGTCTATTATTTTACAATTTTCACCAAATTTAGGGCTCTTGTAAAAATGCAACACTCAGCCGTCATCAAGTATTTTCGTTGTGATTTGGGAGGTGAATACATTTGTAATGATTTTTCTCATTTATTTGCTTCTGATAGGACTATACATCAAACCTCATGTACTGACATTCGACAAAATGGAGTTGCTGAAAGGAAACATCGGCATCTTATTGAAACAGCCTGCTCATTCTTGTTGTCAGCCAATATTCTTAGTGAATTTTGGGTCGAAGCGATTCTTACTGATGTTCATGTGATTAATAGAATTTCAATCTTTCATAATTTCGGTTTATCTCCCTTTAAAAAGTTGTATGGGCATGCGCCTGATTATTCCTCCTTGCGAGTCTTTGGTTGTACTTGTTTTGCTCTTCGACCACACGTCGAACGTAATAAATTGTCCTCTCTGTTCGTCCTATATGTTTTTCTAGGTTATGGTGTTGGTCAAAAGGGATATTGTTGTTTTGATCCTGTTAGCAAAAAATTGTACGTCTCCGTCATGTTGTGTTTTTAGAGCATATTCCTTTTTTTCTCTATTCCTGCTAGTTCACATCATATAACTCAGTCAGATCTCAATCACATTGATCCTTTTGATATTGGCACTGAGGAAGCTGCTCTTACTCATAGATCGACAGAGTATGATACTTTGGTTCCTGAGACATCTACCTCTCATTCTCATACTACTACGACCACTCAATCTGTAACGACCCATTTTCCCAGCAAGATATTGTCTGCTCTGGGGATTGGGCCATAACCCAATATCCTCCCCTCACGGCTTTGTTTGACGAGGACTTCCCAGTCGGTCACCCAACCTGGTACTACTCTCGCCAAGCACTTTTAACTTCGGAGTTCTTATGAGATCCGTTGTCAATTGTGTTCCAAAACGCGTCTTACTATTTTGGGAGGGTCTCTTTACATATGTTTCATTTCCACATGCTTCTCCAAGCGATGTGGGATTGTGACGACCCCCACATTACAACCTACCCCATTCACCGGCCTTTTTCCCGCGTGGACACACCGCCATCCGGGTCCGGATCCAGTGTACGGGCCAGTCGTGTACATATGGGTCATCACAATCCCCTCCCCCCTCTTGGGGGCCCAACGTCCTCGTTTGCCACATTTCCGGTTGGGTACAGGCTCTGATACCATTTGTAACGACCCCTTTTCCCAGCAAGATATTGTCCGCTCTGGGGATTGGGCCGTAACCCAATATCCTCCCCTCATGGCTTTGTTTGGCGAGGACTTCCCAGTCGGTCACCCAACCTGGTACTACTCTCTCCGAAGCACTTTTAACTTCGAAGTTCTTATGGGATCCGTTGTCAATTGTGTTCCAAAACGCGTCTTACTATTTTGGGAGGGTCTCTTTACATATGTTTCATTTCCACATACTTTCCCAAGCGATGTGGGATTGTGACGACCCCCACATTACGACCTACCCCCTTCACCGGCCTTTTTCCCGCGCGGACGCACTGCTATTCGGGTCCGGATCCAGTGTACGGGCCAGTCGTGCACATATGGGTCATCACACAATCAACTCCTGAGATTGCAGATGTTCCTCCACTTTTTCAGTCCACTGAGATTGCGGATGCTCTTACTGATAGATCGTTGTTGAACTCTTTGCCATCAAACTCAGTTATAACTTGGGTAGACTTAGCAAGGAAATTCTTGATCAAAATATTTTTCGTCGACAAAAAATGCCAAAATGATGACAAACAGTATGAGCTTTTAGCAGCAAGAGGACGAATCTGTCTACAAAGCATGAAATAGATTCAAGAAATTAGTACGACAATGTTCGAAGCATGGAATTTCTGCCTGAGTACAATTGTAGACTTTTTATAATGGGTGGAATGGCCAAATCCAATCTATCGTAGATGCATTTGCCAATGGAGCTATTCTGACTAAGACGACAATGAAGCCTATGAGCTTTTGGAGAAGATGTGTACCAATAATTATCAATGGCCATTTGAGCGAATGAATCCAAATAGAAGAGTTGCTGAAATTCTTGAGCTAGATATCATGACAACATTGACAGCTCAAATGTCTACTCTCACCAATGTGATCAAATCATTGGGTGCACCAATGAATCAGTCGAGCTAGCAAGCGTAGCACATCTCTTGTACATTTTGTGGTAAAGAACATTTTAATATTGTCCATCAAACCCAGAAGCTGTCAACTATGTGGGTTATAATCATAGCAATAATGCATTATCAAACGCATATAACTCAAGGTAGAAGCAACATCCAAATTTTCAGTGGAAATTCACAAGCTAGAAATTCCAACCAGAATGTTATTCAGAACAATGCTACAGGTTCTTATCCACTAGGATTATTTCTAAGCAAATTCAAGGTTTTTCGCAACCAAGTATATCCCATCAAAATAAACAATTGCAGCTTGACCAGCAACCATCTTTGGAGCAGATGATGAAAGATTATATAACAAAGAATGATGCTATTGTTCAGAATTTAAATACATTGATCCAAAACCAAGTAGTTTCACAACAAAATTTGGAAAATCAAATTGGGTAAATGACTTAAGTTTTGAATAACAGACTGCCAAGAACTTTGTCGAGTGATACTGAAGTTCCAAGGAGAGAAGAAAAAGAACACTACAAGTCAATTTTGCAAAGGAATGGGAGAAATGTTAAAACAATGAAGAATGAAGAGGAACTAGAAAAGGACAAGACAGAAGTGGAAGAAGAAAAAAAAGTTGAAGATAACTCACGAAGTGGAAAAACAGTGAAGTAATGCAACAACATCCAACAACAGAACTTCAAGTTGAGCAACCACCTCCACCATTTCCACAAAGACTTCAAAAGCAGCACCAAGATAAGTAAATCCCATAATTTTTGGATGTCTTGAAGCAATTACACATTAACATTCCGTTGGTCGAAGCTCTAGAACAAATGCCTAGCTATACAAAATTTATGAAAGATATTTTTTCCAAGAAAAAGAGGTTATGAGAGTATGAAAGTGTGGCTATTACAGCAGAAAGTAGCTATAGTTTTGCAGAATAAATTGCCCAAGCTCAAAGATCTAGACAACTTTATAATTCAATGCACTATAGGCAGAAATTATATTGGTAAGGCTCTGTGTGATCTAGGAGCCAACATCAATTTGATGCCAATGTACATTTTCAAGAAGCTTGATATTGGAAATGCAAGGCTAACAACAGTAACATTGCAGTTGGCTAATTGATTGTTAGCTCAACCTAAAAGAAAGATTGAAGATGTATTGGTAAATTTTGATAAATTTATTTTCCCAGCAGATTTTATTATTTTAGATTATGAAGCAGATTGTGAGGTTCTCATTACCCTAGGGGGACCTTTCCTAGCTATTGGGTGGCCTTTAATTGATGTTCACAAAGGAGAACTCACTATGCATGTCAATGATAACCATGTAACCTTCAATTTATTAAACGCTATGAAGTTTCCTGATGAAGTTGAAGATTGTTTCTCAATAAGACATATTTTGTTGAATAAATAACACACAAAACTTTAACATCAGAAGGAAAAGAACAAATTAACATACAAAATTTTAACGTAGAAAATATTGTCGTCCAAGAAGAAAACAAGATTTTCATACCATTGTTCAAGCAATTTGAAAATTTAGAAAGAACTTGAGAAGATTTTAAAACACCAAAAGCATCTATAGAAGAACAACCCACGTTAGAACTCAAGCAGCTTCCTTCACATTTGAAGTGTGTTTTTCTCAGAGCATCATAAACTCTACCTGTAACACCCGAGAATTTCCTAACGCGTATAGGCCTACAAGTAATGAGTAGAGGGTTTAAGGTTTAGGAATGAAGGGTTAGAGGTCAAGTGGACAAGTCAAACCTTTAAAAGTGAAGAAAATTCCAAAAGGTTAAGAAAAATTGAAAAGTCAAAGCATGAAAAACCAATGAGAACCAATAAAAACCATTGTGGTGACTTGGAAGTTGGTCTTTCACGTTGGATTTAAAGGAGAGAAAAGGTGAGGTTAAATTTAAATTTTAAAGACATTGGTGGTAAAAACAAAAAGGTAAAAAGTTGGTTGTATGAGAGTTTATTGTTGAAGGGATTAAAAGTAGAGAAGAAAGAGGGTTGAAATTCAACATAAAGAGAGTTGAAAAGTCAACAACTAATAGGAAATTTTTGGTAAGGAAATAAATGGTTAGGAAAAATGGAATGGAAAGTGGTGATTTAGTGAAGCTTTTCACGTTGGAAGTTAAGTGAAAAGGTGGTGGGTTAATTTACAAATTTAAAGAATTAAGTGGAGGGAAATAAAAAGAGAAAAAGAAAGTTAGGTTAAAAGTATTATTTCTTTGTTTTTCCCCTTCATCTTCATCGAAGCTCTCCTTCCTCCATTGATGCCTTTCTCTCCTTCTTCTCCTCAAGGATTCAAGAGTTTTTGAGGTAAAAATAAGTGGGTTTTGGTTTGAATATTATTAGGTAAAGTTTGTGTGTTTTTTTGAAGTGTTTTGAGAGGTGTTGATTAGGGTTTGGAAACCCTAATTTATGGAGTCCGAAAATTGAGTTTCAATGTTGGTTTTCTTTCCTATTTTGATGATTTAATTGTTGAATGGTTTGGTTTAGGTAGATTTTAGGATTTGATTGGAGTTTGGAGGAATGTTTCACAAAAACCGGTTTAGGAACATTTGGTACCCGATTCTGTTCTCTGATTTTTGGATTGGCCATTGAATGTATTTGGTTAATTTGAGTATTTCAATGGATAGTAAACGTGGAGAGGTTTCTGAGTTGGGGTGGCACGTCAAAATCCGTGAAAAATGAGAAAGTTATGGCCGTTTAAAGTTGGACGATAAAATTTGCGTAAAAATCGGGTTTTTGTTGTTTTAGGTTGAATTATGACATAGTTTTGGTTAGTTTAGATTTAAGAATTTTCTTAGGGTTTGTTAGGAATTTACTAAGTTAAGTTTTGTTATTTTAGGTAATCGAGCTAGTGAATTATCAGACGAAGTGGACAATTGAAAATCGAGACACCAGGTAAGTAGTGGAATGCCTTCGTTTTGCCTTCGGGCCTACACCACGGAACGGTAGGGTTATTGTTTGATTTTGTTAGTTGGTTGATTTATGTTAAGCACGTGTTGAGTATCATGCATCGTTTTAAGTTACTTGGTTGATTTATGTTAAGCACGTGTTGAGTATCGTTACGAAAATGAATTTGTGCATGACGTGAAAGGCGAGTGTGAAACGTAACAAGAAAGATTAAGAAAAATGTAGTTTGAGTAGAGTCACCAGGTTAGGCAAGTTGTCGGGGAGGCACTTGTAACATGCCGGGGAGGCATTTTTGTCGGGGAGGCACTTGTAATATGCCGGGGAGGCATTTTTACCGGGGAGGCACTTGTAATATGCCGGGGAGGCAGTGAGTTGTGACTCTACTCGAGATATAAAGTGGAAATTACGTAAGTGTTGTTGGAGGAGATTGTGTGCTACCGTCCAATGGGGGGGACCCAGGCGTGAGCTGGCCGATCTTGCTCCGTGGATCAAGGCGTGGCCGTCCAATGAGCGGGGAGCTCGGATGTGTGCCTACTTGATTCACATGTGACAGGGGAAGGGAGGAGATTGTGTGCTGCCGTCCAATGGGGGGGACCCGGGCATGCGCTGGCCGATCTTGCTCCGTGGGTCAAGGCATGGCCGTCCAATGAGTGGGGAGCTCAGATGTGTGCCTACTTGATTCACATGTGAAAGTGGAAAGATTAATAATACGAAAACAAACGAAAACAACAGAGTGAGTAGAGACTGCATGTGTTAGGGCGGTGCATGTGCATCGTGCATGTTTACATTTCTTTTCCCTACTTACTAAGCGTAAGCTTACGCGTGTGTGTGTATTCTGTGGTGTAGGTGGCGAGTATTATACAGGTGAGGTAGAAGAGACAGCTCAGGATTAGGCCGCAATCGGAGGAGTACGGGGTGCGCCGATGCAGGTTATTGTCGGGGCGTCTTGACCACTGTCTTCCTCGGGTTGTGTGGGAGGTGAATGTTTTGGTTTTGTTGGTTTTGGTGTAGATAGTTTTGTAAACGTTTTGGAAATGTTTTGTAATATTTTGGTTTTGATAAAAAGTAGATGTTTTAGTACATAGTAGATATAAATGGTTTCGTAATGATTTTGGAACGTTTTCGAGTTGGTGGTGGTGTTTATTTATTGGTTTATTTGTTGAATAATGGTTGTAAGTATTGTGGTTTGAAACTAGTTTGATGTCGGGTTATAATTTCAGGTTTTGATTTATTGAAGTTTAGGCGTTACGCCGTTCGTTTTGATTTTAAACTACATAACGTCGGGTTACGTTCGCTATTTTTTTTATTATCCGTTTTAAGTCGGTTTTCCAAAATTTTTACGGGACTTGAATAATTGGGTGTCGGGAGTGTGTGGTTAAAATTTTAGATTTTTTGGAGGTGTTTAGCTTGGGGAAAAGTGGTGAAGGTTGGGGCTATCGGGGAGGCTATCTGGCGGGCGATCAATCGCGATCACCAGCCTCTCTGGCACTATAGCACCAGAGAGGGTGGCGATCGATCGACATTGTTTTAAAAAAAAAAAAATTTAGTTTTTTCTTAAAAGTTTCCTATTTCTAAATTGTTTTACCCCAACATTTCCCGACATATTTTAAACGTATTTTGGACCACTTCCCAACAAAAATCGAGGGTTCGTAAAACTCGAGAACCGAGTCAAAAAATTTACCGAAAATAATTTTAAACGTCGTTTTAAAAATGTTATGGGTTAGCAAAGTAATGCACCGAGCTGGGGCGAGTTCGGGGCGTTACACTACCAATGATTATTTCAACTTCTTTAAGCTCCGATCAAGAATTAGAATTGGTAGACATTTTAAAGAAATTCAAAAAGGCAATTGTCTAGAAGCTGACATTAAAGGTATCAACCCAAGAATATGCATGCATAAAATCTTCCTAAAACAAAATCATAGTACTTCTATTGAGCAACAAAGGTTGTTGAATCCGATAATAAAAGAGGTGGTAAAAAAAAAGAAGTTATCAAATGGTTGGATGCATGAATTATTTACCCAATATCTGATATCTATTGGGTGAGTCTGGTGCAATGAGTACCAAAGAAAGACAGAATAATCGTTATTTCAAATAATCAAAATTAGTTGATACCCACTCGCATAGTCACAGGATGGTGGGTGCATGGATTATAGCAAGATGACAAGGAAATACCATTTTCCCCTTCTATTTATTGATCACGTGCTTGATCATCTAGCAGAGAAAGAATATTACTGCTTCTTGGATTGATACTCAGGTTACAACCAAATATCCATCGCACCTTAGGATCAAGAAAATACCACCTTCACTTGCCCTTATGGTACGTTTGCTTTTTGACGCATGTCATTTGGACTATGCAACGCTCCAACAACTTTTCAGATATGCATGATGTCTATTTTCTCACATGCGGTGGAGAAAGTTTTGAAAATTTTCATGGATAACTTCTCAGTGGTAGTTAAGTCTTATGAATCATGTTTGAAAAATATGGAATTGGGTTTACATCGTTGTACCGAGACCAACCTTGTTCTAAGAAAGGTATTAAGGTAGATAGAGCAAAGATTGAAGTGATTGATCAACTCCCTCCTTGATATGCCCTGGATCGACGATAATCAAACTCGGCCTAACCCTTGGTTGAGCTTTTTGTGCTCTAATAAATTTGCTAGTGTTGTAGGTATCTTTAAAGCTTGGGTTGTATACTTAAAGAGGGAATTTGTCTTCTCTTATCAAATTATGTAACCGAGCTTTTATTTGCTTTATGTTGTTAGGAAACTTTTAGTATTGGGCAAACTTAGCCTTTTTTATTTATTTGGAAAACTTTAGCCTTGTGTCTTTTAGAATGTATGTTTATAATAATCTTCCAAAGAACTTGGAAAGGTCAAAGACAAGGAGCAAGAACCTGTCTTCTTTGAGGCATTTCATCGAACAGTTAGCGAACCTCAGCAACCAAGGGAGCGCCAGCGCCGACAAGCAGCGCTCGCACCAGGCAGCGCCACAAGCAACGCGCACGCGCACGCACAGGGAAACCACCAGCAGCCTTCGACCGGTTCGGTTCACCCAACCCGGTTCACCTCCAATGGTTACTTCTCCAACGGTCATCTTCTTCAGCTTTCTTCACCACAAAGCTCCGATCTCCTTCCTGCTTATTTAAACTTCTCATGTAGCATTGTATCAGTTAAGCCAAGTTATGTTTAACTGAATATTTGGAAATAGATTGAAGTTTTCCTTCATCTTCAGAGTGCTCTGTGAGAGAGTGTCTTGGCATTTAGCCGGTGCTTAGCACTTGAATGGCTTCACCAAAGTATTCCTCGAGCTCAAAGGTTGATTGGAGCAATTCTCAGTCATCTTTTGGTCCTCTTTGGCAGGAGCTAGTAAGAGGAAAGGTGGTAAAACCTTATGTTCCCTTCGTTGTGAATTCGTTGCTGGCAACGACGAACTTCTCACCCAAAACACAGTTGCTTCTGAGCAAGCAACGGGTCTTCACCAAACCATCTCCCAATTCTCGTCGGTCTTTTCTGAAGGAAAAACATGACTCAAAAGGGCGTATTTCCTTCGCTGGAGCAAGCCTCTCCCAAGAAGCTGCATTTTTTGTTGGCGTTGTTTAGCGACCAAACGGCCGGTAAGGAATCCCTTCCAGCCACCGGCGTTCTTCTACTGCATGTTAAGGTAACTATACCTAGTAATGCACAGCACCCACTTCACCTCCATCTCCATTTTCGTCTCTGCATTTTTGCTCTATTTGCCCCTGTTTTGTCGTCAGTTTCTGTAGCACCCGGTTCCATTAAACCCAATTTAATTTGTCAAATTAAGATGTGCAAATATGGATTAGGTTAATGAATGGATATGCAAGGGCATTATGGTAAATTAAAAACTTATTAGTGGATAACCTATTTAAAAAGAATTTATTGAGCTTAGCCGCCACTATTCATTCTTGCTCTCGGTTTTCAACTCAAACCAGCAGACTTCCCAGGCGATTTCCTTCCCCGAGTCCGTTCGCCGAGCTAGGTAAGTTTCTACCTTGATTTTTCTGACTTAGTGACTAAGGAAGATTGTATGGGGAAGTGTTAGATATGTATTTTGGGAACTCATCAGGAAAGTGAGTAGATACGGGTTTAGCATAGAATCAGTAATGCTTGGCGATCAGAACTCCCAACTATTCCCCTAGGTTTTCTGAATGCCTTAGAATGAGGTTTAGTACAGGTTGACTTAATGTTCTGTTTATGTTCTAGGTGAGAAAGATCCCGAAGAAGCTCCTAACCGAGCACTCGCCAGGAATCCAGGTAAGTAGAGTTTGTTTGTGCCTTCGGGCCTACATCACAAAACAGTAGGATTTATGTATGTTTTGTATGTTTATTTTCCAGTTGTCATGCATCATGTTTTTGAATACGAAAATGAATTTACATGAAACGCATGGTAAGTGTGAGCAGGATGATCAGAACAACTGTTAAGGGGGATTAATCCGCCCCTTAACTGAGAACAGAGGATTGAGGTTTTGGGAAAAGTGATCCACTTCCCAATCCTACAGGGGGATCAGACCAGTTAACTGTTAAGGGAATTAATCCGCCCCTTAATTGAGATCAGAGGATGTATGCTTTGGGGAATGACTGATCCACTTTCCCATCGTACAGAGGGATCAACAGAGAACGAATTTGAATACAATTGAGATGAGAAAGTAGAGACTGCATGTTTAGGGAAATTATTGCTTCATTGATCCATTTCATTCATCGCTCTACTTGCTTAGCATTAGGCTAATAGATGAGTTTTGTGATGTAGGTGAAGAAGTTACTGAAGGTATGTTTACCGACCAACATGAGGATTAGGCTGGTTGGAGGAGCATTTTCAGGCATCGGTTTGGTCATCTGTTGAGGCGGTTTAATCCATGGCCGCAGGTGTTGAGTTGAGGGTAACTGGTTCAGTATAGATGTTTTTCTGAAAATTTTATGACAATAGTGGTTTCAAAGCTTTGAATACATTTTTGAGAATCTTCTGATATTGGTATTTCTGTTGGATTTTGAAAACCTTGTTTTTACTGAATTTGGGAAGGGCAGTGATTTGGTTTGTTTCTGGATGTTTAGTTTTGTCGTTCTGCCTATCGGAAGGTGCCTTCAGTAAAGTCGTTGGATGAGAGAGAGAACATCCGGCTGACGTCATCGGCAGGTGCAAGTCGCAAAACCTGTAGTTTTGCTATCGACAGATGTAGTGTATATTTTAATCTTATCGGAAGGAGTCGTAATGTCGTTGTCGGTAGATGTCGCGTGCTTGTCTATTGGCAGATGGAAATCTATCGGTAGATGAAGTTATGTTGACTCCATCGGCAGATGAAGTTATGTTGACTTCATCGGCAGATGTAGTTGTGTTGGCTTGTCGGTAGATGGTGGTGCGTTGTTTGTACACGTCATCGGTAGAAACCTCCTAATTCCTATTTCTGCTTCTTCCGTTGACTTTGTCGTCGGCAGATGTGTTCGACTTCGGCAACTTCGCGGGCATTCCGCGTTTTTTTAAGCTTTACGTCTTTCAGCCAATTACTCTTAACACTTCCAACAGTCATTTTAAAATATTTTCACAGGTTACTTAGCTTCATTGACGTCCAATTGATTTTCCGCTGCAAGTTTTAAAATATATTTAGTTTTAGAAAAAGTCAAATTTTGGTTGTCGAGTGAAATTTTAAATTTAGCATCAAGACGTCATGGTTCGGTTCAGCGTTATGAGTAGCAAACCGGGTTCAGATAACTCGGGGCGTTACAGTTTCATGTGTTTGTCCAGTGCTCGTCCAGCACTCATTTTCTCATCTTTAAACTAAGTCTTCCGCTAGCATAGGTCGTGATCCCCTCATTTCGAGGCCGTGATCCTAACACTCCTCCAACAACAGTAAAAGCAATTAGGAGTTTTTTGGGTCACTTTGGTTTTTATAGACAATTCATCAAGGACTTCTTGAAGATTTCAAAACCCCTATGTTCGTTGCTAGAAAACAATAGTGTTTTGTTTTGATGAAGCAATTATAAAGCATTCACTAAATTGAAACATAAACTTGTGTCTGCTCTAATAATCATAGCTTCTGATTGGTCTATGTCGTTTGATCTAATGAGTGATGCAAGTGATTTTGCTCTTGGAGTGATTCTTGGGCAACGAAAGGAAAATATATTTTATTCGATTTATTATGGGAGCAGGACTCTCACAAATGCACAGTTAAATTGTACAACAACAAAGAAGAAGCTGTTATCTTTGCTTTTGATAAGTTTATACCATCTTTGATACGAACGAAAGTGGTTGTGTATACAGATCATTCAACCATAAAATACTTGAGTACAAAGAAAGATGCAAGCCAAGGTTGATCATATGTGTTTTGTTAGTTCAGGAATTCATTTTAGAGATTGAAAGGGAAGTGAAAACCAAATTGCTAATCATTTGTCTGACCTAGAAACAGAAGAAAAATTCAAGGAAACAATTCCCATAGTAGACTCTTTTCTTAATGAGCCGTTGTTGAAGATTATAGAAGCACTGTGGTATGCTGATATTGTTGATTATATTGTTAGTGTTATTATTTCTTTTAATTTTCAGTTTCACAAGAAGAAATTTTTTTTTTAAAAGATGTTAAAAGCTATTTTGGTATGACCCATATTTATAAAAATAATGTGCGAATGCACAAATTTATACAGAAAAAGTGAAGCGGTGACATGATAAAAAGATCCAAGATTGTACTTTTGAAGTAGGCAAACAAGTGTTATTTTATGATTCTTAGAGATGACAAACCAGCCGGTCGAGCCGAGTCTGAAAACATCTGACTCACCGTGTAACGACCTACCCCATTCACCGGCCTTTTTCTCACGCGGACGCACTGCCATCCGGATCCGCATCCAATATATGGGTCAGTCGTCACTAACAGAACTTTTCCCTTCTGGAGCAGGGAAAAGTTCTGTGAGTGACGATTGACCCATATACTGGATCCAGACTCGGATGGCGGTGCGTCCGCGCGGGAAAAAGGCCGATAAAGGGGGTAGGTCGTTACACACTGAGCCTAGCGAGTTAAACGAGTCGAGCTTATCCAGCCAGACCAAAAACACATTCAACCCGAGCTGACTCGCAAGAAAATGTTAAACGAGTCGAGCCTAGCTGACTCAACGAGCCTAGCCTAAAAACCAAAATATATATAAATGTATTCTTTTAAAAAATTTTACTTATTAAAATTATAAAGATTATTTATCATTATCATGTCAAAATATAATAATTGATTGTTTAGTTAACAAAATTATTTTATTAATATATAAAACTACATGTATTTAGGAAAAATATTATTTGAGAAAATTTAATAAAAAATATTACACAAATATCATTACAAATATTTGACAGTTGCATCATTATAAATTATGCACATATTAATTAGCTTAACACCTATTTAATTACCAATAATTTGAAATTAAGGTGACAAACGGGTTAATCAAGCCTAGCCGAGCTCAGCCAATACTAAAAAAGTCTGGCTCACCAAGCCTAGTTAGCCCAACACGCCGAGCCTAACGAGCCAACCTAAAAAAATTTCAACCTGAGTCGGCTCACGAGCCCAGCCGAGCTTACTATAGTACAATGCCGGCCGAGCAGGTTAGCGAGTCAGCCCGCTCATTTGTCATCTCTAATGATTCTCAACTAAAATTATTTCTTGAAAAGTTAAAATTCAAATGGACTAGCCTTTTTAAGATTGTATTAGTGCACTCTTAGAGCCATATAATAAAAACTCATGAAAACATTTCAAAGTTAATAGTCAAAGAGTGAAACATTATTTTGGTGAGAATTGCAGGATTATACATGTAACACCCGGTTTTACGGATTTTTGAATTGTGCGTGCAATGACAATTTCGTAAATAATTGAAATATGCCCGTTTTGCAAACCGAGGGTTTTAATGGAGTCCTTATAATTAATATGAATTTTGGGAGAATTATGAGAATTTATAGAAATCAAAGCGAAATATAATGCTTAAGTTTCTAGTTTTGACCCTATAGCGATTTAATTCGTAGAAATAGCAAATTATGTCCGTTTGACGAACAGAAAGTTTTATTAGAGCTCTAGAAATAAATGGAAATTATTGGAGAAATAAGGAAATTTGGAGAAAACGAATCGAGAGACAAACAACGAGATAAATATAAAATCAAATGGAGGGACAAACTTGTCATTTGACAAGTCAAGGTTAATTAAATACACAAACCCTTTCTTCTTCCCCACACTTAACGCTTGCTTCCAAATTTTCCCTCCCACAGCGATTTTTTCTTTTCCTCCACGGCATTTCCACACTTCATCGATTATTCCTCCAATCTTCAAGGTTCCTTCAAGATTTCTTCTCTCCTCGTGATTTTAGGTAAGTTTCTAGCATTTTCTGGCCGTTATTCTCGATTTCTAAGTTGATAAACCATTAGGGTTTTGTTGGATTTCGTTGAAAACAACCGGGTTAGGTTAGAAATGGTTAGTTATTGCTTTATTGGTGATTATTGAATGCTATTAGGTGAAACGTTTAAGTGTATTTTTGCATTTGATTGAAAAGTCGGGTATGGAGCTTTGGAAAACCTCCATTAATGGAGGATTGTCATTTGTGAGCATAAGTTGCTTGATGAAATTCCCGAGAGAGATTTATTAGAGTTTTAGGAAATTTCCTTTAGTTAGGAGTTTTGTAAATTTTTGAAACTTTACGTTTAAGCTCAGTTTTAACAAAGGACGCTATGGATTGATTTAGGTGACCAAGTTCGAGACGAGAAGCTCGGTGTGCACGGGACGAGAGGTAAGTTCTCGTGACTTACTGTGGCCGATTGGCCTACACCATATGTCGGAAATTGTGTTGAGGAATTTGTTGGAGCTTTGTTTGTTTAATCGCTTTGGTCGGGTAGTCTAAGTTGGGTTGTTTATAGGTTGAATATAGTGATGTTTTGATGATATTTGTGACGTCTTAATGGTATTCTCGTTATGTATGTTTATATTACGTATTGAACTGTTCATGCATCATAGTTTTTAAAATGCCATGAAAAACAAATTTACGCATTGATTTCAAAGAAAAAGAATTGCATGCATGTGGCAAGTAAAGTATCATAGTAAACAACGCAATGTGGTTATTCAGGGAGAGGTTTAGACCTAGCGTTCCGTGGTGAGTGGGTCTTCCTCCTTTCAGATGGTGTGGGCTATCTACCCGCTTGATGTGCCCTATCCATCTGACTGAGAAAGGCCCCGGTAACCAAGACTGACACGTATTGAAATGAAATGACATGGATGACTTTCATTGCATACATGATCATGAATAGACATTTACGTAGAACTTACTGAGATTTTTATCTCATAGGTGTCCTTATGGTGTAGGTGACTACGAGCAAGGTGAGGACGATGTCCTTCCACCCGACGAGCCTACAGCTTGAAAGAGGATGTTCGCGGGAGCGGCTGGCGTAGTCGATGCGTACACGACCCGTGGGAGCTGTAGGTTATGTATTTTGAGTTATTTTGGGTTGAAATGGGCGCATGAGTGATAATATATGATGGAATGTATATAAATTCATATTAGGGTGCTTGGTATATGGATAAGTTATAAACCATGGTTTTGATGATTTTGATAGCTTCTGCTATGTATGGACGGTTGTTGATGAAATAGATAGGATATTGATGTTTGATGTGTATTTGGATGAATATTGATGATTGTAGATATTTTGATGAAATAGAATGGATTTTGGATGAGTTTTGATGTTCTGAAAGTAGGTTTATGGTTTCGAGTGGAAATTGAAGTTTCGTGTCGAGATTTGATGAGATTGAATGTTCGGTTTATGGATGGTGATGGAATTGATATTGAATAGGTAGAGTTAGTTAAGTTTGGAGGTGATTAGAGGTGTTGATTAGGTAAAAAATGTAAAAATTGCCTTTGCAGGGGTAGACATGTGCCTGTAGGGGTAGACACCTTGCCAGGCAAGGGGTCGACCCCTCAGACAAGGTGTCGACCGAACTTACAAAGGAATGCAACCCTAGAGCAAAACTGTCTTTGAAGTGTCGACTCCTCAGACAAGGTGTCGACCGAGCTTACAAAGGAATGCAACCCGAGAGCAAAACTGTTTTTTGAAGTGTCGACCCCTCAGACAAGGTGTCGACCGCTGTTGCAAGGTGTCGACCGGTTTCAGTACAAACAAAAACCAGAACCTTTTTAGGGGTCGACCACTATTATGAAGTGTCGACCGAAAGCTCTGGGGGTCGACCAAGGTGCTTTTTATAGTGTTAAACTTGAGATTTTGGTTAATTTTATCTTGTAACGAGTCTTCCACGCACAGTAGTCTTCCGTCGAATGAGGTTAATTGTCTCTAAACAAGTGAGATTAAAGGATTGAAACCTTAGACGAGTCATTTTGGGTACGTTCTAAGTTAAAGCCAAAATGTCGATAGATACGGATTGAATGCCCGAGTCCGTTCTCTAACGAACGAAATGAAAGAAAACAAATGGACAAATGATGAACGAATGAAAAATGCAATAAAAGAAAAATGAAAAAAATATAAGTGAGAATGGGCTAGGTTAATACACATGTACGTATGTATGCACGCACGATACAGGTCGTGGCGGCACCGACATGGGGTCGGGGTCGTCACAATACACCTCTGTCGTTCCCTTTGGTTGATACTTCATGAAGAATTGACAAAGTGAGGGTGTCGACGTTGAAACAAGCGCACGAGAGAGGCAACCCAACTGTTTATAACCTTTTCGTATCAGTTTTTTGGTAAAAATAAAATAATGCTACAATAATTGTTGCAGCACTGGAACAAGATTAAATTGTCAAATGAATGGTGTTCAATAAATAAATAAATAAATAAATAAATAGCGGTAGATTTTTATTTGAATAAATTTTTTAGCCGCCTGTACTTTTCATTCTCACCACTTTTATTTTTACTTTTCCCCATCTCCAGATGATTTTTCTTTAAATACTAATGTTGCATCGTTTGCATTACAGAATTCAAAACGGTGATCTATCCATTGCATCCCTGAAGTTGCAGCAAAAATGAGGCCAAAGAAGAGTGCACAAAGAAGGCATGGAGAACCACACTTTAAGGATATCAAGAATACCTCTCGGAAACAATTCAACAATTTGGATGGGCGAGATTCTGTGCTCAACCAGAGGAAGCTATCATTGTTCTGGTAAGAGAGTCTTACGTTTATTTTACTAGAGAAATGCCTTACTGTGACGGTGAAACAATGAGATGTGAACATAATCCCGGAAAAAATCAATCATTTTTATGGAATAGTGTATTAGCATATATAGTTAGGATTAAACTATTTAGTTAAAATCGTTACTAATGTCTTTTCTCTTTTTCTTTTCTCGTCATTATACCTTTCTCTATACTTGTACATTATACTAGAGATTTCAAAATAATACAGTGAAACCCTTTTTTCATCTGCCGCCTTCTCTCTCTCTCTGTTCTTCATCTTCTTCTTGCTTCTGTTTGTTTGTAGATCGGCAGCCTGGTTCTGTGTGTTTGAAGATCAGTAGGTGCAAAACTCAACGTGGTATCAGAGCTAGAAATGGCTTCTTCTAGTTCGACTGTTCTCTCCTCTCCCATTCCCTCTCCTACTGTTTCCAATTCCTCCCCTCTGCCTCCATTACCCACAGTAAACCAAACACTCATAGTTAAACTCAACAACTCGAACTACCTCATCTGGAAGGAACAGCTCCTTAATGTCGTCTTTGCAAACAACATTGAACATCTCCTAGACCCCTCCTCTCCCTCACCTCCCAAATTTCTGGATGCCACCTCCACCCAAATCAACCCAGAACACACCCTCTGGCAACGATACAACAGAATCGTTATGAGTTGGTTTTTTGCCTCCCTGTCCGAGGACCTCTTTCCTCAGATTGTGGCCTTGTCCACTATCAGCGAAGTCTGGTCTAATATGGAATGCCTTTTTGCTTCCTCCTCTTTGGCTCGCATTACGGATCTCAGAAGTCGTTTACACTCCCTCTCCAATGACGGCCTCTCGGCCACTAGCTATTCTAAGAAATTCACTGCTCTCTGCAATACGCTTACGGCAGTCGGCGAGCCGGTCAGCTATAAAGACAAAATTATTTACTTCCTCAACGGTTTGGGTAGCGAGTACAATGCATTCGTGACCTCGGTTGCCAATCGCGCCAATGAACCTCCGCTGGAAGAAGTCCAGAGCCAGCTCCAAAGTTTTGATTTCTGCCTGGAAAAACAAAACTCTGTCATTCACATTCCGATGCCAGCCCAGATGCAGGCGCACTTCGTCTTTTAGCACCTCTCTCGACCGCCGTGGATCTCTAGCTCGAATTCCTCTGCCTGCCCTCCATTCTCGCCTGCTTCGTTTCAGCGTGGTTCAGACTTCCCTCAGCAGGCCGGGCAGTGGCGACCCAATCGACCCACGCAGCCCAATCATCTTCGCTGCCAAATTTTTAACAAACTGGGCCACTCAGCCCTGCGCTGTTATAAGCTCCCTTCTGCAGCCCAGCATGCCTACTATCCAGCCCAAGCCCAAACCCAAGCCCAAGCCCATTTTACCTATTTTCTACCTGAATCCAACTCAGCCCAGCCCACTTCCCACCCCTCTTCTACTCGCCTAGAATTCTTCTCTCCTTCACCCGACTCGGCCCGTCCAGATTTTCCACTCATCTCACCCGTCTTCTCCCCTGCTCCTCGCCAGAACTCTCCCGGTCTCCTCCCTACCCTTCCCCTATCGCCAGCAAACCCCTGGGTTCTCGACTCCGGCGCTACCCACCACTTCACGCTGGACTCTCATCTACTCAGCCGCCCTTAGCCTCTCTCCTCCCCGTCGCAAGTAGCCACTACCGAAGGTAATCTTCTACCTCTCTCCAATTTTGGTTATGCTACTATTTTGGCCCTTGGCCGATCCCTCACTTTGCAGCATGTTTATCACTCCCCTGCTTTGTCTCACAATCTCTCAAGTGTTTCTAAACTCTGTCAAGATAATTCCGTGTTTGTTGAGTTTCACCCGAATTCCTTTTTTGTCAAGGATCGGACCACCTGCCAGACACTGCTCCATGGTTGTCTCAGTAATGGCCTTTATCATACTCCATCAGTCGCCTCTTTTTTTGCTGCCCCGAGCTCGGTCTTGTAGGATCGTGATTGTCTAAGAGGAGGGTGAATTAGAAATTTCTTAATCTAATCGATTTTAGATATGCAAATTAGGTTTATCTTATCTTCTCACTTTTTGATGATATTGTACTAAACAGCAAACAATATTAAACAGGTAAAAGTAAGAGTGAGAGAGAGAAAAATAACACCAAAGTTTTTAACGTGGTTCGGCCAATCTTGCCTACTTCCACACTCCAAGGCTCCCCCTTGAAGATTTTTTCCTTCTCTTCACGAGAAATCTAGATCGAACTTTACGGGCGTCGATCTACTGCCTTTACACTTCTTGATTGAACTTCCCGGGCATCAATCCACTGCCTTACAGTTTTACAGGATGAAGCTGTTATGCACAATGACTACACTATCTCAAGACAAAATCTCCAATTCTAGGGCAGAGAGATGTAAACTATCGCAGAGTATTACAGACATTTTTTTCTTGTGAGAGTAAAGAGATAGTTGTAAAATTGGCAAAAAAAATTTCTCTCAAGCTCGGATTCTTCTATTTATACTCTTGTTTGTAATCCACGTCTCATTCAAAATATGACCGTTGGAGATGAGTCCGTACGCAGTAAAATATCCGTTGAGTTCTGGAGTTGCTATCGCTTGTGGTTTATTCTCCCTTTGGACGACTGAGTTTGGACGAATGAGCTGCATCAATTTGATGTTCTGTCTTTGAACACGTGCTCGTACATTTTGATGCTAGAAATTTGGACGAGTACTTTGGACGACAGCCTCTGTCTTGACTTTGGTCGACTGCGTCAACTTGACTTTGGACGACTGTTTCTGTCTTGTAAATTTGGACGACTACGTCTGTCTTTTAAGTTTGGACGACTGCGTCTTTTTTGTAAGTTTGGACGACTACGTCTAGGGGTGGGAACACCCGAACCCGACCCGAGCAACCAACCCGAACTGAGGTTTTGGTTCGGTTTGGTTCGGTACATGAGTCCATTTTTTTGTGTTAGGGTCGGGTTCACTTATACTAGTTTGGGTTCGGTTCGGTTGGCTGTCAAACCTGAACCCAACCCGAAAAATCGAACCCTGAAGTTGCACAAATATTTGGGCTTAGAGTTAGGGTGTCGGGATTGGAACTCGGGATTGATTTTTGGTTTAGGGCAGGGCAGACGACTCCTTGGCGATAGACGATTCCTCGGCGAAGCGAAGCGACAGACGACTCCTCGGTGATAGACTACTGACAACTCCTCGATGAAGCGACAGACGACCGACGAGACGACTCCTCGGCGCTGCAGCGGCAGCGACAGACGACTCCTCGGCGACAGACGGCTCCTTAGTGCTCCAACGGGCGACAGACGACAAGTATAGAGCAGGTATTCATAGAGATCAAAAAGTCTTCCTGTAGACTTATATAGTTTGTGATCCGAAAATAAGTTCTGTTATTTGTTATATTATATAGTTTGTGATCCAAAAATAAGATTCGCAGACCTACTAATCAGTAATCACCGTGAAGAAATTACTTAACTGTTTCTAGAATTCTTCTGTTAGTGTTACCTTCAAACATTAAGTTTACTTGTTCTGTTGTTCATCAAGCTCTTTAAAGCTTTCTGGTTTAGGTTAAGTTCTGTTCAGCATATTGCAGAAAGCACCAACTCCTCGACCCTGTATGTGTAATGTGTTTATAATTTTTTATTTATGTACTAGTATAAATTAGGGCTGATGTTATGTGGGAGACTCTTCGAAATTGTTGATCGAGAGCATTGTTTACTGTTTAAAATTATAGGGTGTTTATTTATGTAATTGTTGCTTGCTGTGAGTCTGACTATTGATTGTGACATATTTGTGATATTTGCTATAGAATAATAGAATTCTTTGAATTTATTTCGTTAATTGAATGATGAATATGATTGTTGTTAATTGTTTTTTAGGATGGAAACTAATGTGAATGATAGTAATCCGAAAAAAAGAAATAGATCCAATGCTTGGGATAACTTCACTTTGGATGAAAATGCACCTAAAGCTAGTTGTAACCACTGTGGTCAGTCATATGCATGTCATTCTGTATGAAATGGTACTTCAAATATGACCAGACATTTAAAGGTGTGTAAAAAGTATTTGTCAAAATTGGATGTCAAACAAACAACATTGCCTTTTTTAAAGAAGGAAAGTGGGCGACAATGTTCTAAAGTAGCAACATTTACTCAGGTAGGAGGGCGTAAAGTGATTGCTAGCATGCTAATTAAGGATGAATTGCCTATGAGAATGATTGAATGGGAAGGATTTAAAGAATGTCTTCAATATTTTCAAAGTTCTTTTGTTATGCCTTCTCGTAGAACAGTAGCAAGAGATATTGAAGCTATATACAACAATGAGAAAAGACAGTTGAAACAATTTATTAGTAGAAAATGTCAAAGAGTGAGTTTAACTACTGATACTTGGACTTCAAATCAAAATATCAATTATATGGTTGTGACTGGTCATTTTATTGATGGTGATTGGAATTTGCATAAAAAAATTTTGAATTTTGTTCAAATAGAAAATCACAAAGGTGAAACCATTGGAAAATTACTTGAAGACTGTTTGTTGGGCTGGGGCATTGAGAATGTTTTGACCATTACTGTTGATAATGCATCATCTAATGATGTTGCAGTTTCTTGTTTTGTTAAGACTTTGCGTAATTGGCAGAGTTCAGTTGTTTTAGATGGAGAATGATATGATATCGGGTCCTTTACTCCTCTCAAAAGTGAACTTAAGAGTGGAGGTTTGGACCCAATATATATACTAGCCCAGACAACTCTCTGTTTCCGATGTTGTATCACATCATCCCTTCATCCTTTAAGGGCGTACCTCAGTCGGCGATCTGACCGGGACATCCCGTAGGATGGCTGCCTCAATCGGCGGTCTGCTTGATGTGCTGCCTCACCGGCCAACAGAAGTGAGGCTCTGATACCAAATGATATGATATCGGGTCCCTTACTCCTCTCAAAAGTGCACTTAAGAGTGGAGGTTTGGACCCAATATATATACTAGTCCAGACAACTCTCTGTTTCCGATGTTGTATCACATCATCTGAAGATTCAATAATTTGAATTTTCAAAAAACAATTATCTACGAATTTTTGAATTTGAAAGGCTAGAAATTTCAAAATCTCTAGAACAACTGATGCCAACTGATGCAAACCTCGGATCGAAAGGACCTGGGACCCGACAACAATGCGGAATAATTGAAAGGAACGCCTTTTTGATTCAAGAACAAAGTAAGGAACTAAGACCCCAATCGAAGAATTCGATGGAACCGTAGTTATCAAAACAGAAGCTTGACCCGAGCCACACCTGTTGGCTGAACCAAAGCTATCAAAACAGGAGCTTGACCTAGACCAAACTCGTTGGTAAGAACCAAAGCTATCAAGCAAGATTCTTCAAGCGTGACTTGAAGAAGATCGTTGTTCTTCGCAAAGAACTAAAGAGAAATCCTCTCTAAAAAAAACACTCAATTTTTAATTCAAACTTGTTCCTCTATTAAATCAAATAGTTTGCCATTAAATAGGCTACACATTAAAATTAAATTAAATAATAATAAAAAATGAAAATTAAAATAAAATAACTAATAAAATCGTGAGATAATGATCCTTGGCATAATCAGATATCATCTCACGTTTGAATATGATTTGAATTGATTTGAGTAGATTCTGTCGGATAAGATCTTTTCCCACGAGATTTGTATGATTTGCAAGTGCTTTGCATGTGACCTTTTAATTCCTCGTATATGCATGTGCTTGGCGCATGTCCTCTTTAATTCCTACATGTGCATGTGCATGGCACATGTGTTTTAATTCTTACATGTGCATGTGCGTCGCACCCTTTCTTCAAAAGATCTTTCAATAATCTTGGGCTTCTTGCTCTTGTCATTGGGCCCACCGTATCTTCAATTGGATCCTTATTCTTGGGCTTTGACTTGGTCTCAACTTGGATCACATCATAAACCAAGTCATGTGGATCTTTATCTCTTTCCAACCCATGTGAATCTTTATCTCTTTGTACTTTGTGTGGATCTCTACCCTTCTCTCTCCAATCCATTGGGATTTGTGGAGCCCAATTCCGTACCTTGTGGGTCTTATTTTGCCAAGTTTGTGGGGCCCACTTCCATGCTACAAAGCTCTTTATTTTTATAGTCTCCTGCTTTTGTTGTGATCGCTCTTTTCCTTGGGTTTCCACGACTAAACCATGTGAAGCTTTGTTCGTTGGACCTCCTTTATCTTCTAATAGATCATGGTCCTTGACATTGAGATTTATCGCTTCTCGGTTCACATCATTCCCTCCCCCTTCGAAAAGATTCGTCCTCGAATCTCCTGCATCATATAAAAATAAGTTAGTAAAATTAAAATATGTGCTTACATTACCGTATTCACTCGGTAGGTTGATCTTGTAAGCGATGTCGTTGATGCGCTCTAGGACTTGGAAAGGTTCATCTCCTCGAGGTTGTAGCTTGTTATTCAGTGTGTTCGGAAACCTTTCTTTTTTGTAGATGTAGCCAAACCAAATCTCCAGGTTCAAAAATAAATCTTACCATTGCATGAAATTTCTTAACAAATTCGTCTTTTTTACTTTCATGCACAAGAACAAACTTATTAGTAAACAAAATTAATAAATTTAACGGATTTAATGGATTAAAATCATCAACAATATCAAACAATGAATAATACCTAATAGAATTAAAATCCTTTAAAACATAAAAATCAGATTTGAAACTCGCAAAATATGTATCTACAATTTTGTCATAAATCAAGTTGTATGCAAAGTAATCAATGACAAATTTTCCAATAAAATAATTTTGCATATTATCTATTAACCTTAAACATATAATAGGTGCAATATAAAAATCATATGGTCTTACCAACCACTCAAACCTATTTGATGTTTTCGGTCGACTTGTAACTAGCGTACTCGGTACGAGGTTTTTATGCTTTTCAATCTCTCTCAAAGGAGAAATTTCTCTTCGAAACTCCTCGGGAATTTCATATTTATTTTTCTGCAAAAGAAAAGAAACAACACTTGGAAGAAAACTTGGTAAGTCGTTAGATGATAAATAAACATCTTTATATAAAAGCAAAATCATCTCACGCTTATCCTCACTTTTGTTCATCAACACGATTTGTTTCTCACTTGACTTTTGTTGACTCTCTCCCTCGGTTTTTATCTCTTTTCCCTCGATTTTTCTCTCTTCCTCCCTCGGTTTTTCATCCCTCTTTGTACTCTTTTCAACTATTTTTCTTTCTCCACTTTCTTTTTCTATTTTGGCCTCTTTTTCAACTAATTTCTTTTCACCACTTTCTTTTTCTTTTTCAACCCTAATCTTTTGGAATTCCTTTGCAATCCTCTCTTGGTCTACAATTGCATCCCATGGCTTTAATGGTGTAAGGATCACAGGTCTTCCATTGTTAACCAATGCATACTCATTCGTTGATCCATCGGTCTTGAATTTTTGTGAAAATACATGGGTAGCAGTGATTTTGCTCTTAGGTTCCTGTCTCGGTTTCGACTTTTCATCCTCCCAATTTGATTTCCATGATGAATTCAAAGTTGATCCCATCTTAGAATTCCTTTTTGATCTTAGTTGTCGTTCGATCTTGATTGATTTGTGAAGCAATTCTTCTAAGTTTACATAATGTTGTAGATCTATGACATCCGCAATCTCTCTATTTAGGCCTCTAACAAATCGAGTAATTATTTCTTCATCGTCTTCCTCCACATTAGCCCTTTTCATTGCTATTTTCATATCTTTATAATAATCTTCCACGCTTTTATAACCTTGAGTCAAATTTTGGAGTTTTCGACACAAATCTCTATAATACTGTGATGGAGCAAATCTTTTTCGCATGAGTGCCTTCATGTCCTTCCATGTCTGAACTTGTGACTCACCATACCTTCTTCGGTACTTTACTAATTCATCCCACCAATTGTTAGCGTAGTCCGTGAACTTCATTGTCACCAATTTAAGTTTTTTCTCCTCCGTGTAGTTTTGGTATTCAAACAATATGTCCACCTTTCTTTCCCATCCAAATACACCTCGGGATCACTTTTTCCTTAGAAAGAAGGGATATTTACCTTGATGTTACTTAAATCACCATCTCCTCGGTACGACCTATCATTTCTTTCCCTTTGATAATATCCATTATACTCTTCGAATTCTACATCAAAATCCTTCCTTCGCCGCATATGACTAGGGGATGGAGATTCCAATCAGTCCATCCTCGTATTTAAAGCCTTGAAATTTTCTTGCATGGCTTTCATGAACAACTTTAAGTCCACCTCGTTTTGTTCTCCACTCATGATTTTCTTTTCCGACCACAATAAGAAAATAAAAGAAAATAGTTAGAAGTAAAAGAAAAATAATCAAGTAATGGACCTTACCTCTCCCTCACGTGTTTGCTCTCAATGGATGTCATTCCACTCGTGTTTCCCTAAAAAATTAATGTTTTTTCTATAATAGTCTCACCCTCTTGCCTTTTACCTCTAGATCTCCCTTTTAGTTCTTTACGTAAGAACTTGATCGATGGTAAATATTCAACAAGCCAAACTATAAAAAATCAAACTTTAAAGCTTAAAAGTTCAAACTTGTAAAGATGGCTAAATCAAGGGTACAATTGAAATAAGACAAAACTTAAGACGAAGACAATAGTTCAAATGAGGATTCAACAATTTGAACCTTCAAAGAATAAATTTGGATAAAGACAATATTCTGAATGAAGATTCAACAATTTGAATTTTCAAAATCTCTTAAACAAAATTTCAATTTTTTTTTTGACTTCTCACAATTCTTTTTTTTTACTTTTGACAACTCTTTCTTTTTTACTTTTGACAACTTTTTTTTTTTTGTTCTACTTTTGACAAACTCTTTTTTTTTGTACTTTTCAAGAAGACAAATTCATGAGACAAAAAAGAATCAATGATAAAATTGAAACTTTGATAATAAAAATGAAAAAAGATGAATTCTTTTGTGTTTTTTTTTTTTTTTGACTAGTAGGACGAACAGAATAAGATGAAAAAAAGATGGATAACAAAAATAAAGATAGCTTCTTGAATCAAGGAGCCGAAGCTCTGATACCAACTGATGCGAACCTCGGATCGAAAGGACCCGGGACCCGACAACAATGCAGAATAATTGAAAGGAACGTCTTTTTGATTCAAGAACAAAGTAAGGAACTAAGACCCCAATCGAAGAATTCGATGGAACCGTAGTTATCAAAACAGGAGCTTGACCCGAGCCACACCTGTTGGCTGAACCAAAGCTATCAAAACAGGAGCTTGACCCAGACCAAACTCGTTGGTAAGAACCAAAGCTATCAAGCAAGATTCTTCAAGCGTGACTTGAAGAAGATCGTTGTTCTTCGCAAAGAACTAAAGAGAAATCCTCTCTAAAAAAAACACTCAATTTTTAATTCAAACTTGTTCCTCTATTAAATCAAATAGTTTGCCATTAAATAGGCTACACATTAAAATTAAATTAAATAATAATAAAAAACGAAAATTAAAATAAAATAACTAATAAAATCGTGAGATATTGATCCTTGGCATAATCAGATATCATCTCACGTTTGAATATGATTTGAATTGATTTGAGTAGATTCTGTCGGATAAGATCTTTTTCCATGAGATTTGTATGATTTGCAAGTACTTTGCATGTGACCTTTTAATTCCTCGTATATGCATGTGCTTGGCGCATGTCCTCTTTAATTCCTACATGTGCATGTGCATGGCACATGTGTTTTAATTCTTATATGTGCATGTGCGTCCCACCCTTTCTTCAAAAGATCTTCCAATAATCTTGGGCTTCTTGCTCTTGTCATTGGGCCCACCGTATCTTCAATTGGATCCTTATTCTTGGGCTTTGACTTGGTCTCAACTTGGATCACATCATAAACCAAGTCATGTGGATCTCTATCTCTTTCCAACCCACGTGAATCTTTATCTCTTTGTACTTTGTATGGATCTCTACCCTTCTCTCTCCAATCCATTGGGATTTGTGGAGCCCAATTCCGTGCCTTGTGGGTCTTATTTTGCCAAGTTTGTGGGGCCCACTTCCATGCTACAAAGCTCTTTATTTTTATAGTCTCCTACTTTTGTTGTGATCGCTCTTTTCCTCAGGTTTCCACGACTAAACCATGTGAAGCTTTGTTCATTGGACCTCCTTTATCTTCTAATAGATCATGGTCCTTGACATTGAGATTTATCGCTTCTCGGTTCACATCAGAGAATTTATTCATGTTAGATGCTTTGCGCACATTTTAAATTTGATTGTTAATAATGGGTTGAAGGAACATCAACATTCAATTAGCAAGGTACGAAAAGCTGTCAAATATATCAAATCTTCCCCAGGAAGATTACAACATTTTAAGAATTGTGTTGACAGTTGCAAGATTGCATTTAAAGGAAATATAACCCTGGATGTGTGCACTAGATGGAACTCAATGTATTTGATGCTAGATAATGCTGAGAAATATGAAAAGACTTTTGAAAAAATGAGAGAATGTGACAACAATTTCATATCAGACCTCGATGACGAAGGGCCTCTTACAAGCGAAGATTGGACAAATATTCGAGTATTTTGCAAGTTTCTGAAGGTTTTTTATGACTCAACTAACACTGTTTCAGCTTCATTACATGTTACATCTAATTTGTATGTTATTGAAGTATGTCAGTTAAAGATGATCATTCAACAACATGCCATGGCTGACAATATGCTATTAAGGACAATGGCTTTAGGCATGCAGAATAAATTTGACAAGTATTGGGGCACTTATGAAAGGTTCAATATTCTTGTCTTCGTGGCGGTCCTTCTCGATCCAAGATGCAAGTCAAAACTATTAAAACATTATTTAAGCATCTTGTTTGGGACTGATAGAGTTGCAGAGCTTATGAACAAAGTGGACAATGTAATGGAAAGACTATATTTGGATTTCAAAGGTGATTCAAATGACGGATGTCTAACTTCAAGGGTTGAGATTCCAAAGGCAACTAATATTGCAACTTCTACCTTCTTTAACAATTCTCTAGAGTTTGATACTTCTATTAATATGTCTGAAATTGATGAGTATATGACCGAGAAACTTGAAAAATACTCAGATAGTTTAGATATATTGACATGGTGGAAGTTGAATGGCCACAAATATCCGATTCTGAGCAAAATAGCCAAAGATGTTTTCGTCATTCCAATTTCGACCATCGCTTCAGAGTCCGCATTCAGTTGTGGTGGTCGTATTGTGGACTCATCGCGTACATCTTTATTATGGAAGCTATTATTTGCACTCAAAGTTGGATCCGTTCTAAGAGTCCAACTTTGTCTGACAGTGATTATAAAACTATTGATGAAGGTACTTCATTTATTTTATATGAACTATTATATTGCAAATATTATTTTTATTCTTACTAGTCACTAGTTTCATATTATTGAATTTTGTTGTAGAAATTGATGCTTTAACTCAATGGAATGAAGAAAAAGAGAAAGATATTATCGAGTTATAGCTAAGGTACGAATTACGATTAAGCAATTTGATCAATTTCTAAAGATTTTGCATGACACTTTATCATTTTTGTTGTGCATTCTTAGAAAGCTGAGCTTAAGCCACCGGTTGTGTTTAAATGCCGACATGGTCTTACTAATCGTTTCTATTTCTTCATTTGTTTGAAGGTTATTGCTTTGCTATTAACGGCAACTGTCTGGAACAAGTTGGATGAGAACCTCCTTCATTGGTAGAACTTTGATTTTGTGCATGGCTATTATTTAATTTCTTCCTAAGTCTATGATTAAAGCTGTGTTGTACTGTTGTGTATGGGTTTTAGGGTTTATAAGCACTTGGACAGTTGGACGCTGGGCTTTAGAAACTTGTTAGTTTAATTGTATTGTAAAGGCAACTAATATTGCAACCGAACCAAAATTGTAGGTTTTTCTCAGGCTGCAACTTGCAAGGTTTTAAATTTTAATTGTATTTAATTGATGTTTACTGTTTACAGGTCTGAACTGACTTGACCCGAACCGAACTTTTTGGTTCGGGTCTGTTTTAAGTTATTCAGGTTCGGGTTTAGGTTCGGTTTCAGAATTTCAAACCCGAAACCGAAAAGGTTGGTTCAGTTCGGTCCAAAACCGAACCGAACCAAAGATTGCCCACCCCTAACTACGTCTGTCTTTAATGTTTGGACGACTGCATCAACTTTAATGTTTGAACGACTGCGTCTGTCTTGTGAGTTTGGACGATTACTTTGGACTATTGCTGCTGTCTTTAATGTGGACGACTGACTTCGGACTAAAAATACTTAGCCAAAAAAACGTTAGAACCATAATACCATTTTCAAAGGGCATTTGCAGAAAAATGCAATAAATACAATAATCCAATTATATAGTTTATATATATTTCTAATTAATCATAATCATCAAAAACATATTTAGACTTAAACACCATTTAAGTCAACAATCTCCCCCTTTTTTATGATGACAAATATATTAGCTGTTTCAGCATACTAATCTTTATTTCAGTTTGAATTTACGCATACTCTCCCATACTCTATGCAGAATTAATTTCAGTAATTTCTTAAAGAAGCAATCTGTAAATTTTATACCCTTCTCTGTAAATTCTATACTCTTCTCTGTAAATTCTACCATTCTTTGTAAATTCTATACCCTTCTCCCCCTTTGACATTATCAAAAGGAAGCACATAGGAGGAATGACATTCAGCACAAGAGAGATAACAGAATGAAACAGTCACAGTTGGACACCAGATATAAAAAGATAGCATGCATAGGAAAAAAATGCATTGTGAAAAAATATAAAATAATGAATATGTCTAGCTTTCGGGAGAAGAAGGAGTATCCCAGCCCATGAGAGCCCCTAGTTAACTAAGAAAATCACCCTGAGTAGGAGGGGATTCCACCTGATGAGGGAGCTCCTCAACAGGAGCAACTTCTACGGCAATAGTAGGGGCAGCTTCTAGAGGGGGATCTGAAGCGGCCCCGGGCTGATCAACATCCAGAGCAGGAACACTCACCGGCACAGGAATCTCTCCACCGGCTTCCAAAGCCTCATCCTCATGGGAGGGGTCTCCATCACTCTTAGTCAAAAGGGTTGCAATATCTCCAACATGAGAGATAACTCTGTCACAATCTCGCTGAACTTGCGCAGTGATATGACTGGAATGGAATCTAACTGAGGAGATGACATCATCAATGGCTTTATAGTTAGTTGAGTCCATTAGATCAATGCGTTTATGGACATCAGAAAAAGCAGCACTTTGATGAGATGCCAAAAGATCAACACGGTTGTGCAGATGTTTGAGTCGTGAGAGGACAAAGACTTCAAGCTGATCAAGTCTGGATAGATACATAGACTGAAAAGACTCAAGAACAATTCCAAGGCTTGCTATACTTGCCTGAAGCTCATTAAATCGGTCCTCAGAAACAGAATTCTGCACTGGAGTAGTGGGAGGACCGTGAGTTCTAGTAGGAGGACCCTTAGTTCTAGGAGGAGGAGGACGAGCAGATGAGGAAGGAATTTGAGGTGGAAAGGGAGCATGAATTGGACTGTTTGGACATGGAAGAGGAATATCTGCTTGGACTGTATGAGGTTCAAGATCACTCACAGGATCTGGAGTGTGAGTGTGCACAGAACTGACCTCCTCAGGAGCTTGAAGAAGGAGAACTGGAGGTGGCAGAGGTGCAAGGTCAAGAAAGAGAGTGTCATCTGGAGCACTATCTTCCTCTGCTTCTTCGTCAATAATTAAGTGCCTTGAAACACCTCTTCAACCATCTTTGTCAACCAGCACACCCTGAACATTTCGAGTTATTCCCATTCTCAACAAGGTGGAAGAGGAAAAGTAGTCAGATTTCTTCAGAGTTAAAAGCTTGTCAGACGCCGAAAAACTGATGTCATATCTTAGAAAAATCTTCATCAGAAGAAGATTATAAGGCAGAGACTTGGAGGCATTGCATACCACTTGAAGCATCCGGTTTAAGACAATGTATCCAACATTAAATAGTTCCTCTTTGAAAAACTGACCAAGCAAGAATAGATCCATACCACTGACATGGTCGCGATGACCATCTATAAGCAAGATGTTGTAGTAGATCATTTGGTGGAAGACTCAAGCTCTGAAGTTCAAATCCTTGCTTTTCAATTTCAGGGGAGCAAAGTTTGGATCCTTGGCAATCAAAGTAACTAATTCTTTGCCAGTAGGTTTCTCAAGAAAAGACAGAATCTTGGCGACCTCAAAGAATCTCCGGGAACCATTCAGAAATTCACAATGGAGGAGGTCATAGATAGATTCCTGAGTTAGCTCAATAAGTCGTCCATAGACATAACTCCTAATTACCAGAGGGTGCATAGAATGTTCCAGATTGACACAAAACATTCTAATTGGGGTTTCACAGTGTGGAGACTCAAGATCAAACAGCCCCATCAAGCCCAGCCTAACTAAAGGTTCTTTTAAATCCAAACCAGATAAATCCTGAAAAACTACTCCTCTAGAACGAATAATAGGTTTGAATTCAAAATCTTCATAGTACCTATTGAAGGTGGCCTGATTTACGAACTCGTGATTTGGCCAAATGAGAGGAGGAGAAACAGTGGCAGACTGAGTAGTCTTTTGCTTCTTTCTGGAGAAAACTTGTTCAGGGCGCGAAGAGGATGCCATTGTGAAAGATATAGAGACGTCTGAACAGAGATGGAGTTTAGAGAAGATTTGAGATCGGTGCCGACGAGCAGAGAAGAATAGGAATCGTTGGACGAGTGAGAGGAGTTGAGAGGTTTTTAGACGATTTTTTTGAAAGTTAGGGTTTCTATAACATTTCGAAAGAATTTAAGCGCCATTCTTTTAAAGTCCATTGTTATCGTCTATTGTGACAACGTCCATAGTCAAAGTCCATTGTGAAAGACAATTGCCAACGTCCATTCATTTCAGAGAGGAGAAATACTTGGATATCGTCCATTTCTTTATTGACCGCACTACTTACTGGCCAATTTTCTCCAACAGAAAAATGAACCTTAATTTTTCTCATTCCTAATCAGACCTAACCTTATTCTAATATGATTGAAGGTCTTCTCATCCAATGGCTTGGTAAAGATATCTGCCAATTGATCAGCAGAATTGACAAATTCTAAGGAGATATCCCCTTTCTGAACATGATCTCTGATGAAATGATATCTAACCTCGATGTGTTTGGTTCTAGAGTGTTGTTATCACACCGAATCAGAATCCTATCATAGAATAGATTGTAATCCTCTAAAGTTTACTTCATTCAAAGCATTTGAGCACAACAATTGACAGCGGCAATATATTCACTTTCGGCAGTTGAAAGTACAGAATTCTGCTTCTTAGAATATTAAGATACAAGAGATTCACCTAGAAATTGACAAGTATCATTGGTACTTTTCCTATCTATGAGGCTTCCAGCATAATCAAAATCAGAATATCCAATTAGATCAAATGAAGTATCCTTTGGATACCATAAGCCTAAATCATATGTCTCACTTAGATATTTGAAAATTCTTTTTACAGTAGTTAAGTGAGATTCCTTAGGGGAAGCTTGAAACCTAGCACACAAACACACACTAAATAGGATATCTAGCCTGCTAGCCGTTAGGTATAATAGAGAACCAATCATACCTCTATACTTTTTAATATCCACATTTATCCCATTTTCATCTTTGTCCAGTTTTGTAGTTGTGCTCATGGGAGTTCTAGAGGACTTGGAAGAATCTAATCCAAATCTTTTTAGGAGGTCTTTGATGTATTTTTCTTGACAGAAGAAAATACTATCTGATTTTTGACTAATTTGAAATCCTAAGAAGAATTTTAACTCCTCCATCATACTCATTTCAAACTCACTTTGCATAACAGTGGCAAACTCATCATAAAGTGAAACATTTGTAGAACCGAATATGATGTCATCAACATAGATTTGAACTATAAGAATGTCATTGTCCTTTTGCATCGTAAAAAAAGTTGAATCGTTATTACCCTTTTTGAACTTCATTTCCTCAAGAAAATTCTTCAACCTATCATACCAAGCTCTAGGAGCTTGCTTAAATCTGTATAGAGCCTTCTTAAGCTTATAGACATGGTCAGGTTTGTCATAGATTTCAAATCCTAAGGGTTGCTCTACATAAACTTCTTCCAAGATATAACTATTTAAAAAAGCACTCTTAACATCCATTTGAAAGAGTGTGCAGTTTTTGTAACAAGGATAGGCTAAGAGCATCATAATAGATTATAATCTAGCTACGATACAAAGGTTTCCTCAAAATCTATTCCTTTTTATTGGTTGTAACCTTTGGCAACTAACATAGCTTTGTTCCTGACCACAATCTCATTTTCATCCATCTTATTCTTAAATACTCATTTGGTTCCAATTATTGGATGGTCATCGAGTTTTGGAACAAATTCCCAAACGTTGTTCCTTTCGAATTGGTTTAACTCATCTTGCATAGCAACTATCCAATTTTCATTCAATTCGGCTTCCTCAAACTTCTTAGACTCTATTTGAGATATGAAAGTGTAACGACCCCTATTCCCAGCAAGATATTGTCCGCTCTGGGGATTGGGCCGCAGCCCAATATCCTCCCCTCACGACTTTGTTTGGCGAGAACTTCCCAGAAGGTCATCCAACCTGGAATTGCTCTCGCCGAAGCACTTTTAACTTCGGAGTTCTTATGGGATCCGTTGCCAATCGTGCTCCAAAACGCGTCTTGCTATGTTGGGAGGGATCTCTTACATATGTTTCATTTACATGTACTTCCCCAAGCGATGTGGGATTGTGACAACCCCCTCTTTACAACCCGGGATTCGCCTATACTCGAGTCCGGGATTCGCCTACACTCGGCTTAGGTCCCGAGGTTTGCCCCGCAACCCGAGGTTTGCCCCGCAGTCGTACACATACGTTCACATTCGGGTCATCACAATCACCCCCCACCCCCCCCCCCCCCCCCGGGGGCCCAACATCCTCGTTGGCCACATTTTCGGTTGGGTACAGGCTCTGATACCATTTGTAACGACCCCTATTCCCAGCAAGATATTGTCCGCTCTGGGGATTGGGCCGCAGCCCAATATCCTCCCCTCACGACTTTGTTTGGCGAGAACTTCCTAGAAGGTCACCCAACCTGGAATTGCTCTCGCCGAAGCACTTTGAACTTCGGAGTTCTTATGGGATCCGTTGCCAATCGTGCTCCAAAACGCGTCTTGCTATGTTAGGAGGGATCTCTTACATATGTTTCATTTACATGAACTTCCCCAAGCGATGTGGGATTGTGACAACCCCCTCTTTACGACCCGGGATTCGCCTATACTCGAGTCCGGGATTCGCCTACACTCGGCTTAGGTCTCGAGATTTGCCCCGCAACCCGAGGTTTGCCCCGCAGTCGTACACATACGTTCACATTCGGGTCATCACAGAAAGCAACATTAGCACAAAGATTTCTAAGGGAGGCTCTAGTTTTGACTCCTAATGTTGGATCACGTAGAACGTCATCTAAGGGATGATCTTTTACATATCTCCAATCTCTCGGAAGAGCAGCAAATTCATCCTTAATTGAACAATATCTAGAGAATTGGAAGAAGATTTTTGGGAATTTTCTCCTTGAATGGTTTCTGCAGGTTTGTCTAAGGAGAGAGAATCCAGTTATTTTTCTAAACTATCATCCTCATCCACACTGATTGTGGGTTGAGAGGACTCATCAAAATTGACATGCACAGATTCTTATACAACAAGTGTTCTTTTATTGAACACCCTATATGCCTTACTGGAAAGAGAATAACCGAGAAAAATTTCAAGATCAGATTTGGAATCAAATTTTCCTAAGTTGTCCTTGGTGTTTAGAATGAAACATTTACAACCAAAAGCTCTAAAGTATTTGACAGTATGGATTTTTCCATTCCAAAGCTCATAAGGGGTTTTCTCTAGAGTAGGTCTTATGGAGACCCGGTTTAGCACATAGCAAGCTGTGAAAATAGTTTCTGCCCAGAAATATTTTGGAAAGGAGTTTTCATTGAGCATGGTCCGAGCCAGCTCTTGAAGAGACATATTTTTCCTCTCAACTACACCATTTTGTTGAGGAGTCCTAGGGGAGGAGAAATTGTGCTCAATTCCATATTTGAGACGCAAGAGTTCAAATTTTTCATTTTCAAATTCTCCACCATGATCACTACGAATAGCAACAATGGTGAGCTCCTTTTCATTTTGAACTCTCTTCCTAAAGCTAGAGAAAGTGTCAAAAGTCTCATCCTTAGATTTCAAGAAGAACACCCAAGTAAACCTAGAGAAATCATCTACAATGACAAAAGCATAATGTTTGCCTCCTAGACTAGCAATATTTGAAGGACCGAAGAGGTCCATGTGAAGTAGTTGGAGAGCTTGGATGTAGAAATTGCATTCTTTAATGCAAAGAAACTTTTGATTTGCTTGCCTATTTGGCAAGCTTCACAGATTTTATCCTTCTCAAAGGATATTTTTGGAATCCCTCTAACTAAATTATTCTTAGTAATCCTAGCTAAGGTGTTCATGCCTATGTGACCTAGTCTTCTATGTCAAGATCAACTATCACCGGAGGAATTCACAGCAAAACATTTTTCATCAAAAAGTTCAATATCATCTAAGTCAATAATATACACATTCTCTTTCCTATAGCCTTTAAACAGAATTGTTCTAGATGAGCTATTATTAATTATGCATGAATTTGATTTAAAAATCACTTTATATCCTTTATCACACAATTGACTTATACTAAGTAAATTATGCTTTAACCCTTCTACCAGCAATACATTCTCAATAATAGGGTTAGAGCTATTACCTATGTTACCGATGCCAACAATTTTACCCTTCTGGTTTCCACCAAAAGTGACGTTTCCTTTTTTCTTGTTGAAAACAACAAATTTGGTTGAGTCTCTCATCATATGCCTCGAGCATCCACTATCGAGGTACCATTGATTCTTCCCGGGAGAGCAATCAACCTGCAAAATAGAAATCAAGTGTTTTTCTTAGGTACCCAAATCTTTTGTGTCCTAGTGTTAGTTTTGGTTCATTTAGAAACCCACTGTAATTTAATACTTGATTTCTTACCAAGTTTCAAAGGACATTCATATGATTTATGTCCTATCTCATTACAAGCATGACAAGTAGTTGGTTTAACAAAGAAGTTCTTATATGCTTTCTTTTTATTAAACTTTTCATATCCTAAACCTGCTCTATCAAATATCACCCTCTGACTGCCTAACAGCATGTTTAGGTTATTACTACCGTTAGTAAATTTCAGAATAATATTATTCAGATTCTCATTTTTACTTTTGAGATCATTAATGTTCATTTCATGTAAATTAATCTCTTTAGCATGCTTCTCAATTAAGTCAGAATTTTCCTTTTTCAACAATTTGTATTTAGACTTAAGCATACCAAACTGTTTAACTAAATTATTGAAAGCATCAATTAGATCACCATCTTCATCAACTTCACTATCGCTAGAAGAATAACTAACCTCATCCTCCTTGGCTATGAAGCACAGATTTGCAATTTCTTCATCTTCAGACAAAGTGTCGCTCTCACTGTCATCCCAAGTGGCCTTCATGGCTCTCTTCTTAAATTTCTTGGGATTTTTCTTTGCTTGAGGACATTCGGCTTTGATATGTCCTGGCTTCCCGCATTCAAAATAGGTGATTTCCTTCTCTTTTTTAGGCTTCTCACCCTTTGAGAATTTCCTCCTATGCATCCTTTTTCTCTGGAGAAATTTGCTGAATCTTCTACTAATGAGGGCTATAACCTCATCATCATCTTCCTCCTCGGATTCTTCTTGTTTGCTCTAGGAAGCTTTGAGTGCAATGTCCCTTCTTTTGGAGATCTCCTTGTCCTTGAGATCTTCCTTTTCATTTTCTCTCATGGTTATCTCATGTGTCATGAGAGAACCAATGAGTTCTTTAAGTTTAAGCGTCTTGAAATCTCTTGCTGCTTGAATGACAGTTACTTTCGGTTGTCATCTTCTTGGTAGACACCTCAAGATCTTCCTAACTAGTTTTTCACTGGAATATATCCTGCCAAGCACTTTTAAACTATTAGTAATGTTAGTAAATCTAGTAAACATTGAACTAACAGATTCTTCTTTTTCCATAGAAAATAACTCATACTCGTGGACTAATATGCTCATTTTATTTTCTTTTACTTGGTTAGTGCCCTCGTGTGTAATTTCCAATAAATGCCATATTTCCTGTGCACTATCATATCCTTGAACTCTGTTGAACTCATCTCTATTGAGTGCACAGTAGAGTGTGTTTATCGCTTTAGCATTCAGACTTAGATTCTTCTTATCGGACTCTGTTAATTCATGAGAGGCCTTAGGAACACTAATTTCATACATCGCCCTATGAATCCCTCATACATAAAGTTCCTAATTACTTGTCACTTCGTGTTTTTGGTTGTCTGTGCTTCCCTTTTCTTTGCTTGTTCAATCGGCACAAACTCCAACCTCGTTCTCGCCCTTATGTCTTTCTCGGACTTAGTCTCCATCACAAAGGTTATCTCTGTCTTGAACCCGAGTCCAATAAAATTTATATCTCCCGTCATGTCACATTTGTTAAGTCTCAATTTCCCTTTGCCTCCATTGCCAAACCTATCTCCATCCCTTCACCTTTCGAACTTTCTATCACTTACGTACCTCATCGAAATCACTCCATTGTAACTACATCACCCCCATCTCCCTCTCTTCCTCTTATACCAGTTCCCTCTCCTTTCCTTGCGACTGACCCTCCTCCCCCTTCCCCCTACCCTCCTTCATCATGCCTCCCTCCCTACACCTGTTGCCATGCCCTTACCTAACCCTCCAGCTTCAAATACCAACCCAATCCGCCAAATGCCCTCATTGGCTTGTCGTCATAAGAGACGAATTCTCTGTCCTCCAGCAAACAAATACTTGGACTTTGGTTTCCCCTCCATGCGGTGCGAAAATCATAAGCTGCAAGTGGGTCTTCAAAACGAAGTTAAATCCCAACGGCACGATCTCTCGGTATAAGGCTCAGCTTGTAGCCAAAGGGTATGACCAAATTGAAGGCGTTGATTATGATGAGACCTTCAACCCAGTGGTCAAACCAACTTCTGTCCGCCTCGTGCTCTCTTTAGCTGTGTCTTCTCAGTGGCCTATTAAACAACTCGCCATCAACAATGCTTTTCTCCACGATGATCTCATTGAGAAGGTCTACATGCAACACCCTGGGTTCGTTGATTCCTCATCTCCGTCAGATGTTTGCTTATTACATAAAGCCCTCTATGGCCTCAAGCAATCTCTGAGAGCTTGGTACACCAAACTTCATACTACTTTACTCAATTGGGGTTTTTTCGCATCATGGTTTGATTCATCCCTCTTTATACGTCGGGCACCATCTTCTGTTATCATTATGCTTGTGTATGTGGATGATATCATTTTGACAAGTGACTCCCCGGCCTTGTTAGAGGAGCTCCTACGATATTTGCACTCTTAGTTCAAAGTCTGGGATCTCGGGCCTCTATCGTATTTTCTGGGCATTTCTGTCACTCAGACCTCGACTGCTATGCATCTTTCTCAATCACAATATATCCTGGATCTTCTCCATAGAGCCAATATGGCCTATTGCAAACCGGTTTCGACTATAATGGTGGCTGGACCAGTCATCTCTTTACAGTCTAACACCCCCCTTCCAGATGGTTCTCTGTACCGTAGCATCGTTGGTGGTTTGTAATATTGTTGTCTCACGCGACCTGATATCGCCTTCGCGGTCAATAAAGTCTCACAGTTTATGCATGCCTCGTCTGACGCCCACTAGCAAGCCGTCAAGCGCATCTTGCGCTACCTTAAAGGTACACTCCTTCTCGGCATTTCTTTTAGGCCCTTTGCCACTGTTCACTTAACTTGCTTTACAGATGCCGATTGGGCTTCCTGCCCAGATGACCGCAAGTGCACCAGTGGGTTCTGTATTTTTCTCGGTACAAATTTCGTGTCCTGGTCCTCTACTAAACAGAAAGCCGTGTTTCGTTCCAGCACAGAATTCAAGTATCGCAGTGTTGCAAACAGTGCGGTCGAGATCCTTTGGATATAGTCACTATTACAGGAACTCGGTATTACTCTCCCCGACCCACCCCCTCATACTTTGCGACAATCTCAGCGCTACTTATCTGGCGTCTAATCCCGTCCTGCACTCCAAATCCAAGCATGTGGAGATCGACTACCACTTCGTTCGCGAAAAAGTGCTTTAAAAGTGGTTGTTGGTCAAATTCACTCCTTCGAGAAATCAATTGGCCGACGCTCTCACCAAACCTCTACTTCCGGCACTGTTCAACAGTTTTCTCTCCAAGATCTTCGGCCATCGGCCTTGATCTTGAGGGGGGTATTAGCATATATAGTTAGGATTAAACTATTTAGTTAAAATCGTAACTAATGTCTTTTCTCTTTTTCTTTCCTCATCATTACACTTTTATCTATACTTGTACATTGTACCAGAGATTTCAAAATAATATAGTTTTTTCATCTGCCGCCTCTCTCTCTCTGTTCTTCATCTTCTTCTTGCTTCTGTGTTTGTAGATCAACAGCCTGATTCTGTGTGTTTGAAGATCAGCAGGTGCAAAACTCAACGTAGTGGAGGTGGAGGATAAATATTATGCTCATGTTGACCACATATCTCCTGTTTTCCTTAAAACTGTTCTACGTACTATAGCAATTTCAGGGACAACTCGGGAGGTCTCAAAAACTTGAGCTTATTCCATCCCTCAGTTGGACTTAAGCCGGGTGGCAAAGTGTGGTACCATTTTATAAAATTATGCTTGTTACCATCATCATCTCTTATTTTGCATTCTGTTAGTTAAGAAAATCAATATTAGGATGATCATTTATAGATCAATGTGTGCTCGTGCTCTTAGGCCTGGAAGCCAATTCATGTATCCATTCTTAATATCTGAATTACGTGTTCATGCAGGAGTTGTGCATGAAGGAGGCAACCAACAATTAAAAGACACATGTATTGTGTTCTGTGACTATAATGGCTCAAAGGAAATTGAATCAGAGCATGCAAATCAAGACCTAGCCGAGTCCTCGAGCTGTGCATTCAAACACCACGCTGCAACATCAGAGCAATATAATATCATTCCATAAACTTTATCAAAAAGTTTAAAATTGATGGAGGACAGGATGAGCCAAAGTGAAGTGCAGCAACAATTCATGATAGACATGCCTGATAAAATGGAGAACAACAACCAGAAATATTGGGCTTATTCTGCAAAGAGAGATTTTGCGATCATGAATACAATCCAAAAAGCATATCTTTCCATTTCATATTTTTCCTCAAGAATTGCTGCTCTGAATGATGAAGACAATGATCAGTAATATCCAAGGAAGTTCTAACTCTCCTGTCTAAATAATATGTGACCATTTTTTTTGTGGCAATAGTTTTCAAATGCTGCTCAATTTTTTGTTTACATCGCTCGAGGATTATTCAAGTTTAGATGTGTGAGAAGTCTTGAAAAAAAAGTTATAATACTAGTGTTTTTTATTTGTATATTGCTAAAACTTGATGATGAGTCAGATAAAAATGTATAGTCTATTAGGGAATGCTATAACATTAATCACATGTTCATCGTGTGGGGGAGGACAAGAGGTCAATATTCCATGCGATTAGGCACATAGGATGATAGGCATGTGACTCCTGTAAAACAAGTGTCTTGTCCAAGTTCATGAGCATTAAGGTAAAGGTCAGGGGAGGACCAACTAATAGAGATCTTGTCTAAGTTCACGTGACTCTCTCTTCTAGTTTCACGAGACTTTGGTCGGGTGTTCTCACATGCAAATCTATTCTTCTTGACTTACAATGTGAACGGAAAAATTGATAAGTTGAAAACATTTACTTGTTGTGAAGCTCCCTATCTAATCCTACAATGCAATTGAAGATAATATTAGTGATTATCGTGGCTTCTACGAGCATCAAAGGTAGACTGTTGACATACGTAACTCTACAGTTAGTAGTTACTGAAAGGGATGTTTATATGGCAAATCGACATGTTGATTAACTCCGCAGATATATATAGATACGGGAAAGAATATATTTTGATATGTCAAAAACAATATATGCTAAAGTATCGAAAGAATGATAAGGACGTTGGATTGTGAGTATTCGTGTAAGTGACGAAAGTGGACGAGTGATTGATCGTCGACCAAACTCGGTATAAAAAAGCATAAAGCCAATTTCATATTCAATTATATAACAAAGTCATTTCCACCAGGCATATTAATGATAAATTATGATAAAGATTGGGTCTTTATATAAACCAATATTCATATTAAAGCTTGACTTAGTGTTCCAAAACCTTGATTTGTGCATTTAATCAACTTCAAAAGTACATATCTTAGAAAATCAACCAGAAAATGGTTCAAATTTTCTAGGAAAATTACATGATACTACAACTATTCGCATTTTCATCACTAAAGTAGTGAACGTAACTATCACGCGCTGGAGAAAAAGGCGGCATCGACGCATGGTTCATCGTCGGGAATGGCCCTCCAAACATCATTGGTTGGTGCATTCCATTCCCCATCGCCCTTTGTTGATTCATCATCATGGCTGCTATGTATTGTTGATTGTAAGGGTTTGCAGGCCCCACCCCTTGATAATATCCACCGTTCATCATTGCTTGTGCAGGTAGACCTTGTACCGCTGGAATATTTCCCATATGACCCATTGGATAGTTACCCATTTGTCCTAAGTTACTACCCATTTGACCCATATGCCCATTACCATGAGCTATTGGACCAATTTGACCCGGAAGCCCATTAACATGGCTCATTGGGCCAAACTGATTAGGATGCCCATTAACAAGACCCCTTGGCCCTACCGGACCCATTGGACCCATTTTCAATCCACTGCCGACATTAGTGCCGCCTCCACCACCACATCCGTTGCCGCCACCGTTGCCGCCACCTTTGCCACCTTTCACGGGCTTTGAGACATTGAACTCATGAAAACCGTCTTCTAGAGGGCTAAACTCATGGAGGTCATCTTTTCTTCCTCCACCTTTCTTGGGTCCACTTTCATGTTTTCCTCCTCCCTTAGTACTCCCATTATTGTTAGTACTACCCTTGGCCTTACCCTTCTTGCTATCCTCACTCTCTCCTCCCTTACAACTCTTCTTTTTACCAAAACCAAATAGCCCTCCACTTTTCTTACCAAAACCTAGCAATCCACCACCACCTTTGCCGTCTTTGTTACTCTTACCGCCTTTCTTTTCCTCGCTCCCTTTGGTTTTACCACCTCCAAAGCCTTCTCCGCCACCGCTTTTCTCACCGGAGCAGCCTTTCTTTCCGCCATTATTGCCCTTCTGCGGGTCGGTTTTTTCACTTTTGCCCTTCAACACAATTGGGATATCTATGACCCCACCTTTCTTGTTAGATCCAACCCCGCCTTTATTTATGGCATGTACGTTGACCATACCATTAGGAACATGGGGTCCATGGCCTTTGCCCATCATGGGTATGGCCATCATCTTGTTGGCCCCGTGATTTCCATGATTAAAGCCATGGTCACCATCATCAGCACCATCATCATCATCATCAAATTCATCATCATAATCATCATCGTTAAACTCATCTTCGTCAACAAACTCATCATCGCTCACATCAAATTCTTCCTCAGGCAAGTTGTTTTTGACATATTTTTTATCTTTTGGAGGAGCAGCCATAGCCATGGCCATCGGATCCTTATAAGAATTCCCCAACTTCTGCTGTTGCTGATCTTTTCCGCCATTGTTGTGAGCTTTGTGGTGGTGGTGATTGTTCTGACCCACTTTTGAATTTTCAATCTGAACCATATTCTTGAACTGATTATTCAAGTTTCCCTGAAAATTACTGGAACCCTTTTGAAAACTACATATCTCTGCATGTTTCCCTGATTTTACAAGCTTCTTCACGAGCGTTGTCGGGTCAACATTTCCTGTCACAGTCACCTTCCCTGTCTCTGCATCTATCTTTGTAGAATAGACTCCTGTCAATTTCAGAACACAAAAAAAAAACAAAAAAAGGCCCCGAATGAACAAAATAAAAATAAAATAAAATCGAAATAATTTAATTGAAAACATGAAGATTAAAACTTCAGATTTACCCTCAATTTTCTGCAACAATTTCTTTACTTTCTTCTTACAGCCATCGCAGTGTATATTCACTCTCAGAACACAAGTCTATGCAACCCAGAAAAACCAAACAGAAAGAAAATGGTTAGAGATTTCACCATATAGAATGTATAATTTGAGAAATGACTTAGCATGTTGAGCTCAAAATCAGAGATTTCACATGATTCATTTGAATAATATGCAAATTATTCAGTAGAAAGAAGTACCTGAAGCTTAGAGAGATCTTGTTTATTCATGCCTTCTCCCACACGCAGAATAGATAGAGAGAGAGAGAGAGAGAGAGAAAGCAAATGGGTCTACAGCTGCGAGCAATAGGAATGAGTACAAGAGAGAGAGAGAGAAAGGAAACAAACGCGTTGAAGGTCTGAGCTTGAAATGAAAAAGTTTAGAGAGAGAGAATTAAAGAAAGAAAGAGGGCATGAGAGACTTTACTTTAAGCTTCCTTCTGCACCAGTGGTTTGAGCTTCCTTGAACCTTTCTCCCACAAATTTAAAACAAAAAAAGAACACAGAAATCAAAGACGCTCTGCTGCTGAGAATAAGTGAAAGAGTATACCATTGAATAATCAGGTTAAGATTTCATTTGAAACAGAGTGAGAGAGTGACAGAGAGACAGTTAAAAACGTAAAAGTGGGTGAGAATTGAACACTCATAATTTCAATATTCATATATTATTCCTGCATGGTTGGAGTCATAAATACGATAGTAGTAATTACAAAAGTTGAATAAATTATTTGGTCTAACAAATAATCCACCTCTTTACAACAAGATTCTTACATTTTCATTATAAAAAATACTGTAAATTTTATTAAATAATTTAACTTTGCCATTGATGGTTTCTCAAAAATGACAATTTAAGAAAAAATAAAGAGAGAGAGAGAGAGAGAGAGAGATGATATTATTAAGATTAAGCTCAATAATATTCTATAAAACTTGTATAAAACAACCTAATATTTTGGTATAAAAAGATTAATAATCATCCTCATTCCATAAATGCATATGCTTTAGATGGCTAAAATTAAATACCCACCCAAATTATTGTCCTCTCCCACATACACTTCATGCTCAAGGCTTGACTATGGTGACTATTTTAACGGATTTTATAATAGTAGGGTACATTTTGCGGACATGTCAAAGTTTTAAGATCGATTACATCCAACAAATAAAATTTAAGATATCAGTTGTCTAAATTTCGTAAGTTAAAGATTTTTAGCATGATAGTTTATGGTTTTGCAAATTGATAGGAATTCATATTCAAATAAATAATTGATTAGAAACACCCAACAACACTAGATTTTTTTGAAGATAGCAAAAGTAACACTATTAATTATAAAACAATAGTAATGTGATATAATAATTGTCCCCACTGTCCATGCTCATTTAATTTTCTATTTTATTGGGAAAAATGATGAATTCCCACACTCTCCAACTTCATAAATCATAAAGAAAAGTCAAAGTATTTTCTTAACTTATAATAATAATAAAGTGTAGCGCCTTGAGTTATCTAAACTCGGTTTGTTATTCTTACTATTAAATCATACTATAAAATTCGTGTAAAATTTAAAATTTTATTCATCGCCATAAAACAATATCGTTTAAAACATTTAAACCCTTGCAGCAAAAGACTGACATTTAAAATCTACTTAAGAAAATCAAGTTTTGGAAAAATTTTGGTCATGAATGCCGATCACTCAGAAAAATACTTGAAATCTATCGATTTAGCATTTCATTTTATGAAATATCTTTCACAAGTGAATACCCGAATCTATTTGCATCGATTAAAATTTGACTATTGACTAAAGGCATACATAAAATTTTGCCGATCACTCAGAAAAATACTTGAAATCTATCGATTTAGCATTTCTTTTATGAAATATCTTTCACAAGTGAATACCCGAATCTATTTGAATTGATTAAAATTTGACTATTGACTAAAGGCATACGTAAAATTTTGTCGATAAAGTTTCGGGTATTACATAAAGTTTTTTAATTGTGTAAATAACTTTTAATTAAAATAATTATAATTATTATCTCCACACATCCAAAATGCACCAAGTTATTTCTAGGGAGTGAATATTTAAATAGTACTTTAAGACCCTATATATAAATTAAATTGACCTTTAAAATTTCTTTTTTATACATAAGATTTGACAATTATCTCTCTCAATAATTTATTCATGCGAGTTACTCACCACTTCTATTCCATGAACTTAATTCCATACATGTTGTATAAGTCAGTCTTGGTCAGAAAAAATAAATGTTATTGTCATTATTAATCCGTGTTTCATTAACTTATTCACATGCTTTCCCACTTCAATATGTACTATAATTAATAAATGAATATATATTTAATTATTCCCAACTGTATTATATATTATTCCATATTTTATCTTGTGAAAACTTTGATTTCGGTACGGAACTATATATTTGACATACTTCTTTTTATTTTAGAAGAATTGACAACTATTAATTGAGTGTACATGTAAAGACTTCTTGCCATACTAAAGGACTAAACTATAATTGCATTGAAATATAGACAATAGTGTGGGGATTGGTACATATCAAATTAGAAGGTTTTTAATATTCATACTTCTAAATGGTAGATCATGCCTTGTTTGAGGGGATAACATAAAAGCTATCGTTATAAAGCTCAAGGGAGTGCATAATTGGATCCTAATCGTAGTTCGAACTAAAGTTGAGGGTTTGGTCTTGTTCTTACCCTTGTGGGAATCGTGATCAATTCGTAGTATAGAATAACTATTTTTCACAGTTTGATTCATGATTTCGAGTGTAAAAAACTATTTGAATTAGAGCGAAGTATGTCTCATACAATTTGACCCAGATATGCTTCAAACTTGGCCGAAATCATAGATTAACCAGTGATTCAATCAAAACCCGATCTAAACCCAACAAAACTCATTCAGACTCAATTCTAGATTTATATATATTTTTAAATTTATTTTTATTTTTTATTTTTGTACTGGACCAGAATCAAATTAGAATTAAATTGTATTTCATGATTCGGTTTGGTTCATAATATCCACAGTTCCATTTGTGATTTTAAAACCTAAGAAATGTTAGATCAAGGTTCAGCTCTAAAACCAAATTGAATGAGATCATGACAGCCCCTGATAAAGCTCACTCTTATCATGGAGACTACAAGTGGATGTACCAATCTGATTGTAATAGAAACACCTTATGATAACTGAAATACCCATTTAAATTGGTTTTAATTTTGTACACTTATTTGCAGCCGATGACCTCAACACTAGAGGGACGTGTTAAAATTTGATGTGACCTGAATTCTAGTTGGACCGGGTTGGGCCCGTATGTCAATATTAGGGTTTTACGTTTTTTTTATATATTGATGTTTGAGTCGCAAAACTCATTGTACCGAATTTGATATTAGTGATTCTCTCATCTGCCCGTGATTTTTTCCCTTTCTAGGGTTTCTATGTAAAATTCGGTGTCCATTATTTTTTCATTTTTCATTTTTGGTTTTCTTGATCGTTCGTTACAGGTGGATTAGGGCGTCTAATCCTAACAACTGGTATCAGAGATTCAGGTTGAAGTAGTTTTCGAAAATCAGGGTTTGATTCTTCGAAGGGTATCGAACGATTTCAGGTTTGTAATTACGATGGAAATTTCCAATTTTTTGAGAGAAAAAGAAATTGGAAATAAAAAAACAAAAAAAAATGAAAGGAAAAACGTTTTTCTTTGTTCTGTTCTGTTATTCTCATTCAACTGCGAAGGAGAACAGAGGAGCCGCGAATAATAGTGAAGAAGCATCGCCGTCCGACAGAAAGTGCCGCCGCCCCCGACCACACAGACCACGCCGACCACTGACGCCACTGGACAGACGCCGCTGTTCTGCCATTACCATGCTCACGACAGAGAAGCCCGCCACCACGAGCTGTTGGCTTCACGCAGAACCTTCGCACGCAGAGCCCTGCGCCATGCTCGATCTCGACAGCCCACTAGCACCGTCGGAGTTTGCATAGAACTTCGCCGTCCTTGCTCAGTCGCACATCGCCGTCGACGTACTCCGATCAGAAGCCCTAGGTGAGGGCTTGGCCGAAGAAGAATAGAGAGGTTAGTTCTGTTTTGCCCGAGCAGCGACGAACAAAAAATTTTTTGAGATATTATTGGGAATAAAATTATCCATTTTTTGGCAGACTTGGATTGATTATTGGGTTGAATAATTAATCGAAAAATTATTGGTTTGTTTGGCGATTTTTGTTGGTTCAGAATATTTTGGAGGATTTATTCTGAATATTTGAGATTGATTATTGGGGTTGAATAATTGGTCTAGAAATATCTGTTTTGGGGTATTGATTATTGATAACAATGGCAGGTGATGATAGCACATGACACATTATTGAAAAATTCAATAGAACAGATTTTGCGTTCTGGAGAATACAAATCGAGGATTACTTATACGGGAAAAAACTTCATCTTCTTTTGAGTGTGAAACCAGAGAAGATGGAAGACAGTAAATGAAATCTCCTTGACAGAAAGGTTTTGGGAATTGTCTGATTGACGCTAGCCAAAAACGTTGCTCACAACGTGGCGAAGGAGAAGACCACTGCGAGTCTGATGAAGGCTCTGTCTGATATGTACGAGAAACCCTCTGCGAATAATAAGATATTTCTTATGAATAAGCTTTTTAATCTTAAGATTATTGATGGTACTTCTGTCGCAACACATTTGAATGAATTCAATATAATTGTCAATCAATTTCTATCTGTGGAAATTGATTTTGAGGATGAGATTCGTGCCCTAATTTTGTTGGCGTCTCTACCAAATAGCTAGGAGCCTATGAGGGCAGCAGTTAGCAACTCAGTTGGAAGTGCTAAACTGGTATTCACTGATGTGAGGGATTGTATTGTTGCCGAGGAGGTTCGTAAGATCGATTCTGGTAAAACATCGACAGGCTCAGCTTTGAATGTTGAAAATAGGGGTAGATCCAGATCCAAGTCGAAAAATGGAAGGGGTCAGTCCAAGTCTCGGCGAATACTTAAGTGCTGGAATTGTGGCAAGCAGGGTCATATGAAGAAGGATTGTAGAGCACTGAAAAAGAACAAAAATGGCAAATGTGATGGAGCAAATGCAGTAACGGAATACATCACTGATGCGTTGCTTCTTTCAGTCGACAGCCCGATTGACTCGTGGGTTTTGTACTCGGGAGCATCCTTTCACACCACCGCACACATAGAATTAATGGAGAATTATGTGGCTGGAAACTATGGGAAATTTTACCTTGCAGATGGTGAGCCACTGGATATTGTGGGCATCGGTGACATCAAACTGAATATGGAAAATGAGTCTATTTGGAAGATCAGTAAAGTGAGACACGTGCCAGGGTTGATGCGAAATCTGATTTCAGTTGGACAGCTTGATCGTGAAGGTCACAATGTTAGTTTCAGAAATAATGATTGGAAGGTGACTAAAAGAGCGATGGTCGTCGCTCGAGGTCACAAAACAGGAACCTTATACATGACTTCTACATGCAGAGACACAATTGCTGTTGTTGATTGCTCAAAGAACACAGAGTTATCACATTGCAAGTTGGGCCACATGAGCGAGAAAAGAATGAAACTTCTTGTCAAGAATGGTCAGATTCTGGAGTTGAAATCTGTTGAACATGAACTATGGAAAGCTGCATTTTTGGGAAAGAGACACGTGTCAGGGTTGATGCGAAATCTGATTTCAGTTGGACAGCTTGATCGTGAAGGTCACAATGTTAGTTTCAGAAATAATGATTGGAAGGTGACTAAAAGAGCGATGGTCGTCCCTCGAGGTCACAAAACAGGAACCTTATACATGACTTCTACATGCAGAGACACAATTGCTGTTGTTGATAGCTCAAAGAACACAGAGTTGTCGCATTGCAGGTTGGGCCACATGAGCGAGAAAGGAATGAAACTTCTTGTCAAGAATGATCAGATTCTGGAGTTGAAATCTGTTGAACATGAACTATGTGAAAGCTGCATTTTTGGGAAAGAGAAACGTGCCACTTTCTTAAAGGTTGAGAAGACTCGGAAGAAGTCAGGTTCTCAGCTGAAGTTCAGGTTGGGATCTAAGGGAACATCAGAGCTGGTGAGTTAGCCTATTACAGATGTTCAGTCATCAGTTTCAGTTTCACGTCAAATGGTATCGTCAAAGGCAGAACCATGTGGAAGGTTAAAACTCCAGGATGATATGATGAAACTGTGGGTTATGCATTGAATGTGTTCGAGGGTAACGATTCCTGTGTGGAGTCTTCAACATGTTCAGATGCAGTTCGTTGCGATAACCCCTGATAGTTCAGTGATACTATGAGGAGGAGATGCAATTTCTTCTCAAGTAAGTCTCTCAAGTTTAAGCGGGGCTTAAACTTGAACGGTATCGTATGCTGAGTTGGCCCATCTGGGGTCTTTGTGGTAGAGAAGCTTGTTTTTAATGGAATTTTGCAGATTTTTTTCCTTGCTAGAATTTTTTTGAAGGTGGAGATTGTCAGAGTTCAATATTCTGGATTCGCTTTGGGTTGGGCCGAGTAGCCCGTTGGATCTCTCATGAGGAATTCGTGTCAAAGTGGAGTTTGTTAGAATTTGGTGTAACCCGAATTCTAGTTGGGCCGGGTCGGGCCCGTATGTCAATATTAGGGTTTTACGTTTTTTCTATATATTGATGCTTGAGTCGCAAAACTCATTGTGCCAAATTTGATATTACTGATTTTTTCATCTGCCCGTGGTTTTTTCCCTTTCTAGGGTTTCCATGTAAAATTCGGTGTTCATTATTTTCTCGTTTTCTTTTTCAGTTTTCTTGATCGTTTATTACAGGTGGATTAAGGGGTCTAATCCTAACAGGACGTCTTGTTCTTATGCGAAGCATTAATTTTAGCTTGCGTTGCTTGTTGCTAATGAATGTATTATGTTGTTTGTTGAGATATGGAAGGCTAAGCACAATCAATAGAAATCTTGTTGGGGTAGAGCATGCAACAAAAAATATCTGCTTCAGAATGAGTGACCATGAAGTGAACATTAGTAGCGTCATCAATATTAGATTATGCACAACTGGTTAAGGAGAATTAAGGGGAGGACAAAGATGTGGAATTAGCAGAATTAGATAATAATTGAAGAGGCTGCGTAGGAGGAGAAGTGGACGAGAGGGAATACACGACTCGAGGTTTATCAACGCACAAATAACCTTTGTTGTTAGAGTTTGTGTTCTAGAAACACATACAAAATAACGAAGTTGAAGTTTGTTTGACACACTTGATTGCATGATATGAGATTAGGTAAACTTCATTGGTTGTTTGATTCTGTTACATATGTTCCAAACCCCACGAACTCTGAAGTTTAAATCTTTCTTGCAATTAACATGTTATAACACTTGCACCTTCATGGAAAAAAGTTATCGAATTGGATTGAATTTCCTTGAATGGTTGTTTTATATATGAAATACAACATGATGTAAAATGTATAGTACTAGAATTTTGTGAATCATCATCAAATATTTGAACATTAGCTTAATTGTTTGATCATTTTTAAGAGTAATTCTATATTTATTTTCTAACTTAACATTTTATTTTTATCTTAACTATTTATAATTTATCTTAATTATTATATTGTTGTAATCAACGTGTCAGCAAACTATAAAATTGAAAAATAAACCTATTATCGCCTCATTTTTAATGGTTGTGGTCTCATGCACATGATGATAATAATCCAATAATAAAGTTGAAACTTTGGATTTGTTAAAGCTAAGAATCTGTTTATTGTTTAGGGTAGAGTTGTTTAAAGGGTGGGCTCGAGCGAGCCAAGCTTGGCCCGATCCCATGAGATGGGCCGAGACGAGCCAGGCGGTCCCCAAACGAGATAGCTAACGAGCTCGGCAAGAGATATTTTTATTCAACAATATAGTATTGATGATATATGAAGTGAATTACAAATTGAAAAATTATTCTACTTCTTTTACAAATGAACTTAATATTTATTTTAAAACTCGTTATCAATTTTCTCAAAATGAGAATTTTGATATTTTAGATTGGTGAAAAAAACATTCTACCATATATCATATTCTTTCTATAATAACACGTGATCTACTAACACTTTTTCTTTTTACTGTAGCATTAGAATCTACTTTTAGTGCTGATGGACGTATTTATGATCGACGTGTTTATGATGAACGAAAAGGAAGACTTGCATGAGACATTGTAGAGGCGTTCATTTGTATCAAATATTGGACCAATGCCAAGACGAGAGATCAACAACGATATGATGAAATATTTGAGGAGTTTACAAATTTTGATGTCGAATACTAGAGATTTTTTTTTATTGAATTTCTTTTGTAATTTGAAATAATTTTTTTTCTACTTTGTAATTTTTTTTAAATTTATATTTTATTCTACTCTCTTTTTATATGTCAAAATATTTTTAATGATATTTATGTGATATTTTTTATTGGATAATATCAAATATTTTTTTATTAATACATTCAATTTTATATACATTAACATAACTAATTTTTAAATTAAATCGTTAACATATAATTATTAATACTTATTATAATTTTAAATGATTTTTTTAAAAAACTTACATTATATTAATATAAATTGAAAATATTTATATACGCTCTGTTTGTTAGGCTTAGCTCGTTAAGGCTCGTTAGACTCTTTGATCCGATTCAGCTCGGCTTAGCTCGTTTAACTCGTAACTAGCGAGCCTGTTCGAGGTTAATTTTTTTTAGACTGATTTGTTAGACTCGGCTCATTTAACTCGTTAGGCTCGGTGAGTCAAACTATTTATGGCTTGACCGATTCGTTTGTCATCTATTGTTTAGGCATAAGAATTAATTTCTAAAAAAATTAAATAAAAAGGAAAGTTGGTCACACAATGCTTTATTGGGATGTGGGCAAGCTAGACATTTAGCTTTTGCAGGACCTCTTCTTTGACTATCTTCTTCTATTATTTCTTGTAGATTTTCTTAATTTATTAATCATTACTTTATTTGTCTCATTATTTTATTCTTAATTATACTTTAACAAAGTAACTATCAATCTAATTACAAACCATCAAGTATGTGAGGTTCAATCAACTTTATTTAATCACGAAGCGTCGATTTTTATTTAGAGTAGACACTATAATTTTCTTTAGCAAAAAAAAAAAAAAAAATCATGTTTGACTATAAAAATATAACTATGACGCGATATAATACTCGAGTTTTATAATATAATTACTATAACGTCTCATAGTATTTCTAGTACAAAATTATTCATTTTAGGTCGAAGGCCGCACAAATTTATTTTTAGAGTTAATCAAAAACGCATTGTATTAGGTAGAAAAGAAAACTCAACTTATAAATTGTATATTTTTTATTCTTTCAAACAATATGAGATTGTGCACTCTACTGGTATGAGCTGAACTTCTCGTACTAAGTGGTCTTAGCCGTTACGTAATGGGGTGTCACGGTCACTGTCACTGTCGCTGTCACAATTACTTTTCACAATTGTAATTATAAACATATATAATTAGATTAATTTAATATTTAAACTAAACTAAGTTAGCGGCTTTGTTTTAGAAAGATTATTTTATATGGCAATTATTTATATTGGATGGAGGAGAAAAGGTACAATTTGCAGATCTACTTTTTGTATTTAACCAATTTGCTTCGATCGTACTTTGACTAAAGTGAAACTCATTTCTTTAATATATTTTAGTTGTTTTATATTATATTCTAACGGTAGAAAATTCAAAATATATTCGGAAAAAAAAAAATTAACAGAGATTTTGTCATTTAAAAGTGCATAAAATTATAGAATTAATTTATTATCTGAAATTAGAAATAAAATATATTGATATATTAATGTATTATTAACTCATTAATTATAAATATTGTGTAAAAATATAAAACTAATGAGTGAAGATTAATTTATTTAAAAAAATTGAAAGATAAATAGGAAATTAAAGGGAATAAAATAGAAATAGAGTGGATAAATATACTGAGAAAAAATAAATAAAAAAAGAATAAAAATAAAAATGGAGTGGGGGATGAGGGCAGAAGAACCAGGCTGGTTTTGAGATCTGGAGAGAGGGGTTCCCTAACAGCAGACAGTGGCTAAGGCGCCACACATCCTCTGACTGTGGGACCACTTTCTAGGATGATCTTTTTTAATATATATATTTTTGTTATTTTAATTGAAATTAAATTAATTTAATTTAAGGGTGAAAAATTGAAATTTTGATTAAATTGTGCAAATCAAAGGAGATCATAACTTTGTCTGTTTCCTGTAACTTTTTATTACTAATTATATAGTTTTTATTTGGAATTTAATAGTTCGAATAAAGTTAATTGATAAAAAATAATAATTACGAGTAATAATGATTTTGGCACCCCGGCTAAATTATTGGCCTAAAAGTGGATCAAGCTAGGGTTTCCAATTAATTAACATAAACAAATCTATTTTATTATTTAATAATATCGAAAAATATTTAAAAATCTATTTGCTGTATTATTTAATTTTTAAAAGGGTGATTAGAGATCTATAAAGTTTTATTGATCAAAAATAATTTTGTTCAAGGGTTTTACTAAGTTTTTATTAATTTTTGAAAATTAAATGACTTTTTTTGAGGCGTGTTTTGAAAAGCAATTTTATTTGCCTTTGAAAATTCCGATGATTTTCGATCTTTTATTTATTTATTATTATATCATTTTGATTTGAGAGAGAGTAGAGAAAGAGATGGTTTTAAAGGTGTAAGAGATGTGAGAGATGTAAGAGTAGCTTTTGCTTTTAGGCCTGTTCTTCTTCAAAGTAGCAAGAGTATTTCACTTTCTGTCTATTCATTCCCTCCCACCCTTTTAGACATTCTTACATTCTTTTTCCTCCACCTATGTTTGCTTGTCTACCAAATATTCTCCCCCTTTTACACATCCTAAGGCGGCCCATCAAAGAGATAGAAAGTTAGGGTGATACGAGTACATTGTCGAACAATGCGATATCTAATACCTAATCAACCCCTAAGCTTTCTCATTCTTATCGAGTTAGAATACTTAAACCGTTTAAACATTCATGCATCCATTTTCCTCTCCCAACGTTTGTCTTTCAAATCTTCTCCACCTTTATACACTTACGTGCAAAAGTTTGAGCGAGAATGTGACACCCCCAAACCCGATCGGGGTTGAAGGGCCTCACTCTAGACATTTTAAAACGTGGACTATTTTTTTTCTCTTACTTTTAAAACGTTACACAGAGAAAACCTTCTCTGAAATTGAAGACTGGAAAACATTTAAAGTCAGACCACAAAATAAATGGCAGAAGAAAAACAGAAAGACAGGAATATTAAAAACTTGGATGAGTACTCTGGACGAGTGCAGGAAGACATGGAGAAATTAAAACAGGAAAAACAGAATAGACGACAACATGTAGTGGAAGACTTAATAAAATTCATGCAGTGGAAGACTTAATAAAAAAAATGAGAAACATAAACTGGAAAAAATATAGTGGAAGGCTACAGTGGATGACAGAAGCCGTGGACAATCGGGAGCAATGGACATTTAAAAAAAAAAACATGTGGACGTTTAAAAACAACAGAGGTTGTGGACTTTTGAAATAACAGAGGCTGTGGACGTTTGACATAACAGAGGCTGTGGACGTTTAAAATAACAGAGGCCGTGGACGTTTAAAAATAACAGAGGCAAAAGCGTGGACACAGAAGTCTGTGGACGTTAAAAAAATAAAAGACAGAACAGTGACCGTGGACGTTTAAAAAAGAAAAGGCAAAATCTGTGACAGAAGCTGTGGACAATCGGAAACTGTGGACGTTTAAAATAAAAGGCACTGACTGTGGACGTTTGTCAAAAAGACAGTGACCGTGGACGTTTGTCAAAAAGACAGTGACCGTGGACGTTTGACATAAAAGGGAGACTTTGGACTTTTAAAATAATAGGCAGACTCTCGGTGATGTTATCGTGGTCGATAACTTTGGACGATAACACTTAGCCGAATAAAAGAAAGAAACCGAAGACAAAATAGACAACAGAAATTGGAGGCAGAATGAACGACTGTTTTACAAAAGGCGTGGAAGACTATTTTCTTTTGGAAAACTTGAAGACTTGAAAACATAAACATATACTCCGCCGATCGATCGGGTACCTCAGGCGATCGATCGGCTACCTCTCTGTTTGACAACTTACTTCTTTTGACGCAGAAAACTTTGAACTTCTAAAACCCGATTCAAAACATAATTTTGGACATCAGAAAACATGACAGAAGTTTAAGAAATCAAACTGCATAGATAGCTCTAAAACTCGAGACAATCCATGCACAACCTAAAAGGAAAAGATTCCAAACAGTTCCAGAATATTTCAAAACATACATACAACTGTCAAACAGAGGTTTCAAAACAACAACAGAAAGTTCATACATCGTTTTTAAAATTTCAGAAGTTGTACAGATCTTGACATAACTATAGAAAATACATCCTCACAGGAATAACATTTGTCTGACTGCAACGACCAAACCCCATGAGCTCGATCCGCCAACTACATCAACTCATCAGCTTGAGGCACAAAGTCCTCATCTGGAGGGTCCATACCTACAACAGGGAGTTCAACTATGAGCCTAAAGCTCAGTAAGAACATGAAATGCAGTGATGCATATGCTGTGCATGAACATTTTCAAATACATGAACATTACGTTACATTACATTACGTTTAACAGGACATGAAGGTATAAGTGGGAAGAAGAGCTGGTGCAACAGGATTACATGCCACAACAGGACATAACAGGAGTACATGACAGGATGTCAGTCCTCATCCACACTTAACCATACATTACATTCACATTTTAACTTTCATAACTTCAAATCTGGTGCTAAAAAACATTTACATGGTTTTCTAGAAAACGTGTATGCATGAATAGATACGGTGCTTAAACTCAACGTATACAAGCAACAGAATAAAAGCAAGACGTGAAACAGAACACGTTTAACTTAAAACATAACCTATGACCTAACTACCCGAACCAAAACCTAGTACCTCCATGCTGTAGGGCCTTAAGGGCCAACTTATACGCATGAACTTACCTGTTGTCCGAAATGCAGCAAGTTTGTACGCACGACTGCTGTGGTTCGCGAACATAAAGCATGCAAAATCGGACATTAACCTAAACTTCAAAAAAACTAACGTTTAACTTGTCCATACTTACTAACTAGCTTAGAAGATTACCTAAGGTGGAGAAAAATGAAGAAAACAGGAAAAAGATTGAGGTTAAAATCGTCGTTGGTCGCCTGGAAGAGAGAAACAGAGAGGAGAATGAAAGATGAGAAGTGTTTCACGTAGGAGGAAGAGAAAAAGGCATTGGCTTCTTCAACAAGTTTGCCAAGTGTCAATCATCTATTGGTTTCTTCCCACCAACCTTAATTCCTTCCTAATTTTCCCTTCCATTCATTTCTAACTGATGGTTTGTTTAGTCACACATTAGTTTGGTTTTTATCCCATTATTCAATACAATATAAGCTCCGTCGATTTGTTTTCCAACAAAACATTCATTGTATTAATATCAAATTAATTCCGCTTAATGATTCAGGGGAATAATTACATAGGCAAAATGCCGGGTGTTACATCCCACCCACATTAACAGAATTTTGTCCCAAAATTTGTTTAAGCGAATAGCTCCGGATTTTGGGCCATAACATCCTGTTGTCTTTCCCAAGTGGCATCCTCCACATTATGATTACGCCAAAATCTGTATTGGCCTTTCTTCATATGTTAACGTCGGCATGATATCTATGTCCACCGGTTTCACGATCTGAGTAGGATCTCGCACACTTTTTCTCAACATCGAAACGTGAAAAACGTTGTGAACTCCATTCATGGACGCTGGCAGCTGCAGTATGTAAGCCATGCTTCCTACTCTCTTCAAGATGGAAAATGGCCCAACAAACCTTGGACTAAGCTTCCCTTTCTTACCAAATCTTATCACGCCCTTGAAAGGCGACACCTTCAGGAATACTTCATCGCCTTCAGCGAACTCCAAGTTTCTCCGTCTCCGGTCCGCGTAACTCTTCTGTCGACTCTGAGCAGTATTGATTCACTGTTTGATAGTAGCAATCACCTCAGACATTTGCTGCAATAACTCGGGGCCGAAAAGTCTGGATTCTTTAACTTCATCCCAACACAATGGGGATTTGCATTTTCTGCCATAAAGAGCTTCATATGGAGCCATACCGATCGTAGCCTGGTAGCTATTGTTGTAAGCAAACTCCACAAGCGGCAAATATTTACTCCAAGGAGCATGAAATTCCAGCACGCACGACTTTAACATATCCTCCTGTATCTGAATCGTTCTCTCAGATTGTCCGTCAGTTTGTGGATGAAATGCAATGCTGAAATTTAACTTGGTACCCAAGGAGTTTTGCAAGTTTCTCCAAAACCTGGAAGTGAATCTAGGATCTCGGTTTCAGACGATCGACACCGGAATACCATGCAGTTTGATGATCTCACTTATGTATAATTCTGCATACTGGTCCATAGAGAATGCCGTCTTCACAGGTATAAAATGGGCCGACTTTGTTAGTCTATCTACAATAACCCATATGCTGTTATTGCTTCTAGTCGTCCTCGGTAGGCCAACAACAAAGTCCATAGTGATGTTCTCCCACTTTCATTCAGGGATCGGGAGAGGCTGAAGTGTTTCACCTGGTCGTTGATGTTCCGCCTTCACTTGTTGACATACCATGCAAGACTCCACATATTTGGCCACATCGTTTTTCATATTCGGCCACCAGAAGTGAAGTTTCAAGTCTTGATACATCTTCGTGCTTCCAAGGTGCATAGAGAAAGAAGACGAGTGGGCTTCTGATCAAATGTCCTTTCGTAGCTCTTCATCTCTCGGAACGTACCACCTATCTTTGAACTTCAGATTACTATCTCCCGAATAACTGAAATCGGAAGAGGCCATAGGTAACTTGCTTACTATATCGGCCATCTCCTTCGAATTGATCTTCTGGGCTTCCTTAATTCGGTCCAGAATGGTTGGCCGTAATGTTAGATCTGCCAACACGGCCGATAGCTTAGAAACTACCTCCAAATCGAACCTCTGAATTTTTTTCCTCAAAGGCATTGATATGGCCGCCAAGGTCGGTTGCACAGTAGCCGGCATCCTGCTCAACGCATCAGCTACCACATTAGCTTTCCCCGGGTGGTATTTAATCTAGATGTCATAGTCTTTCACAAACTCGAGTCACCGCCGTTGTCTCATGTTTAATTTTTTCTGAGTAAATATATACTTCAAGCTTTTGTGATCAGAAAACACCTCACATGATTGTCCATACAAGTGGTGTCACCATACCTTCAGTGCAAAAACAACTGCCGCTAACTCAAGGTCGTGAGTATGATAGTTTTGCTCGTGGTTCTTCAATTGTCTGGACGCGTACGCCACCACTTTCCTTTCTTGCATTAATACACATCCCAAGCCAGCCTTGGATGCATCACAGTATACACTGAATTTGCCATCTTCAACTGTCAACACTAACAGAGGAGCAATGGTTAGCTTCTGTTTAAGTGTCTGAAAACTCATCTCACAAGCTTCAGACCACTTGAACTTGATGTCTTTCCTCGTTAAACTGATTATAGGCTTTGCTATCACAGAAAATCCCTTGATAAACTTTCTGTAATAACCAGCTAGTCCGATAAAGCTCCGCACCTCACTAGCATTCCTCGGTCTCGGCCAATCTTTCACAGCCTGAATCTTGGCCGGATCCACTGAAACTCCTTCTGCAGACACTACGTGGCCTAGGAAGTTAATCTTGCTCAACCAGAATTCACATTTTGACAGCTTGACATGTAATTGGTGTTGTTTCAAAGTTGATAGTATAATTGCCAAGTGCTCATCATGCTCGGCTTCACTCCTGGAATAAACCAGGATGTCATCGATGAAGACGATCACAAATCTATCCAAGAAATCCTGGAATATCCTGTTCATCAGGTCCATAAATGCCGCAGGGACATTAGTCAACCCAAACGACATCACTAAGAATTCATAGTGCCCGTATCGGGTCTTGAAGGCGGTCTTTGGAACATCATTGGCCCTGACCTTCAATTGATAATAACCGGAGCGCAAGTTAATCTTTGAGAATACCCGAGCCCCTTGTAGCTGGTCAAATAAGTCGTCGATCCTCGGTAACGGGTACTTATTCTTGATGGTTAACTTGTTCAGCTCACGGTAGTCAATACACATACGTAGGGACCCATCCTTCTTATTAACGAACAAGACGGGAGCACCCATCAGAGAGAAACTAGGGCGCACGAAGCCCTTGTCCACCAATTCCTTTACCTGAGTCTTCAACTCCTTCAGCTCTATTGGCGCCATACGGTACGATTCTTTGATACTGGTTCTGCACCAGGATATACATCAATCTCGAACTCAATCTCACGATCCGGTGGCAATCCCCGCAAGTCATCTAAGAAGACCTCTGAGAAGTTTCGAACCACCAGGATATCTTGTAGTTCTGCCTCACCTTGTTTTTGAACATCTATTACGTGTGCAAGAAATCCGACACATCCTGACCTCATCAGTTTTTGAGCTTTCAAGGAGGATATAACAGGCATACTGTGTTTCTTTGGTATTGCCTGATAGGAGAACTCTACCTCGTTCGGGCGTTTAAAAGACACTAGCCTGGACCTGCAGTTGACGGTGACATGATGTCTAAACAGCCAGTCCATCCCCAGAATTACCTTGTATCCTTTCATACCGATGATGATAAGATTGACATACAATTTCTGGTCTCCAACTGACACTATATCACCCTGCACTGCCTGCTAGGAGTGCATAAACTCTCTGGATGGTAGCATGACATTGTAGGGTTGATCTGACGGCACAATACGTAAGTTCTCCCTACCCACAAAGTCCATTGCCACAAATGAATGTGTGGCCCCCGTGTCCAACAAAGTATAAGCATGTGCATCACAAATCAATATTGTACCTATGATCGCCGTGTGCTGTGTATCATCACCATCCTCTATCATTGCAAAAACCCTTGGCACGGCTTGATTCGATCTTGTGTTGGGCATTGGGCAATCCCAGACATGATGGCCCTCCTTGTCGCATCAGAAGCAGCGGCTAGTGAAGAGCCTGCATTCCCCCGTATGATTCCTCTGGCAACGCGGGCATACGGGAAGTTGAGGAGCTCCCATAGATCTTTTCCCCTTGTCTTGATAAGCGGCAATCTCATTAGGTCTCTTAACACCTCTGTTCTGTTGCCGTTGTGGTTTCCCAAACTGACCCCTTTGTTGTTGCTGTTGAGGGGCATCATGTTGAATTCTCTTTGATGTATCTCTATATCTTTGAGACTTCACCTCTAAGGCTTCCAACTGATAAGCCTTGGCCACTACCTTCGTATACGGGATCTCGTCAAATCCCCTGGTTGTAATCCCCCGTAAGAGGTCCAGCTTCAGACCCTGAATAAGTTGGCGTACCTTGTTTTCATCGGTGCTCACTAAATGAGGTGCGTACCGAGATAGTGACTCGAACTTCTGAACATACTCGGCCACCGTTCCAAATTGTCGCAATTGAGAGAATTCGATCATCTTCTCCTTCCTCACACTACGGTCAAAGTACTTCTTGTAGAAAATTCTTTTGAATCCTTCCCAGCTCAATGCCACGGTAGACGACTGCACCGTGTCCCACCAAAATTCAGCATTTTTGGTGAGATGGAACAAGGCACATATCACCTTCTTGTTTTCCTCCACTTTTGCATAGTTGAACATACGTTCGATCTGCCGGATCTATTCTTCAGCGTGAGTAGGATCTGTTGATAATCCACCGAACATAGGCAGTTGGAGTCACCGGAATCTCTCTCTAGTAGAATCACGTGGAGCATTAGCACGATTATTGTTCCCATTATCAGCCATCATCCGCTCCATCGTGCGAGACTGAACGCTGACCAGCTCGGTTAAACGGTCAAGGGCGTCGCCCCTATCATTTGGCTCACCTTGGTGTTCTCTCACAATTTCTATATAAATCCTATAAATGATAAGGAACTTTACTTAATAAACTAAAACGGATACGAAAACTTAAACACTTACAGTTGGTGGAGCGATCTCACGTGGCGGATTGCACAGTCAGATAGTTTACAGAATCACTTTTAAAACCTGGTTTTCTCTCTGATACAATTACTGTGACACCCCCAAACCCGATCGGGGTCGAAGGGCCTCACTCTGGACATTTTAAAACGTGGACCATTTTTTTTTTCTCTTACTTTTAAAACGTTATACAGAGAAAACCTTCTCTGAAATTGAAGACTGAAAAACATTTAAAGTCAGACCAAAAAATAAATGGCAGAAGAAAAATAGGAAGACAGGAATATTAAAAACTTGGATGAGTACTCTGGACGAGTGCATGAAGACAAGGAGAAATTAAAACAGGAAAAACAGAATAGACGACAACATGCAGTGGAAGACATAATAAAATACATGCAGTGGAAGACTTAATAAAAAAAATGAGAAACATAAACTGGAAGACATACTGTGGAAGGCTACAGTGGATGACAGAAGCCGCGGACAATCGGGAGCTGTGGACATTTAAAAAAAAACATGTGGACGTTTAAAAATAACAGAGGCTGTGGAATTTTGAAATAACAGAGGCTGTGGACATTTGACATAACAGAGGCTGTGGACGTTTAAAATAACAGAGGCCGTGGACGTTTAAAAATAACAAAGGCAAAACAGTGGACACAGAAGTCCGTAGACGTTTAAAATAAAAGACAAAATCTGTGGGCAGCAGAAGCTGTGGACGTTAAAAAAATAAAAGACAGAACAGTGACCGTGGACGTTTAAAAAAGAAAAGGCAAAATCTGTGAACAAACAGAAGCTGTGGATAATCAGAAACTGTGGACGTTTAAAATAAGAGGCACTGACCATGGACGTTCGTCAAAAAGACTGTGACCATGGACGTTTGACATAAAAGAGAGACTTTGGACTTTTAAAATAACAGGCAGACTCTTGGTGACGTTATCGTGGACGATAACTTTGGACGATAACACTTAGCTGAATAAAAGACAGAAACTGAAGGCAAAATAGACAACAGAAACTGGAGGCAGAATGGACGACTGTTTTACAGAAAGCGTTGACGACTATTTTCTTTTGGAAAACTTGAAGACTTGAAAACATAAACATATACTCCGCCGATCGATCGGTTACCTCAGGTGATCGATCGGCTTCCTCTCTGTTTGACAACTTACTTCTTGTGACACAGAAAACTTTGAACTTCTAAAACCCGATTCAAAACATAATTTTGGACATCAGAAAACATGATAGAAGTTTAAGAAATCAAACTGTATGGATAACTCTAAAACTCGAGACAATCCATGCACAACCCGAAAGGAAAAGATTCCAAACAGTTCCAGAATATTTCAAAACATACATAAAACTGTCAAACAGAGGTTTTAAAACATCAACAGAAAGTTCATACATCATTTTTAAAATTTCAGAAGTTGTACAGATCTTGACATAACTATAGAAAATACATCCTCACAGGAATAACATTTGTCTGACTGCAGCGACCAAACCCCATGAGCTCGATCCGTCAACTACATCAACTCATCAGCTTGAGGCACAAAGTCCTCATCTAGAGGGTTCATACCTACGACAGGGAGTTCAACTATGAGCCTAGAGCTCAGTAAGAACATGAAATGCAGTGATGCATATGTTGTGCATGAACATTTTCAAATACATGAACATTACATTACGTTTCACTAGAAAGGAAGGTATAATTGGGAAGAAGAGCTGGCGCAACAGGAGTACATGCCACAACAAGAGTACATGACAGGATGCCAGTCCTCGTCCACACTTAACCATACATTACATTCACATTTTAACTTTCATAACTTCAAATCTGGTGCTGAAAAGCATTTACATGGTTTTCTAGAAAACGTGTATGCATGAACAGATACGGTGCTTAAACTCAACGTATACAGGCGACAGAATAAAAGCAAGATGTGAAACAGAACACGTTTAACTTAAAACATAACCTATGACCTAACTACCCGAATCAAAACCTAGTACCTCCATGCTGTAGGGCCTTAAGGGCCAACTTATACGGATGAATTTACCTGTTGTCTGAAATGCAGCAAGCTTGTACGCACGACTGCTGTGGTTCACGAACCTAAAGCATGAAAAATTGGATATTAACCTAAACTTCAAAAAAACTAACGTTTAACTTGTCCATACTTACTAAATAGCTTAGAAGATTACCTTAGGTGGAGAAAAATGAAGAAAACAGGAAAAAAGTTGAGGTTAAAATCATCGTTGGTCGCCTGGAAGAGAGAAACAGAGAGGAGAATGAAAGATGAGAAGTATTTCACGTAGGAGGAAGAGAAAATGACATTGGCTTCTTCAACAAGTTTGCCAAGTGTCAATCATCCATTGGTTTCTTCCCACCAAACTTAATTTTTTCCTAATTTGCCCCTCCATGCATTTCTAACTAATGGTTTGTTTAGTCACACATTAGTTTTGTTTTTATCCCATTATTCAATTCAATATAAGCTCCGTCGATTTGTTTTCCAACAAAACATTCATTGTATTAATATCAAATTAATTTCGCTTAATGATTCGGAGGAATAATTACATAGGCAAAATGCCGGGTGTTACAGAGAAAGTAAGAGTGGAATTAGTATGACTTCAAACTATGCAATATATAATATTGGATGAATCTATAACCCTTCTCTTTTTACTAAGATTATAAATAATAATGATTTTCAATCCCTAGGTTAAACGTGCATTGACATTTATATATAACAAAATGTGATGTTTTAGCATGACAATGCAAAAGTTAGCAAAACCTAACAACTTCTTCACAGAAATATAATCTTAAACTTCAAAATATAATATTGTGGAGTCTCCGGTGCTCCCAATATAATAGTGTTCGCTTTGGGCTGGAGGCCACACAGATTTATTCTTGGGGTTAGTCCAAAATGTGTTGTACTAGGTAAGAATGATAACTCTACTTATAAAACACTCAATCTTCACTCTTCAAAGCAATGTGCGATTGTATACCCTCACTAGTATGGGTTGGACCTTCACAATCAAACAAAATTTTGGGTCGTCCTTGCTTTCACAGGGCGGGTTGTCACAATCTCCCCCTTGGGAGCTCGACATCCCCGTTGATCACACTTCTAGTTGAAAATTGGTTATGATATCATTTGTGTAGTCCACTGATGCTTCCAGTACAATATTGTCTGCTTTGTACCAGAGCCCGCACGGATTTATTTTTGGGGTTAGCCCAAAACGTGTTGCACTAGAAAGAAAATGGAACTCTACCTATAAATTACTCAATTTCATCTCTCCCAAGCCATGTGAGATTGTACACTCTTACTGGTATGTGCTAGATCCTCACAATCAAACAGAATCTTAGGTTATTCTTGTTTTCATAGAGCGAGCTGCCACAATTACAACATAGAGACATGATTGAAATTTTATCTTCTGTGTCACAAATCGAACGTGGGCTAGGACATAACGAGAAACGACTCAGTCCATGTAGCACCCAAGAATTCAAGTAAGATGCAGCCTTATATATTTATATATAGATATATTTATGTTTTATATTGCTATTTTCGATGTTAATGGAGTGTTTTGGAAGATAGTTTGTTGTCGTGTAGGTTTTAGATGCAATAATGTTGTGAATTAATTGAGTAAAAAGGGTATATTTTTATGTTAAATAGTAGAGTGGTCGAGCCTTTTCGTGACGAATTGCACAATGTGAGAAAAACCAAGGGAAAACAACAATGATTGAAGGTTGATTAGTGAGGAGTAACGGTCGACTGAACACGATGTTTGAACTTCTCAAGTTGATTTTGGTCGTCTAGACTTGAGGAGTGGTCGACTGTTTATGCATAAAACTGCGAATATAAAAGAAAAATCCTAATCCAAAATGTTTTATTTTGTCTCGAACTTGTGAGCCACCTCTCATCTTCTCCTCAAATTCTCAAAAGGTTGATTTAAAGAGAAGGTGAATCATCATAAAGGTCATTATCGTGCGAAGACTCCAAGGTAATGATGTTTGCATACGTTTGGACTTTCGGCCTACATCAGAAGGTGCTAGGGTAATTTGTTGTTTTTTAGTGTTGTATTTGTGATGATATTAATCGAAAATGTGTTATACTATAGATTTTAATTGTGATATGTTATTAGATGTACTAATGATAGAATGATTAGACATCGTATGACAATGAATTCGAGGATGTGCTATTGACTTCTAGCTTCATATTAATAGTTTCATTGATGATAGAATAACATGATGCTTTATGATATTATTGCTGAGACTTGGATATGAAAGTAGGTTTGAGTGATAATATGTTTCAATGTTTCACATTGCATGATTGCGTGTATATCTCTTACATCGTGAAAATATTTTCATTAAGAAAGACTGAACTATTGAATGAATGTACGTAAGTAGTTGTCGTGGGGCAGGATTCGAGTTAGTTGTCCCACATGAGATGGACCAAGTGGTGTCTACTCATTTCCCCTAGACTGAATTACCCTCAACAATTGGACTATAAAGTGAAAGAAAAGAAAGAATAAAGACTAAAAAGAAAATACATGTTTTTATGAAATTTCGTATCTTGTTCAAATTACCTATGCATCTCTTACTGAGCGTTAGGCTCGTAGATGGACTTTGTGATATAAGTGAGAATAATGTTGACGTACATAATGATAGAAACAAATAAAATATGAAATTGAAGAGGTGCTTCCATGGGCGAGGTTGCGACGTTGTTAGGGCAATATTGACTAATGGTTTATGACTCAAGAATGACATTTTCATGAAAAAGGGATTTCGAATTTAAATTCTTGTTTGTTAGGTTTGATTTTAATTGAGAATGCTTATTAAGAGTTTTGTTATTGAACGACTGTAACAACCATATACTTATTTCATATTAAGGTTTATATTTAGATTTTTGAAAATCTTTCGCTGTTTATTTTTTCAAAGACATGTTTTGTTTCAATCAAAATAAGTATAATAATGAAAGTTAAAAGTTTACACTACGGGGCGTTACAATCCATAAGAGTAAATCAAACCGTTTGACACTTGGCAAAAATTTATTAACATAACAACATAAGACTTAAAATGACAAAATAAAGGCGGAGTCCAAATCGTTGACTATTTTAAAGTCCAAAAATGATATTGTAGATAGTATAATAATATTGGTCCAACATAAACTATGCGAAAATAAGAAACAAAGCAATCAATATGAAAGTAGTAATGCTAACAATCTTACTAATAAGATCTCATAATAAAATTAATAACTAACGAATAAAATGTAGATCAATCCTGCATCGGCTACTGAAGGTCTCCCTAACTGTGCCCTGAAAAGGATGTCTGTAACGACCCATTTTTCCAGCAAAATATTGTCCGCTCTGAAGATTGGGCCGCAGCCCAATATCCTCCCCTCACGGCTTTGTTTGGCGAGGACTTTCCAGTCGGTCACCCAACTTGGTACTACTCTCGCCGAAGCACTTTTAACTTCGGAGTTCTTATGGGATCTGTTGTCAATTGTGCTTCAAAACGCGTCTTACTATGTTGGGAGGGTCTCTTTATATATGTTTAATTTCCATATACTTCCCCAAGAATTGTGGGATTGTGACGACCCCCTCTTTACGACTCGGGATTCGCCTATACTCGAGTCCGGGATTCACCTACACTCCGCTTAGGTCCAGAGATTTGCCCCGCAACCCGAGGTTTGCCCCGCAGTCGTACTCATATGTGCACATTCGGGTCATCACAATCACCCCCCTTCGGGGGCCCAACGTCCTCGTCGATCACATTTCCGGTTGGGTACAAGCTCTGATACCATTTGTAACGACCCCTTTTCCCAGCAAGATATTGTCCGCTCTGAGGATTGGGTCGTAGCCCAATATTCTCCCCACACGGCTTTGTTTGGCGAGGACTTCCCAGTCGGTCACCCAACCTCGTACTACTCTCGCCGAAGCACTTTTAACTTCGGAGTTCTTATGGAATCCGTTGTCAATTGTGCTCCAAAACGCGTCTTACTATTTTGGGAGGGTCTCTTTACATATGTTTCATTTTCACATACTTCCCCAAGCGATGTGGGATTGTGACGACCCCCACATTACGACCTACCCCCTTCACCCGCCTTTTTCCCACACGGACGCACCGCCATCCGGGTCCAGATCCAGTATACGGGCCAGTCGTGCAGATATGGGTGATCACAATCACCCCCTCTCGGGGGCCCAACGTCCTCGTTGGCTACATTTCTGGTTGGGTACAGGCTCTGATACCATTTGTAACAGCTCTGAGGATTGGGTCGTAGCCCAATATCCTCCCCTCACGGCTTTGTTTGGCGAGGACTTTCCAGTCGGTCACCCAACTTGGTACTACTCTCGCCGAAGCACTTTTAACTTCGGAGTTCTTATGGAATCCGTTGTCAATTGTGCTCCAAAACGCGTCTTACTATTTTGGGAGGGTCTCTTTACATATGTTTCATTTTCACATACTTCCCCAAGCGATGTGGGATTGTGACGACCCCCACATTACGACCTACCCCCTTCACCCGCCTTTTTCCCCACACGGGAGCACAGACAGCGGGGCCAGATCCAGTAGTAGTTACGGGCCAGTCGTGCAGATATGGTTGATCACAATCACCCCCTCTCGGGGGCCCAACGTCCTCGTTGGCTACATTTCTGGTTGGGTACAGGCTCTGATACCATTTGTAACGACCCCTTTTCCTAGCAAGATATTGTCCGCTCTGGGGATTGGGCCGCAGCCCAATATCCTCCCCTCACGGCTTTGTTTGGCGAGCACTTCCCAGTCAATCACCCAACCTGGTACTACTTTCGCCGAAGCACTTTTAACTTCGGAGTTCTTATGGGATCCGTTGTCAATTGTGCTCTAAAACGCGTCTTACTATGTTGGGAGGGTCTCTTTACATATGTTTCATTTCCATATACTTCCCCAAGCGATGTGAGATTGTGACGACCCTCTCTTTACGGCCTGGGATTCGCCTATACTCGAGTCCGGGATTTGCCTACACTCGGCCTAGGTCCCGAGGTTTGTCCCGCAACCCAAGGTTTGCCCCGCAGTCGTACTCATACGTGTACCTTTTTTGTAAGACCCTCCGGCCCAACCCTCTGAGATCCGCAGAGTTTTAACCCACCTCCGACCCCAACCGGGCCATAGCCTCTGAGGATCCGCGGAGCATGGGTGGTCCCACTCACGAACTTCTCCCTCCCTGTAGGGAGTTTTTGCCTTCCTCCCCACTTGAACCCAGAACCTCAGGGATTAGTACCCAAGGCTACAAGTGAGGAGGTACTAATCCCTGAGGTCCTCGGTTCGAGTGGGGAGGAAGGCAAAAACTCCCTACAGGGAGGGAGAAGTTCGTGAGTGGGACCACCATGCTCCGCGGATCCTCAGAGGCTACGACTCGGTTGGGGCCAAAGGTTGGTTAAAACTCTGCGGATCCCAGAGGGTTGGGCCGGAGGGTCTTACAATGTCGTTAGAATGAATCAACTACTCCCGGTAGGATGATAAGTATCACATACGAAGTGTCATAAAATACGACCAATTGAGCTTGCTATATTAAATCATGTACATATCAACATCTGAGAAGAAAATGTCAATAAGGCATTTGACAGAAATCACCCAATATGCTATGGTACATATTAAAATATGTCACATTGTATAATGATAATTCTAGGTGAAAATTGAGTCTCTCTTAGATTCCGAATTGTAGGATCGGTATTGTCTAAGAGGGGGGTGAATTAGACTCTTTTTAATTTTAATTTCTGATCTAACCAATTTCTCTCTTGATTAAACTTAGATTTAACACAAGTAATCAATATAATGTAAAGAGAGAGAGAGAGAAATTTGACACCAGTATTTTTACGTGGTTCGGCCAAACTGCCTACGTCTACGCTCCAAGGCACCCCCTTGAAGATTCCTTACTTCTCCTCAACGAGAAAACTTGATCGAGCTTTCGGGTGTCGATCCACAACCTTACACAATCCTGGATTGAACTTTACGGGCGTCAATCCACTGCCTTAAACAGATTTGAGTTTGTAAAATATTAAGCTCACACTACAATCTCACAAGATGAATCTCAAGTTAGGATTGAGAGATGTAGAGAGAAATACAGAGAGTTCAAACTTTCGCAGCTAGGGCTCAGAATTCAAATTGGCAAAAGTTAGTCCTTTGTGCTCTGAGCTCTGCTTAAGTACTCTGTATATCCTTGCTTCATAGAATTGAATGCTTCTTACTCCAAATAGAAAAATGTTACCGTTGGGAAGCATCCGTACTGAAGCAGCTATCCGTTGCTTCTGGAAATGTTGTTCGTCGTCGCCATTAAAGGTCTGGAGTTAATGCTGAAAACGACGTCACTGTAGCTTCGCGGCTAACTTTGAATTCTGGCGGAAGGTCACCGGCAGATGAAGCTTGAAATGCCATCGGCAGATGTATCCTAAAAATCCATCGGCAGGTACATCGTTTAGTCAATCGGCAGGAGTAGGTTGTACACGTCATCGGCATATGCAACTTGGAGACTCAAAAACTATCGGCAGGTATAAGCGTTGAATTCCATCGGCAGATGCTACATGATAAGCTATCGGCAGATGTAGCTTGTACACGTCATCGGCAGAGGCACGCTTAGAGCACCACCGGCAGATGCACTCTGTGAACTTCATCGGTAGATGTAAACTTGACACTCCACTAAACAGCTTCTTCTTCTGTCGCTTAGCAAACGGCAGAAGACTGATCGGTAGAAACAGCTTCACGTGCCATCGGTAGAAGCCTTCACTTCTTTGTCGTTTAGTGATCGGCATGTGAAATTCCAAGTGTCATCGGCAGTTGCAAGATTTAGAACCACAGTTTTTACAGTTCAGCCCTGAACACTTAACACGATTCATTAGACAACTAAAATACCATTTTTAAGGGTATTGCCAAATAATTTCTTATTCATAATTCTCGTTAAATACACATAATCAAATTGTATACTTAATATTCAAATTCATAATCAAAAACAAATTATGACTTAAACACTCTATAAGTCAACAATCTCCCCCTTTTTGATTATGACAATCTATGTATTTAAAAATTTGATTATTGGTCATGCTCTCCCCCATAATACTAGCTCCCCCACAGTAGATGCATATTATGCAATTTACCATACAGAGCAAAGACACAGAGTAATTCTAAAGTATTATATATCCAACATATATGATCAATCAAATACATTATTCTCCCCCATTGACATTATCAAAAAAAATGAGAGACAGCAATAGAAGCAATAACATAGGAGAAAGAACCCAAAAAAAATAATATTCATTTAAGAAGAGAAAGTGTTCACAATGGATAAATAAAAAATAAGAGGTACAAAAGACTAACTAAGTCATTTAAGAGTCCTAAACCACTTCCACAACTCAAAGATAACCGAGGTCGGTACATCAGTAGTCTGTGTGGAGGTAGAAGCAGAAGAAACTGGAGGAGCCGGGAGAGCCAGCCTGGGAGGAGGAGGAGCATAATTGAACTGAATGAGCCGGAGAAGTTCCTCCATGGACAAACAAGGAGGTGGCTCGATGGGGCCGTGAGACATGACCAAGTCTATACAAGTGGAACGAGGCACAAGGTCATCAACAGCCATTGGACTGATTGGCTCATCAAGAGACAGAGGAGCAGGAGCAGCAGACGGACGGAAGTGGAGTTCAGCTTCATGAATATCCAGGGACATGAAGCGCACATCTTCAACAACTGCAGGCCGGGAGAAGGGAAGAAACAAATCTTCATAGCAAGGACCAGAACTTGAGTTCAGGTCGGGTTCGGGTTCAGGTTCAGGTGTCAAGGCAGCAATGGAGGATTGGAGTTTCTCAATTTCCTTGACAATCATGCGTCGATCAGCATCCACTTTTTGAGTCACCAAACCAAGACCAGTATCTAAGTCAGTGGACAAGTCTTTGTGATTCTTTACAAGTTTGGCATCCAGAGACTGTTCAATCCGACTTTCCATGGTACTGAGAGCAGACTCAATGCGGTCAATAGAGGCTTTCAGCTCAGAATACCGAGTCTCACTCAGTGAGAATCTCCTCTGATAGGTTAGAGGAGTGGTTGGTATGGATGGCAGAGCAGTAAGGAGTGGAGGGGATGGAGGAGCGGGAGGCGGATAGATTGGGGATGGAGGAGCTGAAGAGGATTGGACTGGTATTAGTGGGGCTGGAGGTGGTAAGAGAAGTGTAGGTGGAGAGAGAGGTTTAGGAACTGGAGATGAAGGAGCTGTAGGACCATGGGTGAAAATTGAAGATATGGCTCGAATAACCGGAGAGATGGAGGGATAAACAGGTTGAGAGGGCAGCAGGAGAGAAGGAGGAGGTGAGTGAGGTGGTGATTGAGGAAGTTCTAGGATGGAAGGAGATTGAGGGGGGTTAGGCTCATGGATAGGTGAAGGAGGGCGGTCTGAACTATGAAGAGGCACAGATGAAGGAACAGAGGTGGCCTCCGAGAGAGAAACGGTAGAGGAAGAAGCAGGCTTGTGCCTACGCTTCAGAGGAGGAGGTTCTAAGCTAGACTCCCGAGAATGAGAAGGGGAAATGGCACAGTCAGGAAGATATGAAACACCTCCTTCTTCAGCAGATTCCGCTGGCAGGATAAGTTTCCTCTTACCACGCCTAGACTCCTCTGGCAGGGTAAGTTTCCTCTTACCACGCCTGACAGGAACTGCCTTAGTAGCCTTTTGCTTCGGCTTGATCAGGGTGGGCTCTCCCTTTTTGACTAAATTAATTCCCATCTTGCTTAGAGTGATTTGGGAATAAAAATTTCCGTCCTTAAGTACCACAGGTTCAATCTCCTCAGGAAAACAATTTCAAGCTTGACAAATAACCGCATGAGAAGCAAATTATACGGTAAGGAAGAAACCCTGGAGGAAACAGCAAGAATCATCCTTCGAACAACTATGTAGCCAATGTTGAAGGGTGTCTTGAAATAGAGTGCAGACAGAACAAATAGTTCCATTGCGCTCACCTCGTCATAATGTCCACCCTTGGGAACAATATTGAAATCTATCATGTGACGAAGTAATTTGGCTCTAGGGGTGAGATGTTTGCCTTTTAATTGATCATAGGTTTGGTTGGGGTCCAAGGCAATTTCTCTAAGAAACTGATGTCCATCAGACGTTCCAAAGACAGGTAGCTCAGGCCCTGTCACATACTTGTAAGGGTAGTTGTCCAAATGAGGAGCACCCAGAAGGGCATGGATGGACTGAGGAGTGATCTTAATGTGTTTGTTGTAAACATAACTCGAAATGGAAGAGTAATCAGAGGCAAAGCTAAGGTTTGCATAAAACATCTTAATTGCTTCCGGGTAGTAGAAAGATTCGGTTTCAAAGAGACCTATTAACCCCAGATCCGTCAAGGGTTCAATAATGTCCAATCCAGCTAGCTTTTCAAAGAAAATACCTTTACTAAGAATCAACGATCTGAACTGATAATCATTGAGGTACTTTACCTCAGTAGCTTGAGAGACGAAGTAGAAAGATGGCCACTCTGTTCCACGAGGAATCTCTCGAGCATAAACAGTGACCTTCTTCTTTGCTGGTTTGGAAACGGCGCGAGATGATTGACCTTGAGATTCCATTTCTAGAAGAGGATTCGACAGAGAAGGTTTGGTAGGGCAGGGGTTTTCAGAAAGAGCGCGAAAGATGAAGTGAGTCGGCAGAGAAAGACGAGTTTAAAAGACATAAAGAGTTGCCCGACTAAGAAGTCACACGTGTAACACCGAGATCTTCCGATGGAAAACACGTGGCGGCAGATTAAGGAAAACATTTCATCTACCGATAGAAATGCATCTACCGATGCCATCACAGAAGGAGATGCTCTATTACTTAGAAATTTTTCGAAACAGAGACAGATACTCACTTTCTCTCAACCCGAATGAGACCTAACCTTATTCTAATACTATTGAATGTCTTTTCATCCAAAGGCTTGGTAAAGATGTCAGCCAATTGATCTACAGAGTTAACAAATTCTAAAGATATATCACCTCTTTGAACATGATCACGAATGAAATGATATCTGACATCTATATGCTTTGTTCTAGAGTGTTGAATAGGATTTTTAGAGATGTTTATGGCACTGGTGTTATCACACCGAATAGGAATCCTATCATAAAACAGATTGAAATCTTCCAACGTTTGTTTCATCCATAACATTTGTGCACAGCAACTGCCTGCAGCAATATATTCACTCTCAGCAGTTGATAATGCAACAGAATTTTGTTTCTTAGAGTACCAGGAAACAAGAGATTCACCAAGGAACTGACATGTTCCACTGGTGCTTTTCCTATCCACTAGGCTACCTGTATAGTCAGAATCTGAGTAACCAATCAGATCGAAAGAAGTACCTTTAGTACCATAAGCCTAAGTCAGGTGTCCCACTTAAGTATTTAAAAATCCTTTTGACAGCAGTTAAGTGAGATTCCTTAGGAGCAGCCTGGAATCTAGCACAAAGACAGACACTAAAGAGAATATCTGGCCTACTTGCAGTCAGATATAACAAGGATCCAATCATACCACGATATTTCTTAATGTCCACACTTATTCCTTTTCATCTTTATCCAACTTAGTTGTGGTACTCATGGGGGTCTTGGAAGACTTGACAGATTCTAGACCAAATTTCTTAAGAAGTTCCCTGATGTATTTTTCTTGACAGAAGAAAATGCCATCAGGAGATTGACAGATTTGGAAACCTAAGAAAAACTTTAACTCCCCCATCATACTCATCTCGAATTCACTTTGCATGAGGGATGAAAACTCATTACACATTTTGACATTAGTTGAGCCAAAAATAATGTCATCGACATAAATTTGAACCAACAGAATGTCTTTCTCCTTTTGCATGGTAAACAGAGTTGAATCGGAGTTACCCTTTTTGAAGTTCCTTTCCTCAAGGAAATTCTTCAATCTGTCATACCAAGCTCTAGGAGCTTGCTTAAGACCATACAGAGCTTTCCTAAGTTTATAGACATGATCGGGTTTATCAAAAACTTCAAAACCCAAAGGTTGTTCAACAAAAACTTCTTCATTGATATATCCATTTAAGAAGGCACTCTTTACATCCATTTGAAAGAGTGTGAAGTTCTTGAAACACGCAAAGGCTAAAAGCATTCGAATAGATTCTAGCCTGGCTACAGGGGCAAAGGATTCCTCAAAATCAATACCCTCTTCTTGAGAGTACCCCTTGGCAACAAGTCTAGCCTTATTTCTTACAACAATCCCATTTTCATCCAATTTATTCTTAAAGACCCACTTAGTTCCAATAATGGGATGATCCTTAGGCCGTGGAACAAGTTCCCAAACCTTGCTCCTTTCGAATTGATTCAATTCTTCTTGCATGGCCATTATCCAATTTTCATCACCCTCGGCCTCCTCAAACTTCTTAGGTTCTACTTGAGAGATAAATGCCACATTGGCACAGAGATTCCTAAGAGAGGATCTAGTCTTAACTCCTAAAGAGGGATCACCTAAGACTTCTTCTATTGGATGGTTTCTAATATACTTCCAGTCTCTAGGTAGATCAACAGACTCATTTTTAACAGGAACTATATATAGGGAATTAGAGTATGGTTCTAGAGATTTCTCAATTTGAGAGGGAATAGTAGGCTTTTCTAAAGAAAGAGAATCCAATTGTTTGTCCAACGAATCATCCTCATCCACATTAATTATTGGTTGAGGAGTCTCATCAAAATTGACATGAACAGATTCCTCAACAACTAGAGTTCTCCTATTGAAAACTCTATATGCTTTACTGGTCAAGGAATAACCAAGAAAAATTCCAAGATCGGATTTGGAATCGAATTTCCCTAAGTTATCCTTAGTGTTAAGGATGAAGCATTTACTGCCAAAGGCTCTAAAGTACTTAACAGAAGGAGTTTTTCCACTCCAGAGCTCATATGGAGTTTTCTCTAGAATAGGTCTTATGGAGACCCGATTAAGCACATAGCATGCTGTGGCAACAGCCTCAGCCCAGAAATACTTAGGAAGACAATTTTCATTTAGCATAGTTCGAGCTAACTCTTGAAGGGACCTATTTTTCCTCTCAACAACACCATTTTGCTGAGGGGTTCTAGGAGAGGAGAAGTTGTGCTCAATTCCATGTTTGAGACACAAGAGTTCAAATCTTTCATTTCGAATTCTCCACCATGATCACTACAAATAGCAATTATGGTGAGCTCCTTTTCATTCTGAACTCTTTTCCTAAAACTAGAAAAAGTATCAAAGGTTTCATCCTTTGACTTCAGAAAATAAACCCAAGTGAATCTAGAGAAATCGTCAACAATGACAAAAGCATAGAATTTTCCTCCTAAGCTTGCTATATTAGAAGGACCGAAGAGGTCCATGTGAAGGAGTTGGAGCGGCTTAGAAGTGGAGATTGCACTCTTTGATGCAAAAGAGCTTTTGATCTGCTTGCCCATTTGACAAGCCTCACAGACCTTATCCTTTTCAAAGGATATCTTAGGGATTCCTCTAACTAGGTTCTCCTTAGTAATCTTAGCTAAGGTATCCATCCCTACATGTCCTAATCTCCTATGCCAGATCCAAGAATCATTAGAAGATTTAACATTAAAACATTTTTCATCAACATGCATATCAATATCATCAATGTCAATGACATAAATATTCTCTTTCCTAAAGCCAATAAACAGAATTTTGCCATTTGCAGCATCTTTAATTATGCATGAGTCTGATTTAAATATCACTTCATACCCTTTGTCACATAATTGACTTATGCTAAGCAAATTGTGTTTTAACCTATCAACTAATAAAACATTTTCTATAAGAGGATTGATAGGGTTACCTATGTTGCCAATGCCAACAATTTTGCCCTTTTGATTTCCACCAAAAGTGACACTGCCCTTTTTCTTGTTGACAACAGCAAACTTGGTTGAGTCTCCCGTCATATGCCTTGAACAACCACTGTCAAGGTACCACTGATACTTCCCGGGAGAGCATTCAACCTGCAAAACAGTAATCAATTTGTCTTCTTAGGTACCCAAATCTTTTGGGTCCTAGTGTTAGGTCTGGTTCCTTTGGGAACCCATTGTACTTTACTGTTATATTTCATATTGTTTGATTTAAGTGGACACTCAAAGGATTTATGTCCTACTTCATTACATGCATGACAAATAGTAGATTTAACAAAGAAATTTTTGTAAACTTTCTTTTTACTACTTCCATTGTATCTAATGCCTGCTCTATCAAAAGTCATTCTTTGATCACTAATCAGCATGTTCAGTTGTTTACTACTGTAGGTAAATTTCTGAACAACATTATTCAAAGATTCATTTTTCCTGTTTAGTTCAGTGATCTCCTTTTCAAGCAAGTTCACTTCATTAGCATGCTTTTCAATTAAGCTTGCATTTTCCTTTTTCAGCAAATTATATTTGACTTTTAGCAAGCTAAATTGTTTAACTAAATCGTTAAAAGCATCAATCAGATCACCTTCTTCATTATCACTGTCACTGTCACTTAAAATACTTGAAGAAGAAGTACTAACCTTTTCTTCATGCGCCATGAAGCACAGGGCTGCTACTTCCTCATCTTCTGATGAAGAGGTATCTTCTTCACTATCATCCCAAGTAGCCTTCATAGCCTTTTTCTTAAACTTCTTGGGATACTTCTTTGCTAGTGGACAGTCTGCCTTCATATGACCAGGCTTTCCACATCCAAAGCATGTGATCTCTTTGTCCTTTTGAGATTTCTCACCCTTTGGAAATCTTTTTCCCTGCATCCTCTTCCGTTGCAGGAACTTGCTGAATCTCCTGGTTATAAGGGCAATGTCCTCATCTTCTTCTTTTTCTTCAGATTCATCAGGTTTGCTCGAAGAGGCCTTGAGGGCTATGTCCTTTCTCTTGGAGATCTCCTTTTCCTTGAGATCCTCCTTGTCATTTGCCCTCATTGTCATTTGCCCTCATTGTGATCTCATGTGTCATGAGAGATCCAATGAGCTCTTCCAGCTTTAAGGATTTGAGATCTTTTGCTTCCTGAATGGCAGTCACTTTAGGTTGCCATGCTCTAGGTAGGCATCTCAGAAGTTTCCTTACCTGTTCTTCACCTGAGTAAATCTTACCAAGAGCTTTAAGACCATTAGTGATGTTAGTAAATTTAGTAAACATAGAACTAATGGTTTCTCATTTTTCCATGGAAAACAGTTCATATTCATGAACTAACATGCTCAATTTACTCTCTTTCACCTAGTTTGTGCCCTCGTGTGTGACTTCTAATAGATGCCAGATCTCTTGGGCACTCTCACATCCTTGTACTCTATTGAATTCGTCTCTATTTAAAGCACAGTACAAGGTGTTTATTGCCTTGGCATTCAGGCTCAGGTTCTTCTTATCTGTATCATTTAGTTCATGTGAAGCTTTGGGAATCCTAATACCATTTTCTGTTTTAAAGGCTATGTATGGACCATTTTCTATATTGTTCCATATGTCATAGTCCATAGCCTGAATATAAATTCTCATTCTAGATTTCCAATACACATAATCATTACCATCGAAGAATGAAGGTCTGGTGGTAGACTGACCTTCCATTTGTGTGGAGTGTGTGTTGAATGCCATTTTAGATATCACAGTGTTTACTAGATAAACTACTTAGACAATATTCAACCTTGCTCTGATACCAATTGTAGGATCGGTATTGTCTAAGAGGGGGGTGAATTAGACTCTTTTTAATTTTAATTTCTGATCTAACCAATTTCTCTCTTGATTAAACTTAGATTTAACACAAGTAATCAATATAATGTAAAGAGAGAGAGAGAGAAATTTGACACCAGTATTTTTACGTGGTTCGGCCAAACTGCCTACGTCCACGCTCCAAGGCACCCCCTTGAAGATTCCTTACTTCTCCTCAACGAGAAAACTTGATCGAGCTTCGGGTGTCGATCCACAACCTTACACAATCCTGGATTGAACTTTACGGGCGTCAATCCACTGCCTTAAACAGATTTGAGTTTGTAAAATATTAAGCTCACACTACAATCTCACAAGATGAATCTCAAGTTAGGATTGAGAGATGTAGAGAGAAATACAGAGAGTTCAAACTTTCGCAGCTAGGGCTCAGAATTCAAATTGGCAAAAGTTAGTCCTTCGTGCTCTGAGCTCTGCTTAAGTACTCTGTATATCCTTGCTTCATAGAATTGAATGCTTCTTACTCCAATAGAAAAATGTTACCGTTGGGAAGCATCCGTACTGAAGCAGCTATCCGTTGCTTCTGGAAATGTTGTTCGTCGTCGCCATTAAAGGTCTGGAGTTAATGCTGAAAACGACGTCACTGTAGCTTCGCGGCTAACTTTGAATTCTGGCGGAAGGTCACCGGCAGATGAAGCTTGAAATGCCATCGGCAGATGTATCCTAAAAATCCATCGGCAGGTACATCGTTTAGTCAATCGGCAGGAGTAGGTTGTACACGTCATCGGCATATGCAACTTGGAGACTCAAAAACTATCGGCAGGTATAAGCGTTGAATTCCATCGGCAGATGCTACATGATAAGCTATCGGCAGATGTAGCTTGTACACGTCATCGGCAGAGGCACGCTTAGAGCACCACTGGCAGATGCACTCTGTGAACTTCATCGGCAGATGTAAACTTGACACTCCACTAAACAGCTTCTTCTTCTGTCGCTTAGCAACCGGCAGAAGACTGATCGGTAGAAACAGCTTCACGTGCCATCGGTAGAAGCCTTCACTTCTTTGTCGTTTAGTGATCGGCATGTGAAATTCCAAGTGTCATCGGCAGTTGCAAGATTTAGAACCACAGTTTTTACAGTTCAGCCCTGAACACTTAACACGATTCATTAGACAACTAAAATACCATTTTTAAGGGTATTGCCAAATAATTTCTTATTCATAATTCTCGTTAAATACACATAATCAAATTGTATACTTAATATTCAAATTCATAATCAAAAACAAATTATGACTTAAACACTCTATAAGTCAACACGAATACCCTATGTCCAAAGGCATAAAAGGAAAAGACAATACTTTTAATCGTAATAATTTGACAACATTTATCAGGTTTAGAGTTTCATATCCAAGGACACATAATATAATAACAAACACGTTCTACAACATTCGAACGTATGTAGCAAACAAAGATCCAAGCTCAAGTCGATCAAACTCAGTTCACATCACCGAGTTGATAAGAAGTTCAAAATAATGGATGCACATGCTCAAATAAAATATGGAAATGAAAATCATAGATATAAAGTACAAAATTTGACATGTCATAAAAATATTGGAATATGCTCTAATTTATGGATTCTTACTATAGGAAGACATACTAATAAATATAATTAATTGAAAACCACAATCATTAAGCATACATATGTAATGGGCTGCATGAAAAGTTAACTTTCAAATTTACTTAGATTCATGGGTCGTTTAAACCTAAATACATGAAAATGATTAAAACTCAAAGACTACATTGGGCCTAAGTTATGCCATGCTCTTTAATCCTTCTTGTCTTTGTCTTTTCTTCTTATTTGTCTTGAGCTGCTACCCTTAACTCCTGAAAAATAGGAGAAAATCACATTGTGAGCTTTATAAGTATAGTAAGAATCATAATCTAGGAATTAATCAAACTAATCTGATATCACATCTAACCATGTACTAATGTCCCACATGATTAGCCCTCACAATTCTAAACTTAATTATTCATCAACACTCATGATCTCATATCCACGTGTTATATGTGTTATCACAATTCTATAAATATTTCTTGTTAATATCCAATTATATGAAACATCTCTTTACGTAAGAAGTGTGTATTGCATGTATGTGAATGATTAGACATATGATTTATATAATCATAAGTTAATTACACTCTATTTTTTCTATTATTATTTATTATACAATCTTATATGCAAAACACTTTATGCACTCTTTTTTCTCAATTTCACGCAGTATGAATATCATGTAAAATATGACACATTTCGCTAATTCATCGCATGGTTTATAATTATCAAAATCTATCTAGAAGTTTTTATATAATGTCTAATATCTTCCTCTTTACAAGACTTAGTAGACATTTTAATTAATGTCTAACCCAATGTCCTCTGCATGGCTCACTAGACATCTTCATTTAATGTCTCATTCCAAATCATGTTTCTTATATTTCTTTATATGTACGAAATAAATTATGCATATATGAATACTGCAGGATCGATTTAATCTAAGAGAAGGAGAGGGTGAATTAGATTAAAAATCTTTTTGATTGAATAACAATATTTTATCACTCAAACTAAATGGATTATTCTTCTTAATTTATTTCGAGGTTTCTAAATACTTCATAGATTTAATCTAAGAGGAGGAGGGAGGTGAATTAGATTAAAAATCTTATTAATTGAATAACAATATTTTGTCACTCAAACTAAATGGATTATTCTTCCTAATTTATTTTGAAGTTTCTAAGCACTTCATAAAGATCACAACTAATAAATTAAGAGATAGGGATAGAAGGTGCAAACACTTTGTTAACACTTGCCTACGTATGCGCTACAAGACTCCTTGAAGATTCATTTCTAACTCAACTTTTTAGTTCTATGGATTAAACTTTCAGGCTTCAATCCATTACCTTTACAATGACTATTTCGAAGGACGTCACCCTTTACTTTTTCACCAAGATACAAAAAAATGTTGCAAAATGAGAGCACAAGATTCGAATCTCTCACAAATATAAACCTCAAGAGATTAGAAAAGAGATGAAGTTACTATGTGGGAGAGAGTGAGTATCTCTTGAAAATTTGGCACCACTTCGTGTAGAGTTCTCAAGTTTGGTGTCTTTTCAATTTGAAGTGTGCTCCTATTTATAGACTTCTTCAAAATTCTCGACCAGCAGAACTCTGTGTTTGCATAAAATGAGATTTTTATCTCTTCGCGATCCTTAGCGTAAAGTGGCTCTCGGATCTGGAACTCCGCAAATGTCAATATTTGCTTCTTATTCTTCAGAGTGCAGGACTCGACATTCAAAACCGGAACTCCGCATAAGAATTCCACAAAAGTATGTCTTATGGCTTGAAACTCTGCATTCTTTGATCTCTTTAATTTTTACATTGACTCAGTCTTCCGCTTTGTAACCCGAAACTCCGTAAAGTAAAAAATGTAGGAGTTCTGCAATGTTCATCACTCTAGACAAGAACTCTGCAACCTCAATGTTGCATTTTTCACTACTGAAGAATAGGATTTCTGCCGATTATAAAATTTTTGTTAATTCTGAAACATAACTCATTAAACATGTTAGAGATTTCAAATACCATTTTTCAAGAGTATTTTCTAATAATATATTCATATGTAATGACAAGTTATGCATATACGAATTCATTAACTTAGAACTAATAATCATACTTTGTCAATCATCAAAATTACAACTATAACAATCTCATAACTCATTAAACATGTTAGAGATTGAAATACCTTTTTTCAAAAGTATTTTCTATTAGTATATTCATATGTAATGACAAGTTATGCATGTACGAATTCATTAACTTAGAACTAATAATCACATTTTACCAATCATCAAAATTACAACTATAACAAATATGTCTAGACATATAATATAATAACGTATATCATTGCCTAAATGCTATAATTCTCAAATTTACATGTTCTTTTGGCTATTGTACATTTTACTCAATGTTTAATGAATTTCAAATCATTAACAATATTAACCAACTCTCATTTTATACTCAACCATATGTAATGAGTATGCAATGCATTTCCCACACACGACTCATGCTATAATAAGTAAATCAATGCAAATGTCTGCGCTCATTCTATGATAAGTGAATCCAAAGCATGTTCATATACCATATTATTTAAATAGTTTTACTATTATCAAGTACTATAAGTTCATGTTATATGAATGTTAATATGTATAATCCATGTTAAAATACAATATGAATGTTAATATTCATAATCATCAACCATCATATGTAAAGTCGAATACATACGTACATACTACTGATTATTTCATAGTATTATCTGTACGTCACAACGTAAACATCCACGTATGCTATAGATTTCCAACACAAGGGGCAATCATAGTCACATTGCTTATATTTTTTGACTTTACATATACACACAATTGACAATCCACTGACGAGGAGGTAAGTTTTCTATTTTTTTACAATGATTTAATTAATAATGCATTGAGATATGTTTATAATGAGAATGCTAAAAGGTGACGTATTAGTTAGGATCTGCCTATCTATTTCCCTATTCTTATAACAATACCTTTATATATAAAAAAGAAAAGGCTAAAGAGAGAGACCCAATTTCAAGTTTTCATTGCAACATTAAGAAAGTTAAACAAAAAAGGAAAAAATAAATAAAGAAAGAAGGCTGCAAAAACATGCCTTTGATAGACAGAAACTATAGCTTTTTTGATATGTGATTTCACATTACTATGACATTTCAGACACTTAATTTTAAGTACTAATTGATTAATCATTCTCCTAATTACATTTGTTTCCCTTTTATTATCTTTTTTTTTTTTTGCAGTGAAATGCAATTGTAATCCTATGTTAGTTTTGCAAATAGCTCATAGTAATTTTCTCCTATTATTATACGTAAAACAAAGAGATAAGTGATCGAAACGAAAGTTAGATGGTTAAAGTTTGGTATTATGTCTATAATAAACACTTAGCCACATTCCTTTTGGTGATATAGACTTTCAAAACAATTATGAAAATGAGTAATTGGTTCTGGTTTGATTCGCAGGCTGGCTGGACTAAGCCAACAAACCTTGACCTTCTTTCAACTGGCGGGCCTCTTATGTGCTTATCCAAAGGTTCACTAGATGGCTTGCCAAAGGCCCGAAGATCCTCTGCATGAAAACCTGAAAAGGCTTCGCAAGTGGCCTACTATGGCTGTCCCAAGGCTAATCCAGTGGTCGCCCTAATGGATTAGACCTAACAGCCTAGATGTTATATTAGTTTATTTTGACTAGATGGACCCATCAGACTAGAATTGGACAATATAAATAGCCAACCTAGTCTGGTCTAGTGCGTAGTTAATTGATGTTTTTAGTATAATATTATCTGTTTTAAATAAAAATATATACAAATTTATTTTTAAAGTTAGCTCAAAATATGTTGTATTTGGTAGGGAGAAAAATCTTCTTATAAAATACTTAAATTATACTTTCTCAAGCGATGTTGGATTGTGCATTCCTATTTGTGTGGACTGAGTTATCACAATCAATAAAATATTGAATCATCTTTGCCTTCACAAAACGTGTTGTCCAAGCGGGTCTGACTTTGAACTAGATAAGGCACGCCATCCAAGTAATTAAAATTGGTTCTCTTTTTGGGCAATCAGACATTAAGTTTATTGAATTAGACACTTCGAATGTTTTTAAAAAATTAAAATTTTTGGTCGTTAACTTCAACTTGCAGGTTCAAGTTGAAAGTTTGAACTGGTTTTTTAGAGAGAGAGAGGGTGTGTCTACTTTTTTGTTTTGGACTATTATGCAGGTTCAGAGTGAGTTGCTGAGGCAAGATTTTGTAGGCATCCTATCATGAAAGATCAGACACTAATCTGATCTCTCGTCTGCCATGTTCTTCTGGTATTATGCTCAAATTCAAAGCTTATTTACTGGTTTCTGGGCGAAATTGGCAGCATCCGCTTGAACATTATCGATCCATTTTTGGATTTCAAGGTTGTAAAATTATACATATGAGAAATCGTTGATAACCAGTTCTTTCCACATGACTTTGTTAACTAGACCAGTTCTTTCTACTGGCTATTTCTCGAATATTAAAAAAAAAAAAAAAAAACCTTATCTGAAATCCTCATCTCAATTAGACCATAAATGCTTGTTATAATTGCCACTGCCTGCCCAAAGGAGCTGCAAGAGAACAATCCGATTCTAGAAAAATTCTGCAACGAAATACTTGAACAACCAAATAATTAAATTAAATAAGTCAAGACCCAAAAATATTGGGATAATAAATATGTCAAATAGTGACATTATATAGCATAATAACATCAAGGTAATGAAATAGTACTAAAAATATCTCAGCTAGAAAAGTATCTCAAAGAAAGTAAAAGGAGATTAAAGAAATAATGCTGATTTCAGTCGTGTGTTGGCTGCTCTTGACTATGTTTTGAAAAGGGAAATTAATTGGAGTGATTTTGACTAAATTCCATATAGCGTTTTAAAAATGTAGATGTGCATGCATCAAATAAATCAATGTATCAAAATCAGAGATATGCAAAGAGTTCTCACGTTAGGATCCGAATATTTTTGTTCTAAAATAAATTGACGAACAATTGTCTAAACTTCAAAAGTTAATTATATCGCCGTCCCGTTGCTTATCCAAAAAAAAATCTTGATCTCCTAAATGATTTTGCCTCTAATGGCCGTCAGCCACTTCAAACCTCTCTGAAAGTGGTAGGAAATAGTGTTTACAGAAAAGAAAAAGCATCTGATTCATTGCAGGTTTATGTGATTTGGTTGGTGCCAGGTTGGGTATGAAATTCATATCTGAAAGAGAACTTTCACCATGAATGAGATCACACATTGTCTCTGCTTTTTCATGGACCCTACGTGAAATCAAACCTTTTTATTTTCATAAAAATAGAACAAAAAAATAGTCGATTTTATATGTATTCCAGTGCTACTAACTTTAAGAGTTTAAGTTTTGTGAGTTTGAGAACCGTTTAGTTTTTTTTTTAGTTGTTTTCGGGGTTTTTTCATATGATAATTCTATGATAATTTTAAGTTGTGGGTTTAGGGTTTAGGGTGCTATTATTCTATATAAATAAGCGCCAAAAAAATCAAGATTTCTACAAAAAATATAACTTTTCCAAAATCATATGGTTACTTATAGCAGCTAATAATGGACTGCAGTATGTGATGTACAGTTGTTGTCTTTTTGTATGCGGCAGAGAAGAAGAGACAAGTTCCAACTTGTGTAGAAAGTGACTTTTAAGTGGAAGGTCCACGAGTTGGATCAAAGATTATCGTGTAGACTATTAATCTTGACTCGATGGATCGGAAATCACTCAAATTTTAGTCTCTAAACTCTAATCTTACACTATGATATATGATGATGACCACTCCTTCATTATTCTAAGAGATTTTTTTATTTTAATTATTTGTAAGATATCATAAATAATCGACCATTAATGAACAACACAATCGAGTTCATATAGTAAAACCCGACATTTTTAATATGAATTAATTAAGATCTGTTATAGAATTTAAATAGCTTTAAAGGAACCGTTACTTATAAAAAATGATTGTCTTAAATGTTAACGTTGCATTTGCATAATTAAAACATAGTATAAGTTACTCGAATTTTCGTAACTCGTCACATTTTAGACACATGATTTTTCAGTTAAATGTTCAAATCGATAAAAGTTAAAATTTACCTCAGTTAAAATCTGAAATTAACAATTAGGTAAAGAGAAATGACCTGGGATAGAGTTTTAAATAACGCTTTGATTTCATGGGAATTAGAATTTAAATATTCATTGAACATGTAATAGGATATACTATTGATATAAAATAAATGATAATTATCGATTTGAACCTTGTACTATATACATTTTTTCAATTCGCCCCCTGTACTAAAAAAACCGTCAAATTGAACCCTGTACTTTGATTTTGTCATCAATTTAGACCTTCTATCAATAATTTAATTAAACCCTCATTTAAAAAATTATCAAACGATCTTAGATTCACTTGAAATTTTTACCACATGTTCATACTTAATGAAAAGCTAATTGGAAAATTTTCGTTATTTTTTAACACATGTACGATTTATTGTAATTTTATTTTAGTATTTTATAAACATATTATAATAAATCATACAACTTTTAAACAATTACGACAATATTTTATTATCTACCCATAACGTGTTGAACATGTGAAAAAAGTGTCAAATAAATCCAATATCTTTTAGTATTTTTTAAAATTAATCTCAGTTTCTTCTTTACTTTATAAATTAATTTTTAAAAAACTACCAAACGATATTTGATTTATTTGAAACCTTTTCTACATATTCAACATATCATGGGTAGATAATAGAAAATATTTCGTGATTTTATAAAATTTGTATGATTTATTATAATATTTTTAAAAAATATTAAAATAAAATTACAATAAATCGTACATGTATTAAAAAATTACAAAACTTTATAGATTATCTTTTCATTAAGTAGTAAACATGTGGTAAAAATTTCAACTGAATCCAAGATTGTTTGATAATTTTTTAAATGAGTGTTTAATAAAATTGTTGATAGAAGGTCTAAATTGATAACAAAATCAAAGTACATGGTTCGATTTGATGGTTTTTTTAGTACATGGGGCGAATTAAAAAAACGTGTATAGTATAAGGTTCAAATCGATAATTACCCTAAAATAAATGTCAAGATGAAATTTTATTTTACTTTAAAAGAGGGATGAATTCCTCCCTCCTTCCCATGTTGAGAGAGAGAGAGAGAGAGAGAGAGAGAGAGAGAGAGAGAGAGAGAGAGAGAGAGAGAGAGAGAGAGAGAGAGAGAGAGAGAGAGAGAGAGAGAGAGAGAGAGCTACAAGACATTTAGTCATTCGATCTGTCATCCTTGTCACGACCCGGAGCAGAAATGTTGGGTCAGACAACCCGATTTTCGAGAAAAGAACCTGATCACCTAGCAAAATGCTAAATTTGTAGCGGAAGTCTTCAAAACAAATATGAAGTCAAGTCCATATAGCAAAATCCTAAGCAGATAGTGCAATAAGATAAATACTTCACAATATTCAACCATACGAAAAGTAAAGGATTCAAATCCAATAATTAAGTTTACAATTGCAAACCAAATTACTAAATCCTTATCAAAGAATACAATAAGGTTCTAAAAAAATAAATAAATAATTCACAATCTCTCCCATATCTTCACCAAAACTAACAATTCTTCTCTTCACCTGGATTTAGAGGGGTTCATTGGAGTGAGTGACTAACTCAACAGAAACGTTATACCTAATACATCTTGTTTAAAAAAACAATTTCATCTTCTTTCAAAAAGTATTTTTATTTCAAAACTATATATGAGTTTACAAAGCTGTTTATGACATTTTTCCTCGTTTTTATCAAAACCAACTCCATGAGTTCTTAGTGAGATAGTTATAAAACATGCCACATACATAGGTGGCTATACAAAAAATAAAAATAAACCTGACCGTTTTTCATAGAAAATATCCTCATTGAAAAAGAAGGGTCACGCAAAGACTCTTCTGGCACACTATAACAGAAAGACGGTGATGTTAGGACCTGATTCCACCAATCGAGCCCTAACAGCTAGAGGATTTCCAAAGTGGGAAGAAGTCGAATGTCGAAGGGATGCTCTTATTGACACTCATCTCTTACATGCATAGATCGTTATGAGTTAATGAAACATAATTCTTCAACTTGGTATCTTAAATTAGGATATTCCGTTTAAAATCATTTTTATTATTATTTCATAAAAGCATTTAAAACATAAAACATATAAAACAACGTACATTTTATACATTAAAAATTTACTTGAACATCAGAGTACTAACACAGAAACTACTACAAAAGTATGTCACTACATGTGATCTTTTAAAAACCTTTTTACAAAGGAAAACCAAACATCTCACCCAAACAAAAATATCATCTACCTTGATGGTTCACCTATGTCTCTTCGCAAACTTTATATTGTCTTATGTTTTCCCTCTCGGTAAACGTTCTCGACATAAAAAAAATATGAATTATCCACATAATGAGCTTTTAGTCCAGTAAATAAATCTAACACATAGAATAACTAATCCAAACTCTATTAACACCATATAGGACCAATTACCATCTTTCATTACAATGATTCTTCGAAAATCATAAAAATCATGTTATTTTGAAAGCCATACAAATGCTATAAAGTATGCATGCTCGAAATCAATCTTTTGAAATCACTCAACCATTGTTTGAAATCATTTTCATCAAATAAATATAATGCAAATAGAATAAACTTTGCATGATTAAAACCATCTTTTCAAGAAAACTCCAATGCATCTTTTAACAACCAATTGTTTATGTTAAAAATGTAATACGTTCTAATCCCAATATGTATAACCATCACACAATCATACACGTTCCCGGACTTTCTTCGGTAGGACTGTAGGACTCTATGCATTGCTTTCTCTCGAGGTTTAGTGATTTTCAACCCAAAGAGGATATTAAGTTGATCTCCTTCTTATTTCCATAGTCATACACATCGCACATGAAGAGATAAGTGTAACGACCCCTCTTTTCCCAGTAAGATATTGTTCGCTCTGGGGATTGGGCCATAGCCCAATATCCTTCCCTCAAGGCTTTGTTTGACGAGGACTTCCCAGTTGGTCACCCAACCTGGTACTACTCTCGCCGAAGCACTTTTAATTTCGGAGTTCTTATGGGATCCGTTGTCAATTGTGTTCCAAAATGCGTCTTACTATCTTGGGAGGGATCTCTTACATATGTTTCATTTCCACATACTTCCCCAAGCAATGTGAGATTGTGACGACCCCCTTTTTACGACCTGTCATCTTCCGGTTTGCTCGCACGGACGTACCCCCATCCGAGTTCCGGTTCGTGCAGCCATCGTACACATACTTACACATCTGTGTCATCACAATCACCCCCCCTCGGGGGCCCAATGTACCTCGTTGGCCACATTTTCTTTTGGTACAAGGCTCTGATACCATTTGTAATGACCCCTCTTTTCCCAGTAAGATATTGTTCGCTCTGGGGATTGGGCCATAGCCCAATATCCTCCCCTCACGGCTTTGTTTGGCGAGACTTTCCAGTCGGTCCACGGGCCAACCTGGTACTACTCTCGCCGAAGCACTTTTAACTTCGGAGTTCTTATGGGATCCGTTGTCAATTGTGTTCCAAAATGCGTCTTACTATCTTGGGAGGGATCTCTTACATATGTTTCATTTCCACATACTTCCCCAAGCAATGTGAGATTGTGACGACCCCCTTTTTACGACCTGTCATCTTCCGGTTTGCTCGCACGGACGTACCCCCATCCGAGTTCCGGTTCGTGCAGCCATCGTACACATACTTACACATCTGTGTCATCACAATCACCCCCCCTCGGGGGCCCAATGTCCTCGTTGGCCACATTTTCGGTTGGGTACAGGCTCTGATACCATTTGTAATGACCCCTCTTTTCTCAGTAAGATATTGTCCGCTCTGGGGATTGAGCCGTAGCCCAATATCCTCCCCTCACGGCTTTGTTTGGCGAGGACTTTCCAGTCGGTCACCCAACCTGGTACTACTCTCGCCGAAGCACTTTTAACTTCGGAGTTCTTATGGGATCCGTTGTCAATTGTGCTCCAAAACGCGTCTTACTATCTTGGGAGAGATCTCTTACATATGTTTCATTTCCACATACTTCTCCAAGCAATGTGGGATTGTGACGACCCCCTTTTTACGACCTGTCAGCTTCCGGTTCGCCCGCGCAGATGTACCGCCATCCGGGTTCCGGTTCGCGCAGCCATCGTACACATACTTACACATCTGGGTCATCACAATAAGTCCAACCATTGGGTTCATGTGTTACCAAGATTGCCAACTTCCTATTTTTCTCAAATGCATTCTTTAACACATTTTATAAAGTCAATGTCATGCAAATTTAAAACTATACAACTCACCATTGCAAATCATAACCAGCATATCATATTGATTTAAAACCATGTTTTCATAATATTCTTTTTTAACATCACAATACAATTTGAAAACATAAATTTTTATAAAACACCATTCATTTCATATCAAAACAACATTCATTTAATCACTTTAATCCACAATCAAAATTCTAAGCCTAACCAGAACCAAGAACATAATTTAAATCTATCTTAACCTAGATAATGCAATAAAGATTAAATTAACAATTCTAAATGTAAGATTTAATTATTTATTGAAGGTTCTTTCTCTCCCATGAAATTTCCACCTAATGAACTGATTTTTAGTTCTATAGAATCGACTCCCCAAGCCGAGTAACTTTCCCTTGAGAAGCAAGTCCAAAATTTCACTTTTCTCTTATTTTTTCTCTATTTTTTCTCATTTTCTCTTGAGCTGAATACTTTGCAAGAAAATGGCTGATTCTCCAGCCTTCTCTACCATTTTCTACAAAGATCTTAGGGTAGATTTACCATTTTATCTTTTTTATCCATGTATAAGTACTATTTTACCATTTCTTGCATGATAAATTGCAAAAATACCATGATTACTTATATTTAAGTTTACTTAGCTGAAACTAATTAATTTTGATTAGTCATAAGTTAATCAACATTATTAGGATAATTAATCATTACTAATTAATCTTAATCATACTTAATTAATCAGTTAAGCAAATAACTTACCCAACATATGCTGATTGCCACGTGTCCTAAATTCATTGGTTGTCCAATGTTATTGCATGGATACATGCTGCAAAGTGTTGGAAACATTTTTTCTTCTTTAACTTTCTCCAAATTCTCACTCTAAGATGTAGTTTAAAGCTATTTATCAAAAACAGTGCAGTTTAAAACATAAACTATATTTATCAGATTAAAAAGTAGATAACTTTTGCTACATACATCCAAATTATTTCATTCCAAAGTTATTCTTTTCCTCTACATGTCTAGTTTAAGACTGTAAAAATTCATAATAATCCAATTATCACAGCAAAAGTTATTATACTTACAATCAATTATGTTCATACAAAACAGTTTCATTCATAGCATTCTCAAAGATTTTGTACTATTTATTCAATACAACTTTCATAACTTATATTTATATATCATCCATAATAAATATCCATAATACATTATTGACAATAGAATATTGAAGGTTCAAACCATTACATTATTCTTCTGTTAATAAAATTTTGTCCCGAAATTCATCTCTAACTTAGTTCTCAAAAAATTTGAAATACTTTTCTCTAATCTCACTTTCTAGTTCCCATGTAACTTCTTCGACTCCCCTTCTCTTACATAAGACTTTCACCATATGAATCACTTTATTCCTTAGCTCTTTATCTTGTGAAACAAGGATAGTAATCGGTTCTTCCACTATTATCATATTTGATTTAAATTTCAATTCTTTCCAATTTAAAACATGTTAAAAATATGGTTCATATTTTTCTAACATTGAAATATGAAAGACATCATGTATTCCCACCAATTGAGGAGGTAATGCAATTCTATAGGCTACCGAACCTACCCTTTGTAATATCTGGAAATGTCCCACAAATCTTGGAGATAATTTACCACGTTTGCCAAATCTACCCAAACTTCGGTGTGACCTTACTTTAACAAACACATGATCACCTTCATTAAATTCAAGACGTCTTCTTCATTTATCAGCATAGCTCATTTGATGGCTTTGAGCAGTCTCCAATCATTGCTTAATGAATTTAATCTTTTCATTACTTTCATGTACCAAATCTAGTCTCAATAAGACCTTCTCACTTATCTCGGTCCAACACAATGGAGATCTACAAGGTCTCCCATATAGTGCTTCAAATTGTGCCATACTTATACTTACTTGGTAACTATTGTTATAGATGAATTCCACAAGATGAATATAATCTTCCCAACTTCCTTGAAAATCTATAATACATGCTCATAACAAATCTCCCAAAATTTGGATTGTCCTCTCGGATTGGCCATCAGTTTGTGGGTGATAAACTGTCACGACCCGTACTCGTATCCTAATAAATTTTTTTTTTTTTTTTTTTTTTTTTTTACTTTAATCGTACGTGAAGCGAAATCGAAAACAAAGTTGAAAGCGGAATTGAAATCGAAGTTCGTTCAATAACCCATTTAAAACAATCCATTAAAACAATTAAAACTTAAAATAAATTAAAACCTTTAAAACAATTAACTAATAAATAACATTTAAATTAATATATATTATTATTTTTTTTTTTATATATAAAGTGAGTGGCGATCAGTAGCCACAAAAGTGGCTACCAATCGCCCATACCTTTTATAAGGTATGGCGATCAGTAGCCACAAAAGTGGCTACTAATCGCCATATGGGCGACGGCCAGCGGCGACTAATCGCCACAATTGTGGCGATTAGTCGCCACGCTCTCTGGATTTTCTCCAGAGAGCGACGCCACAATTTTCCCCAAGGGGCGATTACTCGCCTCCCAAAGGCGAGCAATCGCCAGGCTCTCTGGATTTTCTCCAGAGAGCCGAGCTTCTTCTTTCCCTTATTCTTTCCTACACCTCACACTTAACCCAAAATCACATAACACCAACAACTCATCATTTTTTTCTCATTCTTTCTTCACACATACTTCACACTTTTCTTTACACACATCAATAAACATACTTCAAACCCAACCAACACAATAACACTCTATCTTCTCACTGCTTTCTCACTAAATTTACCCAAACTCATAACCAATCCAAATCACTTTAGAACACAGTAAAGCTCATAAAAACAAACGGCGTGGATACGTTTAAAAGTTTAACAATCCTACCTGTTTTAAAAACATCAAAATCATCCCAAAACATTGTAAATCATCTACACGGTCATCAAACACCCAAAATACATCCAATCACACAATAGTCTATACGAATCCGCTATTAACCCCAAAACCTATCAAAATGTGCTAAACATCCATCAAATTCATCATTATCCCAACAATACCCAAAAACTCTCAAAATCACCTAACCGTGAGTCAACCCGCCCTGCCAAAACACGAGCCGCCGCCACGAGTTCCACCCATCGACCGCTACACTTGATCATCATAAGGTGGTTGCTCACCTTCGTTCTCGCCACCTACATCATACAATAACTACATTAAGCCTAATGCTTAGTAAGGAGCGTACTAAACATAACATAACATATATGCATGACATTTGTAAAACCGTTTCGTAAAAGCCTTTTTCTTGTCCCGTAAAAACATTCATTTACTCCCGTGAAAACATTCATATACTCCCGTGAAAACATTCATATACTCCCGTGAAAACATTTATGTACTCCCGTGAAAACATTCATATATTCCCGTGAAAACATTCATCATTCTCTTTTCGTAAATTCATGTTCGTAAACCGTTCATATGCATTTTACTAAAACATGATGCATGAGGAGACATACATAAGGAAAACCTATCACATAAACACTAAAATACACGTATGGAAAACTTATTGAATGAACGCTACCTAGATCGCTAAGGCGCTACTTAACTACCCGTCGTTCCTTAGCTACCCATATGACCACTTTCTTCATACAATCAACATTTTCAACATTGTACGACGTAGGGCCTTAGTGGCCGGAAAACCTAACGCTCACTTACCTGGCGTCCGTAGTAAGCCGTGCACCGTCCGTAAAGTCGTCTCCACCTAAAGCAGTTCACAATTGAGGGCATTAAAACCGATCACAAATAAACCGTTTCCAAGCTTAAACTAAGCTCCTAGCTAACACTATTTTCTTTAAAAATTCAACTTTCTCCATTCAAGCATTTCATCAAGCACGTTGTGCTCACAAACCTTTAAACTCCATTAATGGAGATTTTACAAATCTTCAACAACCAAACATCTAATCTTAATCCGTCAATAACCACAATCTCACTTAACTATTGTCAATAGTCGTAAATAGATAATTAAAGGGAACTAATTTAAACATCCCCACGAGTTCTAATCAAAACCGGTGATTTCTAACAAAACCCTAAATTGAAATCAACCCTAAAACGGAAACTAACGGGTCTAGAGCTTAGAGCTTACCTAGAATGTTGATCGGTCGAAGAAAATGGAAGAGAACTCGCCGGAAAAAGGATGAACCGCCGGCGTTGAAGAGAAATGGCGAGGGAGAAAGAAAATCGCACAAGGGAGTGGGGGAAAGGGTTTTCACGTCGCTGGAGAGAAAATGAGAGAAGGGGAGGGATTTGTTTGCTTTTAATAAACTTTTAACCTCTCAAATTACTCTTTTACCCTTATGTTCAATTATTCGCTTAATTCGTTATTTCGTCTATCGATTTGGTTCCCCCGAAACTTCCTTATTCCTTCAAGTATTCAAACTTATTTCTAGGGTTCTAACGAAACTGTCCGTTTGCAAAACGGACCTAATTTACTATTTTTACGACTTAAAACACGATAGACAGAAAACCGTAATTCGGCATTACGCTATCGATTTAGGTTTCTAAAAATTCACTTATTCTTCTAAAAATCCATATAAATTCCTAGGGTCCTACTAAAACTTCTCGCTTACCAAACGGATCCATATTTCTTATTTACGAAAATACCCATGGAGCGGAAACCCGAAAACTCGGGTGTTACATAAACAGTACTAAGATCCAACCTTGTATCCATAGCCTTTTGTAAACCTTGCTAAAATTTTGAGGTGAATCTTGGATCTCGATCAGAAACTATGGAAACATGCACACCATAAAGTCTAACAATTTCTCTTAAATACCATTTACTTATCTAATCTATCGAATGAGTTATACGCATGGGTAAAAAGTGACTTGATTTGATAAGTCGATCAATTATTACCCAAATAGTATCATTTCATTTTGACGATCTAGGTAATCCCGTTATAAAATCCATCGTTATATATTCTCATTTCTATTCAGCTACCGGTAGTAGAATGAGTAATCCTAGTGGTTTCTTATGCTCAACTTTAATCCTTTGACAAGTCGTGCATTTAGAAGCAAACTTGGCTATTTCAGCTTTCATTCCCTTCCACCAATATTGTTTCTTCATGTTTTGGTACATCTTATTATTTTCGGGGTGAATGACAAATTTTGAGTAATGGTTTTCCTTTAAAATTTCCTCTTTCAATTCTTGGTCATCGGGAATCACTAAACGACTTTGATATCTTACTTCCTAATTAATATCTATGGAAAAATTTTCAATTTCCTTTGCTTCAATCTTAGTTTTCGATTAAGCTATTTCAACACTATTGTCTTGTGCCTCTATAATCCTTTGCACCAAGTTAGATCTCACATTCACATTTTGAAGGTATACTTGTTCATTGTCATCTCTCAATTGCAAATTGAATTTGTCAATCTCAGACCACATTTCATATTCTTTAATACCAATACGGGCTGCCATCAATCTTTATTTTCTGCTCAAAGCGTCTGCCACCATATTTGCTTTACCCGAATAGTATTGGAGTGTATAATCATAATCTTCCAAGAATTCCATCCAACACCTTTGTCTTTGATTCAACTCCTTTTGAGTAAATAAATACTTTAGACTTTTGTATCTGAAAACACTTCAAATGTCTCTCTATATAAATAATACCTTTAATGCTTTAAAACAAAAATCACTACAGCAAGTTCCAAATCGTTAACTGGATAATTTCTTTCATGTGATTTCAATTGCCTAAAAGCATATGCAACTACTTGATCGTTTTGCATCAAGATACATCTTAATCCATTTAAGGGTGAATCACAATATACCACATAACATTTTTCTCTTTTTGGAATTATAAGAATCGGTGGAGAGACTAATTTTCTTTTCACATGACAGTAGGTGCAACAAAATTACTCGTGATACTTTGACACCAAAACTGTCTAAAGTATCAAGAAAGTTCATCTTCTCAATAGATCATAGCAAACCAAATATCACGAATACTGAAAATAAACATGAAAAAATCATACAAATATATACGTATAGACTGACGTGTTGATGACCAAGCTCTATGACACTCTTACAAGTGGCAACTCAGTAAAATAAGATTTTCGAAAAACATGTCATACAATGGAGAAAACATAAAATCTTTACCTCGACGATAACTACTATTTGTCCTTACAGGAAAGGCAACCTCTAGCACTAGTTCGAAATCAGCGAACTCGTTCGAGCCTAAAAACAAATCAAGGTCACGAAGAATCCACTCAACACTGAGAGAAGACATAAGTGAGTTCTAACCCGAGACTAGAAATCCAATTTGGAATACTATAAATGGCTGCAAACTACGCACCTTGGAGATAAAAGTTTTTCAAAAATAAGGTCGTGCAATCGACTCTTATAAGTCAAGGGTCGACACTTGATACCTCTTGAGTTTGTCTGCAGTTAACACCTTCACCTGAAATATCAACACCTTTCCAAAATAAAATGTTGTGCGATCGACATTTCACCCAGGTAGTCGACACTTCAAACTCTCGATTTTAGTAACTGTCGACACTTCATCAACAAGTGTCGACACTTGCTCGGCAGTTGACACTCCTGCTAAGTTTCAACTTCTTAAACCCTTGGGTTCTCGCTGGAATGCACGACCGATCAACACTTTCCCTCGAAGTGTCGACCACTGGTTGATTCCAGCGAAGGGAGTTCGTAGAAGTGAACCTAGGGTGATGATTAGAAACTATACTCGGACGAACGATTTGCTCGATATACAACCGATTGCACTTTGACAAAGGAAAATCCATTCGAATCGATATAAAGTGAGTAAATCTAGTAAAAAAAATCCACAATAACCCAAACCGCGTCAAGCTTTTGAGGAGTTCTCGGAAGTCCTGTGAATAAATCCATGATAATCCTATCCTACTTCCACTATGGAATAGGCAATGACTGCAACAAACCAGCTGGCCTTTAATTTTCAATCTAAACTTCACATTTCATACCCACCTATAAGTACTTTTGCTTAAGATCATGGTACATCTTCGTACTCCCAGGGTAGGTAGCAAATCTAGACCTGTGAGCTTCTGCAAGTATGGCTTGCCTCAGCTCTTAACAAGTTAGAACTGCAATTTGGTCTTTGAAAAACACAATATCTTTAGCATTGACCTTCCATCCATCAAGTTGTTCACCATTCTGCAGCTGACTTACTTTCTCAGCTTACTCATCATAATGTCGCTACATTTGCTTAACCCTCTGAAGCCAAGTCAGAGTATCAACAACATTATAGGCACAAGTTGTCTTGCTATCCTCGTAATACTGCAGATCAAACTGTCCGATGGTGATCAGCTCATTAAAAACAAGACACGTAAGAGATCCCTGAGGATTTCGGCTCAGAGCATCAGCAACCACGTTTTCCTTATCAGGATGATACTCCAAGTTTAGCTCATAGTCCTCCATGTACTCCATCCACCTACGATGCCTTAGATCCAGATCTTGCCAAGTGAAAAGATACTTCAAACTCTTGTAATATGAGAATATCTAAAACTTTGCTCTATACATCTAACTCTCCAAATCTTCAAAGCTAAGATTATAGCAGCCAACTCTAAGTTATGAGTTTGGCAATTCTAGCTGTGAGGCTTCAACTGTCGAAACGCGTATACAACTACCTTGTCTTGTTGGATTAGAACGCATCCAATTCAAACACCAATTGCATCGGTGTAAACCACATATGGTTGTTCATTATCGGGAGCTGTCAGAACATGTACACTTGCCAACTCCACAAATACATTTTGATAACGAACATCTCATTCAAACTTTACACCATTCCTGATCAATTTGGTCTTCATCGAGGCTATTGAGAAGAAATCTTTCACAAAACGGCGATATTAGCCAACCAAACCTAAAAAACTGCAAATATCTGGCACATTGCTCAGAGAGTGTCATCACATAACTGCCTCAATCTTAGCAGGATCAACCAAAATTCTGCTCAAGAAATTACGTGCCCTAAAAACTTAAGTTCAAACATCCAAAAGTCATATTTGGCGTACAATCAGTGGTCTCTCAAAGTTTACAACACAATTTGGAGATGCTCACGATGTTGACTTTGAGTCATTGAATACACCAAAATGTCGTCTATAAAGACAACGACGAACCGATCTAAGAACTATTTGAAAACTTAGTTCATAAAATTCATAAAAGCTACAGAAGCATTGGTCAAACCAAAAGGTAAGATCTTAAACTCAAAGTGCCCATACCTAGATTTAAAAGTTGTTTTCGGGATATCTTCTTCCCAAATCTTCCTCTGATGATACTTAGACATGAAATCTATCTTTGAGAAATATCAGAACCCACCAAACTGGTCAACAAGTCATCAAACCTAGACAACAAATACTTGTTCATAACAGTCACCAGGTTCAATTTTCGATAATCTATACATAGTCGCAAAGAATCATTAGTCTTCTTTGCAAACAGAATTGGAGCACCCCACGACAATGTACTCTCGTGTATAAAACCTTGCTCCAATAACTTATCCAACTGATTTCTCAACTCAACTAACTCTGCCGGTGCAATCCTAAGCAAGGATTGAAACTAAAGTAGAGCTAGGAACTAGATTAATACATAAGTCAATCTCTCCGTCTGGAGGTAAACCTGACAACTCATCAGGAAATAGATTTGGAAACTTTAGTATCCCCTAGGAGTGGAATCAATTCAGTTCTGTTTTGGACTGATTTTGAACAAAACTGAGTCAATTCAATTTTGGCTAAAGGAAACTAAAGCCGAACAGAGGAGAAACTCGGTTTTCGATTCAATTGGTTTTGTTTATGTTTGGTTTTTGGGTCAGTTTGTGCTCGGTTTCTGAAGTACTCGGCTATTTTTTCACGGTTTTGCATTAAAGCCTACAATTTTGGACACATGCACCAAAATATTGTTATGCTACAAACCACACAACTTTTAAATTTTCATAATTAGAGAGATTTATGACACCCAAAATCCTCCATGTCAATCCATCAATTTCAGCTGAAACAAGCACTTTATTAGGTTTGATATCACTTCTCTATAATTGATGAAGTTGCAATTTCAAAGCAAAAAACATTCATAGAGAGATCTTATTGCACAAGAAGTCCCACCAAACTATCAATTTAAATGCCAAAAATCTATACAAATGAAACCAAATCAAACCATTGAACAAAAGATATTGACCCCAACCATGCAGCGGAATTCGCCAAAAAGGCTAGCAAAGATCCAAGCTGGCATAGGCTTTGCTCCTATAAACTGCCCCTTTTGTTTTAGTTTGCTACAAAAGCTTGCCGATATCATGCTTCTTGCAAGTAAAATGATTTATGTATTGAAATTTATTTGATGTGTTTTTGATCTTTAAGACAATTAACATGTAATAACTCAATTCAAATCAAGCACTTGAGTGGTATAGAATTGGATTGAACAATCTGATAAAGTATATTAAAGAACATTAAAGAACTCCAAAAGTAAAAAGAGAAACTTGCAGAATTCAATTCTAGGATGCTCGATTACTCACTTCTTTTCCTGCCTTCCTAACAACCTCCCCCTTACATCAACCCTTCGTCCACTCTAACATATTTGCTTCCCCCCTTGTTCAGTTCCCTACTTACCCTTCCACTCACTCCTCTGCCAATACCTTCCATAAAGACAAAAACACCTCCATTTTGCATCATCGCCATCCTCAATCTATAATATAAGACATTGATTAGTTACAAATAATCACCACTAAAACAACTAATCAGTTTAAAGAGACGAAAAAGTTTAACAATAAATCTTCTCAACTTTGTCATAAATAATCATCCATAAAATGACTATCACTCTTTATTTGCATATGTTATAATGTCATCTAAATCTACAAAAAAAAAAAAAAACAATTAGAATAACATATAAAACAAATAATATTATATATGACAAATATACCAAATTGTACATTTTTCAAACCGTGTTATTTCTTCTAATGTTTCGTAGATATTGTTAACCCTATTTGAATCCCAAATTTAACTTTGAAGGCAGATGAGACTTTCCACAATTTTTAGAGCTAACAAATTTTGAAAAGAATCTAACACTCGCCCACCACAGTTGAAAGTCAACTCTGAGACAACTGTAGAAATAGGAATAGCAAGCATATCTCATGCTATTTTACTCATAGTTGGATATTTCAAAGTATGCATTCTCCACAAACTTACAGAAAATTTCTCATGTTTGTCTCACAAATAATTTTGAACTTCATTTTTATTGTGCAATCTTCACACTTTCAACATATGTTTTGAACTTAATCATCCTCACAGGAGAAGATCTGACATATTTTATAGCTTTATGAATCTTCGTAATACAGTTAGTATGCTTTTTCAAGTCATTGCAAATAATTAAATTTACAATATGAGTAAAGCATCTAGCATGCATAAACTCTCCATCAATCGCCAAACCTTTCCAATTTCCAATACTCTTAACCAAATGAGTCAGAGCCACTTCATTAGAAGAACCATTATCAACTATGTCAGTCAAAACTCTCTCTATTTCTCAATCCAATAAGCACTTTTCCATAATCTAAGCAATAGTTTCTTCTATGTGACCACGAATAACACAAAAAATGATAATTTTTCAATGCAAATTCCAACTTGTATCAATAAAATCAACAGTCACCACCATATAATTTGTATTTTGTATAGACGTCCAAGTATCAGTGGTTAAACATACTCTTCCTTTCAATTGGGAAAATAAAACCTTCAACTTATTCTGTTTCTTTATGTAGAGCTTTAAAATATCATTCGCAAGAGTTTAGCAAAAAGGAACAATAAATTTCTGTTCTGACTCATTTAACAAATCAATAAAACTTTTCCCTTCAACAACACTAAAAGGAAATTCATCAATAACAATCATCCTAGTGAGCTTCTCTCAACATATTTCTACATTAAATATTTCACACTTAAAGAACCAACTGAACTTTCTCTTACTATCTTTTTTTTTTACGAAGCAATGACGTCTTTTGTGTTTTGTCTAAAGTAGCCAATAATTGCTTACAAGCGCTTACGTGTTTGTTCAAGTTTCAAGTCTCATTTCGTACTAGATGACAGACATACAAATTCCCACAGTAATTGTAGGTTGTCCGAAGGTTATCAAGGTTAATTGGTTTTTGTTTTTGTGAAGTAATTTCATGCTTCACATGTTTTGCTTATTTTCTTGCCCTCGTTCGTAGTATTTTCCATACTACGACTCTGAAAAATGAGCATTTAATAATTGAAATAGAGTTACTATATGATAAGCCAGTTTGCACATGGTAAGAGGAAAAAGGGAAATAAATTGATAATAAATTCAAAAAAAAAAAAATTCATAGAAAGAAAGCTAGAAAGAGAAAAAAGAAACTAGTTTTTCATCCTCACCCAACCCTAAATGCTTTTCAAACGCATTCTTACAATTCAACAAATTGAAGTAGTGAAAATACAATAATCCCTTTTTTTTAATTTTCTAATTTTTAATTTTTGGGAATAATTTATAAAACTTTTAAAAGCACCCCCCTTATACATTTAATGAACTTACATTCCAACTATACAACCTGGTTAACAAATCATTCTAGAAACAACAATAAAAATTGCCCAAGGTAAGGCTAGGGGCTGTTTGAGGCGTAAAAAAGTTATGCATCTCTCTTCCTCTTATCTCTCCTTTCTATTTGTAACTCATCTCCTTTCTCCTTCCCTACTTTCTGATCGTCTACATCAGGTTCTGATTCCCTCTCTCTCTCTCTCTCCATTCTTCTTCTTCTCTAGCCCTATTTTTCTACTATGTTTTGCAACATGTGTGTAAGTCGAACATTATTGACTGCTCAATTAATAGAATAAGCTTGTTGTTAATCAATTGGTTTGATTATTTTGTTACAATTGTGAGTGAATTCGTAACAACTACAAATCATTTTTTTTAAGAACTGAGAAGAGAACTGAATCACTAAATCAATCCCATCTAAAATTTCATTTACAATGATGCAGAATTTATAGACAAACAATCATAATTCATACACCATATTACAAAAAACAACAATCTACAAATACAGAGAAAATTACCTTTATGCGACGACTTTCTGTGAGAGAAGCCGAGAGCTCACATAGAGAATCAGCGAAGAGAATCGAAGCTCTCAAAGCCGTCAGGCAAGGAAGCGAGCAGTCGAGCGAAGTATCAGAGCTCTGGGTGCATGCAACTCTGTAGATGGTAGTTGTCACGGACCACTTTCCATGGTCCATGATAGTGCGGCAACCGTGGGCGTTGGTAGGCACAAACATGGACAAGAGTGCAACCATGATGGTTGGTGTGCACAAAGGTTGAGTACGGGGCCAAGTGGGTCGGTGTGCTCAAGAAGGCAAGAGCTGGGCTCTTGAAACTTGATGGTTGGCGAGACAAAGGACACGGAGCGATATGGGGCGCTCAAGGCAAGTTGGCCAAACCACGAGTTCTAGACGTTGGGCAAAGTGGTGCGACAAGATCAACAAGCCGTGTGTGGCGATGCCAAGATAATCATGGTGCATGGGCCGAGCGCCTAGGCATGATAGGAGGCGCGGGGCATCCTCCTATGGCATGGAAAAATATTCTAAGTGTTGGTGGGCACTTGAAGCACGCGGGCTGGATCACTTGGAGTGGGGCAGTCCAAATCTAGGCTCATATGGCGCTGGGCCGAGCGCTGGGTGCTGGGCGCTGGCCCCGACGCAGGCCCCGGCGCATAAGGCGCTGGGCCGATGGGGCAGGCCCACGCGGGAAGGCAGAAGGTCATTTATGTTAGTGCTTCATTTATGTTAGTGCTCTCATTTATGTTAGTGCTTCATTTATGTTAGTGCTCTCATTTATGTTAGTGCTTATTTATGTTAGTGCTTGCACTTATGAGGATTCATGTACATGGCCTTGGCCATTTGTGTATAAACAGGCCATGAGCAACCAAGCCAAAGACAGCAACTTCGAGTGGAAGAGTGTCTTGAGCATTGTGGTTTGCCTTGGAGAGAAATTGTTCCTAGTTCTTGTTTTCAAAAATCAAGGAAGGTTGGGAGGGGTCCTCCCATAAACACTTGTGTCTCTAATATTATCTGCATTATTGGTGAGGGGCTGGCCATAGTCGTGGACTTGGCGCCATCATACTTGGTGAAAATTCGGGCAAGAATTTAACCGTGTGACAGTAGTGCTTAGTGTCAGAGCTCGAACTTCGAGCGAGAGATGAGAGACGACAACCGTGCGACGGTGGAACAGAATAGGAGGAAGATGGCAGAGCTTAGTGCTAGAGGAAGAATGTCGATGAAAATCAAAGCATGAAATAAAAAACAGATTGTCATTAGGGTTAACTATTATGATCGGTACGATTTAGTTTTAGTCGGGTTTTCTAAAGTAAAATCGAGAAATGAACTGAAGATTTTTGGTTCTTGTCCGTTCGGTTCACAAATCAGTTTTAGCCCTACGGAAATTGAATTGAATCGAAACGAAATTGTCGGTTTGGTTCGGTTACCCGGTTTGAATCGAACCAGGTCCCACCCTTAATATCTACATCCTTTTCGACTGTATTGCTATCCACATCAACCGACCATAGGTTCTTATACGGTTCTAATCATCGACGGCCACCCAAACAAGTCCTAAAAATAATAATACACAACAACTCTTCCATCTTTTGAAATGAGAGTGACTTTCTTCGAATGACAGTCCACTGTCGCTTTATACCTTCTCTGCCAATTCATTTCTAAAATCATATCAAACTTGCTCGTCAGTAAGACAACTAAGTTTGTCAAAAACTTACAGTTGTCAATAACAACACAAACTGATCGAAAAAATGGAAGACACTCCAGCACGGACACCTAATGGAGTGCTGAGCACTTACAAAGACTCCATCTCCTTCATAGTCAATCCCAAAACTGACACAAACATTTTGAAATAAAAGAGTATGTCGACCTGGTAAAGAACAACTGTAATGCCCGACTTTATGGGATATTATTATTTTAAAATATAATGGTATTTTTGGTAAATATGTCAGATCAAACCCGTTTTGCGAAAGAAAAGCGTCATTACGATACTAACGAGTAATAAGAATTTTAAGGAATTTACGGGAATTTTCGGAGTAATAATGTTATATTCCGAGTAATTACGTTTCTCGTAATATAAAGGACGTTTTAGTAAAACTAGTAAACGAGGTCCGATTTGCGAACGGACAGTTTTAATAAATCTCAAATAATAAGTTGTACTTATTGGTGAAATAAGGAGATTTGGTGAAACCGAATAGCTAGTTAATTAACGAAACAAACGACGAAACGAATATAAAAACAATGCAAGGGCAAAACGGTAAATTGCCAAATCAAAATTATAAAATAACAATAATCTTCTTTCTTCCTCATTTCTTCCCTGCTGCGCGAGAAAACCAGAGAGCGAAGCTCTCTCTGCCGTCGACGAATCCTTCGACTTCCGACCTCCGATTCGTCCTCCGATCTTCGCGATTTCTTCCCCAATCCCGATCCTAGGTACGATTTTAAGGTTTTAGGAAAGTTTATTTCGACTTTTACGGAGTTTAAACAATTAGGGTTTCATTTAGGTTTTGTTAGAAATCGTGATTTAAGGTTCGAAATTGATATGTTTATCGTGATTAAGGATATGAAGGACGTATTGAACGTTATTGGACGAAGTTAAATTGATTTGTGGGAAAAGTTAAAATTGGAGGATTTTCGGTTTTTTAGGAAAGCTCGTCAAATTGTGGTTTTAAACTATCGAGCGTTAATTCATTGTTTAAATACTTCGGCTAGTTAAGTTAAGATTTTAGGAAATTCCTTAGTTAAGGTTTTGTAAGTTTTGGACATTAAATTTTTTTAAGCTCGTTTTAACGACAATTTGGTGAAACTGCTTAGGTAAACAACGCTCGTGGACGGAGCCTGAGCTGCAACGGACACGAGGTAAGTTCTCGTGATCTTCTCTGGCCGATTGGCCTACACCGTACGTCCAAGTCGTCTCGAGGAGTTTTGGTGATGCATTCTGTTTAAATTGTTTTGGCTTGGTAGTTAGGTTAGTCGTTTATAGGTTATGTTTGTTTATCGTCTTGATGGTACACATGCTGATTGTTTACTTTATGCATTTGACTGCTCATGCATCATGTCTGTTAAAGTATATGTTTAAGAGAACGAAATGAATCTACGTAATCTGTTATCTGGTCACGGCGAGGTGGTTTAGCCCTCGGTAACATTCTGTCTGCGACCTAATTAAAAAGTAAAATGAACCAACGAACGAAATGAATTTACGTAATCTGTTATCTGGTCACGGCGAGGTGGTTTAGACCTCGGTGACATTCTGTCTGCGACCTAATTAAAAAGTAAAATGAACCAACAAAATCTACGTAATCTGTTATCTGGTCACGGCGAGGTGGGTTTAGACCTCGGTGACAATCTGTCTGCGACGTAATGAATCTGAATCTGTTATCTGCATGTTTTCTGAATGACATACGCATCTGCACGCATCTGCATTTACGAGACTTGCTGAGATTTTTATCTCATAGTTTGTTTGTATGGTGTAGGTGACCTCTACATAGGTGAGGATGAGATCCCTCCACCTGAGGAGCGATCCAGTTGACGGAGGATGGCTTGCGTGGTGTGCTGGCGCAGTCGATGCTTACCTGACCCGTGGGGATGTATGTATAGGTTTTGCGGTTATTGGGATCGTCTGGGCTGATTGTTGTATAGACATTTTAGGGTGTTTGGTTCTGGATAGTTGATAGGTGTATATGTAGATATTTCGATGTTTTGATAAACCTGTTTTATGAAACGTTTTGTTAAACTTTTATCGAAATCTATATGGAAGTGTTTAGAGATGTTTTAGGTTGGGCAAGGATACGCTCGAGTTTTAGAGCTATCCACGCGGTTCGTTTTTACAAAAATGTATTTCGTTTTAATTTCGTTTCGAGTCGGTTTTGGGGCAGTATTTCGGAAGACGTATGAGTATCGAGTGTTTAATGTTAAATTGTATTGTGAAAGTGTATGCGATGTTAGTGGTGGTTGTGGAAGAAGTTGGGTATGTTTAAGTGTTTATGCATGGGGAGAAGGAAGAGGAACCAGAGAGCTTGGCGATCGATCGCCAGGGAGGGCGATCGATCGCCCCCTGTTAATGATACTTCTCTGGATTTTCCAGAGAAGTTGCCGAGCGATCGCTGGGCGATCGCTTGGCGTGGATGGTGATCGCCAGTGGGGCGATCAGCCAGGCGAATGTTCGCTTGGCGATGATCGCCACGGGCGATCGATCGCCCATTTTGGGGCGATCGATCGCCCCTAGACTTTTGGATGCCAAAAGTCGATTATGTCCTCCTCCTGTTTCTGTTTTAATTTTTATATTATATTAAATGTTTTAACTTTTATTTAATTAGTTTTATGTTTGTTTTAAAAGGTTTAAAAGTTAGATTTCAATTCCGATTTCGATTCTGGTTTCGATTTCGGTTCAGTTTCCGTCTAGAGTTTATTTAAAGTATAGAGTATAGAGATAAAAAAAATAGTACGGGAAATTGGGTACAGTGTTAGGGTTGTCACATTTATGTTATCAGAGCCCCCAGGTTTTAAAATCGGTTCTGTAGACTGCTCGACTGCATAGCCACTACGCGGACATTCTTCATCAACTGTGAGTATGTTTATAGTTTTATTTGATTTCAGTTTCTTAGAGATGTTTACATTTAACTTTTATAGGAGTTATTTATAATTATGGTGCGTCGAGGAAACGATCGAGATGACCGAGACGATACGATAGATACCCTTAAGGATTTCATTGCTCAACAGTCTCAACATATGGAGCGACAGGCTCAACAGATGGAGAGACAGTCTCAAGAGTTGGGCACCCTTATTGACCGAGAAGGCGTTAGAGCTCGGGAGGCAACTATTTTAGGTAACCGTGGGACGGAGAGAAAGTGGCGTTGGTGACTTACCACCTAGCGTTAGATGCCCGGTTTTGGTGGGATTCCATCAAGACGACCACAGATGTGACGATTATAGGTTAGGAGCGATTCAGGATGTTGTTCTATGATAAGTATTTTAGCCATACAGTGCGGGAGGCAAAGATGGTTGAATTCATGCAGTTACGACAAGTTGGTTCGATTGCCGAGTATGTGAGGAAGTTTGAAGCCCTCTCTCGATTCGCACCACGTCAGGTCAGCGTTAACGAGGATAAGGTACGCCGATTTTTACAAGGACTTAGCCAAGAATTCCGGATGCGTCTTACTATATCTGGGGTACGGAATGTATCCTATGACGAGATTGTGGCTAGAGCACTTGAGATTGAGGTTGTGGAGCAGAGTTCTGTCAAACCGAGGGAGCCGGCTAGGGGCTTCTTTTGTGAGATCCAGCCACAACCCCGGAATGAAGATTGGCAGCCACGAGGACAACCACAGCAACAACAGAGAGGTGTTAAAAGGTTGTATGTGGGAAATAATGACCAGGGCAAGGGTAAGCAGGTACAAGGGGTTTCACAAATGCCTTGGTGCCCTAAGTGCCAGAAAGAACATGGTGGCGAGTGCCGGGTTGGCAAGAACAAATGTTTTAGGTGCGGCGGAGCTGACCACTTCGTCAAAGATTGCCCGAAGCCCGGCCGAGATCAGTCAGGCAATGATCGGAGAAGGACTATGCCGAGGATTTTTGCATTCATCAAGCCTGGTGACATCGATGATGGGGCCCAGCTTTCTCTTGTTACAGGTACTGTCTTAATTGCTTGTATGACATTATGTTTGTGTTAAATAGATAACAATAATAGCGATGATAACGATAGACTCGAAAATGGAAAGGTAAGAAAATAGAAGGTGGGTAAGAAGGATTATTAGGTGAACCTCGACGAGAAGATAGTAGACTACATATAGGACAATATAGACTTTATAGGTTTATAATTATGCATTAGTAGGAACATTGGTGTTCGAGGAACTAAGAAAGTTGACTTGAATAATAAGATGTTTCAAAAAAAAAAAAAAAAAAAATCTTTTGGGGAAAATAGAAGAGTATGGTTGGTGAGTTTGAGGAGGATTGAGATTATGGACGTAAATTTATTGAGCAACAAATCTGCGAACAAGAGGATTATGGATGAACCATTACACGGAAGCCAAGTATTATATTAAACCCGACTAGGAGAAACAAAGGAGTGTAGACCACTTTGTAACTTCGAAGAAAGCCTTGTGTGATGTTAGGAATAAATGAAGAAGAGTGTTGGACTAACTGAAGGGTTAAGGTCGGAAGACTAGATCAATGTTTCACGGCAAACAATTTGTGATGTTTGCGATTTATGGAATAGGAAGAACAAGAATATACGATAAGCCCACATAAGTAAACTTAATGTGGAAATAGGTTAGAAAAAGTTCCAAAAGATCGGTAATTATTAGGTCGAGACCGATGGACACCTGGGTAATTTCAGAGTAGAATAGATAGTTGGAGCGAATCTATGGTGAAACTTAGGGGTTTGATTGTAAGGATTCGAGTTGGCCAAATGAGCGTAACGTAGATAGTAAGGAAACTTTAGTTAAGGACATAGTGATAGAGCTCATTGATGTAGCCTAGAATGAAATGTGGTATTTATAGTAACTTAATTACAAAGGAATTAGAATCTTAAGCAAGAAGTAACCTTAGCCCCCGGTTAAACTCGTCGAGACCTCGGAGCAATCTCGATGAGATGGCTTGTGTTTGTGGAATTTAGAGATTTGAATTTCGTTGAGAATTTCTATTAAGAACAGCGAGGAGCCCAAGGAAGTGTACAATTTGGATACTGTTGGCGGAGGAGTTCTAAGGGAACCTTACTAGGGAAATGAGGACTCGGGTGGTCGAGTTTAGTTTACAGCCCCAATATATATATATATATAAATTGTTATACCCGATAGGTGGGTAAGATCGTAGGGTAAATTGAGACTTAGTGTTAGAGTAAGTAATTTGAGAAGGCTTTGAGTGCGTAAAGTGGTTAGGTATATATTCGGTAAACACGGGATTAAGAAAGATAGAAACTAAAGGAACTCAATTCGAGGAGTTGAAGTTAAAATAGAGGGGAGTTCGGATTGCAACTTGGGTGTAGTTAGGAGTCCTTAAATGATAATCAATTCAAAAGACGTCGGGAAGTTGAAGTTATTTCAAGGATTGAGGATAAGAGACAATCTTTAGTCGAAACCAACTAATAAGTGAGAGAGAGTTTAATGTTTTGAGTGGCTAAATGCAAACCAACACGTGCTCGGGACGTTAAGTGTGAAGTACACAGTTAGAGGTCGTTTGGTTAAGACTTGGAGATTTGGTAAGATCTGATGCGTGAACTGAAAATGAGGACTACGATTAGGAAGTTAATGTAGAAATTAGGTTGGTGTGTATCCCGATTGGGAATAGGATCGAGGGAATTGCGTTGAGGTATGGGATACACCCAGAAATTAGATGAAATTGAAGGCATTCAATTTGGTTGGCGTTAGGAAGCTTAAGTATAGCTCTGACCTAAAGGGACAGCGGAAGAAAGATGTCCATAATGAATAAATTTTGAAGTTAGTATTAATAAGAGATTTAATCTGCGAGTGATTAAGTGAAAGTCGAAAGTTGGTACATGCGCAAGTGTTAAAGTGACAAATATGTTGTCGGGTTCAGTGATTGAGATTTGAGAATTTGGATTATGCTTAGTACATGAGAGAGGACGTGTACGACCAAATCGAAAGTAGAGAATACGAGGTTAGGGCCAATGTTGGAAAATATAGTAGGATTTTGGTTTAGAACCACGAAGAATGACCGTTAGTACATATGATAAACCTAGGTATAATGCCGCAAGACGTGAGGTGTTAATATCAAGGACTATGAACGATAGCAAATTTTGAGGACAAAATTTTGAATAAGGAGGATGGAATGTAATGCCCGGCTTTACGGGATATTATTATTTTAAAATATAATGGCATTTTTGGTAAATATGTCAGATCAAACCCGTTTTGCGAAAGAAAAGCGTCATTACGATCCTAACGAGTAATAAGAATTTTAAGGAATTTACGGGACTTTTCGGAGTAATAATGTTATATTCCGAGTAATTACGTTTCTCGTAATATAAAGAACGTTTTAGTAAAACTAGTAAACAAGGTCGGATTTGCGAACGGAACGTTTTAATAAATCCCAAATAATAAGTTGGACTTATTGGTGAAATAAGGAGATTTGGTGAAACCGAATAGCTAGTTAATTAACGAAACAAACGACGAAACGAATATAAAAACAATGCAAGGGCAAAACGGTAAATTGCCAAATCAAAATTATAAAATAACAATAATCTTCTTTCTTCCTCATTTCTTCCCTGCTGCGCGAGAAAACCAAAGAGCGAAGCTCTCTCTGCCGTCGACGATTCCTTCGACTTCCGACCTCTGATTCGTCCTCCGATCGTCTCGATTCTTCGCGATTTCTTCCCCAATCCCGATCCTAGGTACGATTCTAAGGTTTTAGGAAAGTTTATTTCGACTTTTACGGAGTTTAAACAATTAGGGTTTCATTTAGGTTTTGTTAGAAATCGTGATTTAAGGTTCGAAATTGATATGTTTATCGTGATTAAGGATATGAAGGACGTATTGAACGTTATTGGACGAAGTTAAATTGATTTGTGGGAAAAGTTAAAATTGGAGGATTTTCGATTTTTTAGGAAAGCTCGTCAAATTGTGGTTTTAAACTATCGAGCGTTAATTCATTGTTTAAATACTTCGGCTAGTTAAGTTAAGATTTTAGGAAATTCCTTAGTTAAGGTTTTGTAAGTTTTGGACATTAAATTTTTTTAAGCTCGTTTTAACGACAATTTGGTGAAACTGCTTAGGTAAACAACGCTCGTGGACGGAGCCTGAGCTGCAACGGACACGAGGTAAGTTCTCGTGATCTTCTCTGGCCGATTGGCCTACACCGTACGTCCAAGTCGTCTCGAGGAGTTTTGGTGATGCATTCTGTTTAAATTGTTTTAGTTTTGTAGTTAGGTTAGTCGTTTATAGGTTATGTTTGTTTATCGTCTTGATGGTACACATGCTGATTGTTTACTTTATGCATTTGACTGCTCATGCATCATGTCTGTTAAAGCATATGTTTAAGAGAACGAAATGAATCTACGTAATCTGTTATCTGGTCACGGCGAGGTGGTTTAGCCCTCGGTGACATTCTGTCTGCGACCTAATTAAAAAGTAAAATGAACCAACGAACGAAATGAATTTACGTAATCTGTTATCTGGTCACGGCGAGGTGGTTTAGACCTCGGTGACATTCTGTCTGCGACCTAATTAAAAAGTAAAATGAACCAACAAAATCTACGTAATCTGTTATCTGGTCACGGCGAGGTGGGTTTAGACCTCGGTGACAATCTGTCTGCGACGTAATGAATCTGAATCTGTTATCTGCATGTTTTCTGAATGACATACGCATCTGCACGCATCTGCATTTACGAGACTTGCTGAGATTTTTATCTCATAGTTTGTTTGTATGGTGTAGGTGACCTCTACACAGGTGAGGATGAGATCCCTCCACCTGAGGAGCGATCCAGTCGACGGAGGATGGCTTGCGTGGTGTGCTGGCGCAGTCGATGCTTACCTGACCCGTGGGGATGTATGTATAGGTTTTGCGGTTATTGGGATCGTCTGGGCTGATGGTTGTATAGACATTTTAGGGTGTTTGGTTCTGGATAGTTGATAGGTGTATATGTAGATATTTCGATGTTTTGATAAACCTGTTTTATGAAACGTTTTGTTAAACTTTTATCGAAATCTATATGGAAGTGTTTAGAGATGTTTTAGGTTGGGCAGGGATACGCTCGAGTTTTAGAGCTATCCACGCGGTTCGTTTTTACAAAAATGTATTTCGTTTTATTTTCGTTTCGAGTCGGTTTTGGGGCAGTATTTCGGAAGACGTATGAGTATCGAGTGTTTAATATTAAATTGTATTGTGAAAGTGTATGCGATGTTAGTGGTGGTTGTGGAAGAAGTTGGGTATGTTTAGGTGTTTATGCATGGGGAGAAGGAAGAGCAACCAGAGAGCTTGGCGATCGATCGCCAGGGAGGGCGATCGATCGCCCCCTGTTAATGATACTTCTCTGGATTTTCCAGAGAAGTTGCCGAGCGATCGCTGGGCGATCGCTTGGCATGGATGGTGATCGCCAGTGGGGCGATCAGCCAGGCGAATGTTCGCCTGGCGATGATCGCCCCTAGACTTTTGGATGCCAAAAGTCGATTATGTCCTCCTCCTGTTTCTGTTTTAATTTTTATATTATATTAAATGTTTTAAGTTTTATTTAATTAGTTTTATGTTTGTTTTAAAAGGTTTAAAAGTTAGATTTCAATTCCGATTTCGATTCTGGTTTCGATTTCGGTTCAGTTTCCGTCTAGAGTTTATTTAAAGTATAGAGTATAGAGATAAAAAAAATAGTACGGGAAATTGGGTACAGTGTTAGGGTCGTCACAACAACAGTCGAGCAAAAAAGCGAGAGATACGAATGATTCTGTTGACAACTTCTTGATCAGGCTAGTCAAAACCTTTATCGTCTCTAGCAATTGCATAGGCTTGTCCTAACGTCTTTACTTTATTCTTGTGGTCTATCCACCGACCACCTTTGGCAGAACTAGGACAACCTCCACTGCTATGTATAGACTACCTCCCAAAATCTTCTTACCTTTGCGGGGGATACGTATTCGAACCATAACTCTGCTGGTAACTTGATGACCTCTGAAAATTAGAACTGGTAGACTAATACTACTAGAATGACTAACCTCCAACTCCACGCTCACCTCCAGGAGTGGCTCTAGCAGCACTGTATTGAGAAATAAAAATTGACTAACAGTGTGATTTCTGCTGGTTTTGGGGACATTCTTCTTTATGTGCCCAGATTGTCAACAAGTGTAGCAAGTATAGGGACTAAAGTGGCCGTTACTAGACAACCCGCTACTAGCTCCAGGGGTTTGATCCCCACTTGATCCTTGAAACTTTCTTTGATTCTTCTTCATCATTTTCTTGTCCTCTTTCTTCACAACCTTCTCATGATAACTTTTGTAGTTAGCATCAAAACCTTTCTCCATCCTCTGAGCAACCTCAATCACTTCGAGGAGAGAAACAAATTGAAGAACTACTACACTTTGCTGAAGTTTTGGCCCAAGGCTCTGGTGAACTTCACAACTTGAGGACAGAGCGCTATTTGGTCCACCTCATACAAGATAGCCAACTCGATTCTCGTCCACCAACAACTATTTACGTACATTGAGTTTTTCAATAAGTTGTTTAGTCTTTCTTAATAAAAACATTCACGAAGAATGAAGCATACACATAATCATGCTATACAAAACATAGAACATAATATCAATCCATTATCGTACAAGCATAACGTCATTCTATCATCAATAAGACAACTAATACAAAGATAATAGCACATCCTCGAATCATCCCCTCATGCACTAACGTGTCACAATCAAAAGACTATAATATAATATATTCTAAAGCAATATCATCATCAAGATAATAATAAAGGTATGAGTTAACATATCATGTAGCATGTCCACGAATAACACATAATCAATAATCAAATCTTTGAATAACAATAATCCTAACGAGATACTCTAGCATCTTGTGATGCAGGTCGAAAGGCCAGACGCATGAAAACATCACTTACCTCAAAGCCTTAAGACGATAACGGTCGATTATGATGATTAACCATCCTTTAGATCAAACAAGTCATAAAGATTCTCACTTACTAGTATATTATAGAAGAAGAAATCGAATGTCAAACTAATGTAAACCCTAGAAGCGAATTTGAAACTCTAAAGGATCGTCACATATTCCTTTATTCAAATGCTTAATCGATTGAGGATTGTTGCCTACCAAATCATGGCATGGATTAGGCTTATATAGTTAGAACTTGAGAGAAGGTGGGAAGCGGCTGGTTGTTCTGGGACGAAATAATAAGTTAGAGTTAGAATTTTTTTACTTAAGTATCTTTTCACGCAGCACCGGTCAACCACTTTTCATGTTTTGGTCAACTCCTAATCAACACATGATTTGTCAAACGTCATCATTGGTAGACCACTACTTAAAACGGTCGACTGCTAAATCGTGAACGTCGTCTTTGGTCGACCGCTCTACTGTTCACACAAAAATATGCTTCATTTTACTTGTCAAATTTACAACATATTACTTCAGTAACTCTCATGATAAAATATTATTTTTCTAACACTTCAATTACAGTAGAGTAGCGATTTTTGAATCTCCTATGTTGCTTCTGTCGACGTGTGATTCTGCCACAAAATCCTTACCAACATAATTTATTTGTGTTGAAGATCCTTGACTTTTGAATCCAAAATTTGTACTAATTTTTCATCATTACTTAATGTCGGTTGAACTTTAATATCCTCTTGCATCACAATATGAGATAGATCACTAATACATTTCTTTACCATTGACAAGTGAAAGACATTATGAATTCCCCCACACAAGTTGGCAACTCAAGTTTATAAGTTGTTTTTCCTAGCTTTCCCACAATAAGAAAATGTCCAATATATCTTAGACTAAGCTTTTTCTTCTTACCAAACCTCATAATTCTTTTGAATGGTGAAATTTTTAAGAACACCATATCACCTCATTATAACTCTAATTTCCTTCATCTACTATCAACATAACTCTTTTGTTGGCTTTGGACAATTAATATCTCTACTTAATACGAGCCACCGTGTATGCCGTTTGTTGTATAGTTTCAGGGCCAAACAGTTTAATTTCTCCAATCTCGTCCCAATATAGCAGAGATTTATATTTCTTTCCATATATAGCCTCGTAAGGTGTCGTTAAAATTGTTGCTTTATAGCTATTATTATAGGAGAATTTGACCAAAGAAAAAATTTTACTCCAATTGACTTGGAACCTAAAAACACAAGCTCGAAGCATGTCCTCCAATATTTGAATCGTTCTTTCACTTTGTCTATCGGTTTGAGGGTGAAAAGTTGTGTTAAACCTCAATTCAATAGTCATAGCCTTGTACAAACTCTTCCAAAAGACAGAGGTAAACTTTGGATCACGATATGACACAATCGATACTGAAACTCCGTGCAATCGTACAATTTTTTGAATATATAATCATGCATATTGGTTCATCGAGTAAATCATTTTCACAGGAAATTTGTTTCAAACTAATAACAAAATCTATTGCAATTTGTTTCAATTTCCACTCTTGTATCGATAAAGATTGCAACGTTCCTACCAGCCTTTGGTGCTCTTCTTTAACTTGTTGATAGATCAAACATAGTTCTACATACTTAGCAACATCTTTTTTGAGGTTACGCCACCAATAATTTCGCTTCATGTCACTGTACATGTTTGTACTTTCTAGGCGAACTAAAAAAGTTGTGGAATGGGCTTCTGTTAATATTTCTTATTGTAGCTTCTAATTTTTTTGGACGTACCATCTGCCTTTAAATTTTAATATCCTCTTCTTACAAAAATAATAATTTGATTGATTAATTATGATCTAAACTGATTTAAGGCTTACACACTAAGGATCAATTTCTTGTGCTTTCTTTATCTTCTCTAATATAGTAGGTGTCATCGTCATGGCTAAAAAAGTATATGCTAATTACGAAGTGATTAACTCCAATCCACACTTGTGAATTTCAGACTGAAGAGCCAAAACTTTGACAATAAGGAATGCATCGAGATGGTCTTTTTGCTTAATGCATTTGCCACCACATTTGCTTTTCCCGTATGATATTTCTCGCAATCATAATCATTAAGAAACTCTAATCATCACCTCTACCTCATGTTTAGGTTCTTTTGTTTGAAGATTTATTTCAGATATTTGTGCTCTATGAAAATTTCACATTGCAATCCATACAGGTAATGTCTCCATATCTAAAGCGTAAACCCTACTGGTCATGGGTTGGGTAATTACATTCATACTCCTTTAATTGCCTAGAAGCATACACAATTATCTTACCCTTATGCATAAGTATACAAACCATTCCATTCTTCGAGGTATCACAATAAATAGTATACATACCATTTTTCGATGGAAGTGCTAATATCGGGCTGTAGTCAGCTTTTTATTTAGTTCTTGAAAACTTTCTTTGCACTCATTAGACCACCAAAATCTTACATTTTTTCTAGTAAGACTAATCAATTACAAGGCAATCCTTGAAAAACCCTCCATGAATCTTTTGTAGTATATCGCCAAGCTAAGAAAACTACATACTTCACCAATACTTCTTGGTTGTAGCCAATCCAAAATTGCTTGTAATTTTAGCTGGATCCACCACAATGCCATCTTTAGAAATGACATGACTCAAAAAGTTGACTCTTCAAATGAATACGATTATGAAATTGTCTAGATAACTAGTGCATCTTTAAGATTCCCAACGTGATCTTCAAATGCTCCATATTTCCCTCCTTCAAATGGGAGTGGATTAAGATATCATCAATGAATACGATTATGAACTTGTCTAGATAGTTGTTGAAGACATGATTCATCAAATCCATAAACCCTACATGTTTATTGGTTAAGCCGAAGGACATAACCATGAACTTATAATGACCATATCTAGTTTGAAACACCATTTTGGGAATATCCTTGGATTTAACTTTCAATCGATAGTATCCCGACAGTAAATTAATTTTTGAGAATGTGCAGACACTTTGAAGTTGATCAAATAGGTCATCGATTCTTGGCAAAGGATAGTATTTTTATCGTCTCCTTATTCAATTCTCTGTAATTAATACACATTCTCATTGTCCCATCTTTCTTCTTTACAAATAATATTGGCGCTCCCTACAGAGAGAAACTAGGGCGTATAAACCCCTTATTTACAAACTCTTCAAGCTAAGACTTCAACTTTTTTAATCCAACTGGTGTCATTCTATATGGGTTCTTGGATATAGGTTCTGTACCAGGTTAAATGTCAATCGCAAATTTAATTACTCGATCGAGTGGTAATCCAGGTTAGTTGTCCAAAAAGACTTCAAGAAACTTCTAAACAATAGGAATTTCTTCAAGCTTCACTTCCTACTTCATACATGTATCAATCATAATGGGCAAGAAACCTATGCATCTACTTTTCAATAGTCGTTGGGCTTCAATCGTAAAAACAACTAGTAATTTGTTTCTATCTTTCATGCCTTGAAAAATATATCCTTCACCTTGTGGAGGTTAGAAATAAATTGTCCTCTTTCTACAATTATCGTTAGAAAGTCTCTAAATAACTAGTCCATGTCAAGAATACTAATATACCCCTTCATGTCAATTAAGTTGAGGTCGATATATAATTGGTGACTATTTATACTTATATCACACATTTTCAATATGCCCTCCACGTTCAAACACTCTCTGGATGACAACATTACACTATATGCATACTCAAATATTTTAGGTAAAGAATTCAATGTATACCACAAACGAGTGTGTAGCTCCATAATCGATCAATGTGTAAGCAGTTATGCCATTAATAAAAATTGTGCGTGATACCGCGGCAGGCTGCTTGTCGTCCTCAACCTTGATAAGGGCAATGACCCTTAGTGTAACCTTCCTCTGCTCTCTTACAAAAGTGGGCCAATCTGTGGCCATATGCCCCATTTCTTTGCATTTAAAACATTATTTGTGCTACAGCTGCACTTGCTAAAGTGATTCTTCTTGTACTTTGACCATTGATTGGCTTGCATTGTTCTGACATTTGTTCAAACAATAGTTAACCAATTTTGAATACACTTTTCCTTTCTCTATTGTTTGTCATCATCAAAAGGCCTTTTAACCCCTCTTGCATCATATTGTCATTCCTTTTGCTTTTGATGTTGATTCTCCTCTAGGAACTTATTCCTTGACTTAATTTGGAACTCTGCCTCTTCTATTTATAGTGTCTTTGACACGATCTTTGCATACAATATATCTTGAATACCATATATCTTCATGTCTCTATATATTTCCACCTTCAAGCCTTGCACAAATTTGTACACTTTAAGCTCATTAGTGCCACTAAATAAGAGAAGGTGGGAGGCAGCTCACTCTTCTGGGACGAAATAAAATGTTAGTGTTAGAATTTTTTGTTTAAATGTTTAATTTTCACGCAGCATCAATAGACCGCTCTTCGTGTTCATGTTGACTGCTAATCGACACAGGATTCGTCAAACATTGTCACCAGTGGTCGACCGCCACTATACTTGCGGTCGACCGCTCTACTATTCACAGGAAAATATACTCCATTTTACTTATCCAATTTACAATATATCACTTTCGTAACTCTCATGACAATAATTTATCTTCCTAACACTTCAATAGCAGTAAAGTAGCGATATATAAAATATAAATATGTCAATTTATATAAGCCTACAACTTACCAAAATTTCTCTGGTGCTACATGTATAATCCTCTTTTCGATATCAGATTTGCAATGTAGTGCATTATTGATGAAATTGGCATCGTGAGGTCTTTAACAGGATCTACCTCTAAGCATCCTACTACTTTTCTCATTGTGGGTCTTTAATTTGGCCATTGAAAAACGTTTGAGGCTATGTCTTCTCGAAAGAGTATGCATCTTCAATAGTACTGCCCATGAGTGATTTTTTATTTGTAGCAACAATGAAAATTTTAGTTTGTCTATTCAATCCATTGTATAATAATTGAATTTGAAGCCAATCTAGAAAACCGTGTTAGGGTGTAACGTCCCAAATTATATAAACCTGGTTCGCTACCCAAAATACTGAACCATAGTATGACATTCTGAGAAAATTTCAACTTTTCGCTCAACGATCAAAGTTTGACCTTTATAAACGTGAAAACTTGCAGTGAAAATTCATTTGTGTAAAATAACATTTATTAATTTAATTAAAATGTTAAAGACAATTGGTTGAAAGAAAACAAAACAAAATAGAACACGTCCACTGCTGAACAGTTCCAGCTATAGAATAGAAACAAAAAGGCATCCACCGCTAAACAGTGTCAGCGGCAGAAGCAGAAATAAAATAGTCTCAGTGGTAGAGGCGAAAATAGAAGGCATCCACCGCTAAACAGTGTCAGTCGCACGACATGTCGACTACCCAGCGCCACCGCTCACGTCTACCAGTCACAAACGACAAAAATCTAATACTCACTCCTACGCTCACATCCACCGGTCACAAACGACAAAAATCCAATACTCACTCCTACGCACACATCCACCGGTAACAAACGACAAAAATCCAATACTCACTCCTACGCACACATCCACCGGTCACAAACGACAAAAATCTAATACTCACTCCTACACTCACATCCACTGATCACAAAATGACAAACACTCAACATCCACCGGTGGACTACATCCACCGATAGACAATCACTCAACATCCACCGGTGGACACTAACCACCGATAGACAAACACTTAACATCCACCGGTGGACTACATCCACTGATAGACAAAACATTCAACATAACAGCATAACAACTATTTTCACTCTAAACAAAGAAAACTCCGACTACCAAAAGAGCTTGAGCATTTTACTAAAAATCGTTCAAAACAACATAAGTCCACAACTTTCTAAAATATCCAACAAAGCAACTACCTCTAAACCGAATCATGTTTTTCATGCTCAGAACAAGAAAACCATAAAGTTGTTAAAAACATCAGAACTATTAATGTTATTAAAACTCTCTGCATACTTCCACAAGACACTTAACCACTGAAACTTCATAAATAGACAATAGTTAAACCGCCTCATCAGAACACCAAACCGTTGCATTGAAGTGCTCCCCCAACCAGCCTAGTCCTCAACATGCTTAGAGAACACACCTTCTGAGGCTTCTTCACCTACATCACAAAACTCATCTATTAGCCTAATGCTAAGTAAGTAAAGCAATAATGAAATGATATACTGAAACATAAATCCTAGTCACGCAGTTTCTACTTTCACATCTCAGTCGCATTCACGTTCTTTCTCTGATCTGATCCCTCGGTTCCATTGGGAGTTGGATCATTTTTCCCAAAGTCATACATCCTTTTCATAAATTAAGGGACGGATTAGTTCCCTTAACAGCTGATCTGATCCTAAATTCCATTGAGAAGCGGGTCAATTTTTCCAAAGTCCTACATCCTCTTCGTAAGTTAAGGGGCGGATTAGTTCCCTTAATAGGTTATCTGTTGCAATCGGTTCATTTCTTACCATACCCATACATGTAAATTCATTTTTGTATTCTTTCAAAATATGATGCATGACATACAGACAAATTCAAACATACATAATCCTACTGTTTTGTGATGTAGGCCCGAAAGCACATGCATACTCCACTTACCTGGTCTCCTGGGGATTGTTTGGTTGTAAGCTACTTCGGGAGTTTGCTTACCTAAAATCATAAACAGTGTATTAATTAAATCTTCACTATATCTTATTCTAAACCATTCGGAAACCTAAGGTAGCTAACTTGGAACTCTAATAATCGTGCATTCCCAGTTTATCATAAAAACCTGAACCTATTCTCATTCACAGCGTCCCCAAAACACACACTTTGCACTCTCCCTGCTATCTAGTCACTAAAACTCGAGGAAAACGAAGGAAAACTCACCTAGATTGGGGAATGGAAAATCGGAGAGAAAACTGCCTGGAGAGCTCTGTTGAGCTTGAACTGAATACCGAAAGAGGAAATGAGAAACAGTGGCGGCTAAACCCTACAAAACCCTTCCTTAAATATGTTATCCACTACTAAAATTTCAAATTACAGTTCTACCCTTATTTAGTCACTCATTAACCTATTCACTAGTTTCTCCCAATTTCATCCCTAAATGCACATCATAAGTTGATAGAATAATTTTGATTCAACGGAACCGAGTGTTACAATCTGCCCTCCTTAAAAGAATTTTGTCCTCAAAATTCAATACCTGAATAATTCTGGATACTGGTTCATCATGTCCTGCTGGCACTCCCAAGTTGTCTCCTCTATGTTCTGGTTATGCCATAAAACTTTCACCAGTGGGACTTCTTTGTTGCGCAACACCTTCACAGCTTAGTCTAGGATCCTTACTGGTTTCTCCTCGTAAGTAAGAGTGGAATGAACTTCAATACTCTACTGTTCCACCACTTGAGATGGATCCCTCAAGCACTTCTTCAGCATAGAGACATGTAACATATTGTGAATCCCTTCCATAGAGGCTGATAACTCTAACTGATATGCGATTTTCCCAATTCTCTTCAAGATTAGAAAAGGTCCAATAAATCTGGGATTCAACTTGCTTCTCTTTCCAAATCTCACAACCCCTTTGAATGGTGATACCTTAAGAAAAACTTCATCACCTAGTTCAAATTCCAATTCTCTACATCTGTAGTCAGCATAACTTTTCTGTCGACTCTGAGCTGTCAAGATTCTCTGTCGGATGAGAGCAATATTCTCAACTGTTTGTTGCACAATGTCAGGACCAAGCAACCGTGCTTCACCAACTTCATCCAATAAAAAGGAGATCTCCATTTTCGTCCATACAATGCTTCAAATGGTGTCATACCAATAGTTGCCTGAAAACTGTTATTATAAGAAAACTCCACCAATGATAAATATTTACTCTAAGATCCTTGAAAATCTAATATGCATGCACGAAACATATCTTCTAAGGTCTGAATAGTTCTCTCGGATTGTCCATCTGTTTGAGGGTGAAAAGCTGTACTAAAATTATGCTGCGTACCCATATCCTTGTGCAAACTCTTCCAAAACTTAGATGTAAACCTAGAGTCTCGATATGAAACTATAGTGCTTGGAACTCCATGCAATCTAACAATCTCTTGCACGTACAACTCAGTAAGCTGATCCATCGAGTATGTCATCCTCATAGACAGGAAGTGGGCAGATTTGGTTAATCGATCAACTATTACCCAGATTGCATCATGTCCCTTTGTTATCCTAGGCAATCCCACAACAAAGTCCATCGTTATTTGCTCCCATTTTCATTCGGGAACTGGTAATGGTTGCAATGCTCCTGTAGGCCTCTGATGTTCAGCCTTAACTTGTTGACAAACTAAACACAATCCTACGTACTCTGCCACACTTCTTTTCATATTTGGCCACCCATAATGTTGCTTAAGGTCTTTGTACATTTTTGTACTTCCAGGATGGACAGAGATTCTAGAAGAATGTGCCTCTTAAAGAATCTCATTCTGAAGTTCTATATTGGCAGGAACAAACCATCTATTTCTAAACTTAAGGACTCCATCATCTGAACAGTTGAAATCCGATTTACCAGCAGACTCTATGCTGGATTTGTACTTGTTACACTCCGCATCATTTGTCTGAGCTTTCTTTATCATATCCAACAGTGTAGGCTTCAAAGACATGGCTGAAAGCATAGTTGACATACTGGACACAGCCTCTAAGTTAAATCTTTGGAATTCAGACTCTAAGGCTAACGGCATGTCAAGAACCAAGGCTGAGGCTGAAGTCCTCACTCTACTCAATGCATCAGCCACAACATTCGCCTTGCCGGGGTGGTATTTGATCTCAAAATCGTAATCCTTGACAAACTCCAACCATCTACGTTGCCTCATATTTAATTCTTTCTGTGTGAAAATATACTTCAGACTTTTATGGTCCGAAAATATCTCACAAGACTGTCCATACAGGTAATGCCTCCAAATCTTTAGTGAAAAAACCACTGCAGCCAATTCTAAGTCGTATGTAGGGTAATTCTTCTCGTGTGTCTTCAACTGTCTAGAAGCATAGGCTATTACTTTTCCATCTTGCATCAACACACAACCGAGTCCAACCTTGGAGGCGTCACAATAAATACTGAACTTTCCATTTTCAACAGGGAGTGTTAATACTGGAGCATTGGTCAACTTATGTTTCAAAGTCTGAAAACTATTCTCACATTCCTCCGTCCAAACATACTTAATGTTTTTCCTTGTTAACCAAGTGAGGGGTGTTGCAATCTTCGAGAATCCTTCGATAAATTTTCTGTAATATCCTGCTAATCCAAGGAAACTTAGAATATCAGTGGCATTCTTCGGTTGGGGCCATTCTTTAACTGCTTGAACCTTGGTTGGATCGACAGATATTCCATCACCAGAGATCACGTGACCAAGAAAGTGAACTCTGTCCAACCAAAACTCACACTTGGAAAACTTTGCATATAGTTGGTGCTGCTTCAGTGTTCCTAATACCAAGCTCAAATGCCTTGCATGCTCATCCTTAGTACGAGAATAGATTAAAATGTCATCTATAAACACTATGACAAATTAGTCCAAATACTCATGAAACACTCTATTCATAAGATCCATGAAGGCTGCTGGTGCATTTGTCAATCCAAAAGACATAACCAAAAACTCATAATGTCCATACCTTGTGCGAAAGGCAGTCTTAGGAATATCTTCTGATTTGACTTTCATTTGGTAATAACCAGACCATATGTCAATCTTAGAGAAAACACGTGCACCCTTAAGCTGGTCGAATAAGTCATCAATCCTTGGCAATGGATACTTGTTCTTGATGGTTAACTTAATCAATTCCTGATAATCAACGTACATACGCATTGATCCATCCTTCTTCTTAAAAAAAGAACTGGTGCACCCCACGGTGAAAAGCTTGGGCGTATAAACCCTTTATCCAATAGTTCCTCCAACTGTTTCTTTAATTCCTTAAGCTCCGTAGGTGCTAACCTATAGGGATTCTTAGATACAGGCTCCGCGCCTAGGTAAACATCTACAACAAACTCAATGTCCTTATCTGGCGGCAAGCCAGGAAGGTCATCTAAAAATACTTCTGGAAAGTCTTGGACAACTAAGACATTTTGAGGACATGCTTTTCCTACAAATTGTGTGTCTAAAACGCTGGCCAGAAAGCATAAATACTCTCTGCATGAAGAGGATCTAGCGTTGATAGAAGTCATAACAGACATTCCTTTACTCTTCTTCGAGGCTTGAAAGATATGCTTCAAACCACCAGGGGGTTGAAAATTAACTACCCCAGTCCTATCAAATCCCATTATATCCATAATAATGAGATTAGCAGGTAAATTTTTGTTTCCTACCAACACGACACTATCAAACATCACTTGGTTAGAGTGCATGCGCTCACCAGAAGGTAACACGACGTTAAATACGTGCTCAGTAGGGGTAAACTGTACATCTAACTTGACAGCAAACGCATAAGCTATATACGAGTGTGTTGCACCAGAATCTATTAAAGTAAAAGCAGGTATAGAGTTGATCAAAATGGTACCTGACACTACGGCGGGTTGTTCCTCATCGCCCGACTCCAACATGGAGAATATCCTCAACTTTATCTTAGCAGGGCCACTCTTCAGAGCTGGACAGTCTCTGTTAATATAGCCGACTTTGTTACAGTTGAAGCATCGGGTGATTCTGGGATTCGGGCAATCCCTGTATGTGTGTCCGACTTCCTCACAGTTGAAACACTTTCCCGTCCCAAATCTGCACTCGTCCAGATGACCTTTCAAACACTTCGGGCATTGGGGAAACTTTCTGGTGTCTTGCACCTTCTTTCCTGTTCCCTGGTTATTTTGGCCTTCACTTGGCCTCTTCATTCCTCTCTGCTGGTGTGGCTGGATAAACTTTCGTGGGGCTTCCTTTGGCCTAGCACACTTCATCTCCGCTTCTTCCACCTCCAACGTCGTGGACACAACTTCACTGAAGGATAAACCTTTAATACCACAAAATTTGACTCCTCTATAGATTTCGGGCTTTAGTCCATGCACAAATTGAAACCTTATCCTCATTCTTGTGAACAAAATGTCCAGCAAACCTGGACAGGAACTAGAATTGCCTACTGTACTCAGCCACAGACCCTGTCTGCTTCAAGTTCAGAAACGATACCTTCTTTGCGGCATGGACTGTGCTGTTAAAATACTTCTCATAGAAAATCTCCTTGAACTGTGACCATGACATAGCCAGAACATTAGTGGCGGTCTCTATGGTTTCCCACCAAAGTTGAGCGTCCCCAGCCAAATGGAAATTTGCTAGAGTGACTTTGTCTCCTTCTCCGATGTTGGCACATCTAAACATGCTCTCGATTTTCCTAAGCCATTCCTCAGCAATGATCAGATTAGACGACTTCCCATCAAATGTGGGTGGCTGTAGCCTCCGGAATCGGTCTCCTGAATGCTCACTGCTGGAACTCGAGTTGGCACTTCCTTGTACTTCTCGGTTCAGCAATACTCCCAACTGATCGGATTGTTGACAAACCAAATCTGTCTGTTGGCGCACCAAGTTTGTCAGCTGCCTAATTACACTTGGGTCCTCCTCACTTCTCAAATTTGGCATCTCTCTCGGTACCCTTGGTCCTAGCCATTTTGCTATATTCCTGGACAAGGTTAATTGCTCTCATAAATATCTAATAGCTAAGGTTAACATAAACACTTACAGTTGTTGAAGTACTTCCATGCAACGATTGGCACTGATGAGTAATCTTTTGAACTGTTTAACTGAATGTCTCTGATACCATACTGTAACGTTCCGAATTATATAAACCCGGTTTGCTACCAAAAATACTGAACCATACTATGACATTCTGAGAAAATTTCAACTTTTCGCTCAACGATCAAAGTTTGACCTTTATAAACGTTAAAACTTGCAGCAGAAATTCAATTGTGTAAAACAATATTTATTAATTTAATTAAAATGTTAAAGACAATTGGTTGAAAGAAAACAAAACAAAATAGAACACGTCCACCACTAAACAGTTCCAGCGATAGAATAGAAACAAAAAGGCATCCACCGCTAAACAGTGTCAGCGGCAGAAGCAAAAATAAAATAGTCTCAGTGGTAGAGGCGAAAATAGAAGGCATCCACCGCTAAACAGTGCCAGTCGCACGACACGTCGACTACCCACAGCCACCGCTCATGTCCACTGGTCACAAATAAAAAAAATCTAATACTCACTCCTACGATCACATCCACCAGTCACAAACAACAAGAATCCAATACTCACTCCTACGCACACATCCACCGGTCACAAACGACAAAAATCCAATACTCACTCCTACTCACACATCCACCGATCATAAAGGACAAAAATATAATACTCACTCCTACGCTCACATCCACCGATCACAAAAACGACAAACACTTAACATCCACTGGTGGACTACATCCACCGATAGACAATCACTCAACATCCACCGGTGGACTACAACCATCGATAGACAAACACTAAACATCCACCGGTGGACTACATCCACCGGTGGACAAACACTCAACATCCACCGGTGGACTACATCCACCGATAGACAAAAAACTCAACATAACAGCATAACAACCATTTTCACTCTAAACAAAGAAAACTCCGACTACCAAAAGAGCTTGAGCATTTTACTAAAAATCGTTCAAAACAATATAAGTCCACAACTTTCTAAAAATATCCAGCAAAGCAACTACCTCTAAACCGAATCATGTTTTTCATGCTCAGAACAAGAAAATCATAAAGTTGTTAAAAACATCAGAACTATTAATGTTGTTAAAACTCTCTGCATACTTCCACAAGACACTTAACCACTGAAACTTCATAAATAGACAATAGTTAAACCGCCTCATCAGAACACCAAACTGTGGCATTGAAGTGCTCCCCCAACCAGCCTAGTCCTCAACATGCTCAGAGAACACACCTTCTGAGGCTTCTTCACCTACATCACAAAACTCATCTATTAGCCTAATGCTAAGTAAGTAAAGCAATAATGAAATGATATACTGAAACATAAACCCTAGTCATGCAGTTTCTACTTTCACATCTCAGTTGCATTCACGTTCTTTCTCTGATCTGATCCCTCAGTTCCATTGGGAGTTGGATCATTTTTCCCAAAGTCATACATCCTCTTCATAAATTAAGGGGCGGATTAGTTCCCATAACAGCTGATCTGATCCTAAATTCCATTGGGAAGAGGATCAATTTTTCCAAAGTCATACGTCCTCTTCATAAGTTAAGGGGCGGATTAGTTCCCTTAATAATTTATCTGTTGCAATCGGTTCATTTCTTACCATACCCATATATGTAAATTCATTTTTGTATTCTTTCAAAATATGATGCATGACATACAGACAAATTCAAACATACATAATCCTACTGTTTTGTGATGTAGGCCCGAAGGCACATACATACTCCACTTACCTTGTCTCCTGGGGATTGTTTGGTTGTAAGCTACTTCGGGAGTTTGCTCACCTAAAATCATAAACAGAGCATTAATTAAATCTTCACTATATCTCATTCTAAACCATTCAGAAACCTAAGGTAGCTAACTTGGAACTCTAATAATCATGCATTCCCGGTTTATCATAAAACCCTGAACTTATTCTCATTCACAGCGTCCCCAAAATACACACATTGCACTCTCCCTGCTATCTAGTCACTAAACTCAAGGAAAATGAAGGAAAACTCACCTAGATTGGGGAATGAAAATCGGAGAGAAAACTGCCTGGAGAGCTCTGCTGAGCTTGAGCTGAATACCAAAAGAGGAAATGAGAAACAGTGGCGGCTAAACCCCACAAAACCCTTCCTTAAATACGTTATCCACTACTAAATTTCTAAATTACAGTTCTACCCTTATTTAGTCACTCATTAACCTAATCACTAGTTTCTCCCAATTTCATCCCTAAATGCACTTTATAAGTTGATAGAATAATTTTGATTCGACGGAACCGGGTGTTACATAGGGACACCTCCGAAGAAAATTTTTAAAATTTTCTCAACCTTTATGTAAGGGTTCAAAGTCAAGTTGTTTAAATTGTCCAATTTCGCTCCTAATATGACTATCTTTGCAGGTGGGAAAAATTAACTTAGGAATATTTTTACCATATTGCTCCTTACGGTAATACTACCTGATTGCAGACTTTGCAACCAATTCCTAGCTTTGTTTCTTAGTGAAAAAGGGAATATTCTTAATCTAATAGTGTCATTAGAGACACCAGTCATTTTAATAGTGTCACTTATTTCAAATATGGCTAAATGAAAATTATGATCTTCACTTGATGATTCTACAAATTGATTTTGTTGTACCATATTAATCAAAACATGTTTCAATTCAAGATTATTTGCTTGAACTGCATGATAAGAAATAATAGACAAGTTGTTAGTTACCACCAGTTTAAAATAGTTTTTGATCACCTGCCTTAGAACATCTTGATTTCCCTCATGTTCAGCCATCTTTTCACCCTCTTCAATTCTTTAGTCTCTTGATCTCGCATAGTGTCTTTTTAATTTTTGGAACGAATTGAAGTAGTTCTAGTGATTTGCCACAAAAAGTGAAACTTAAATAAAACTAAAAGAAATCTAAATTAAAATCAGAATCAATATTAGCAAAAATTATATACTAAAATACTCCTCGACAATGATGCCAAAGATTTGTATGAGAAAATGTAACACCCAGCATTTTTGCCATGTAATTATTCCTTCAATTATTAAATGGGATATATTGGCCATTAATTAAATGCGTATTTCATTGGAGTTTTGTGATACTCCAAGTGGATGTCTAGAGAAAACGGATCGGAGAATTTAAATAATAATTCAATTGGAAAACAAAACTAAAAATCAACCAAAACAGAAAATCTTGGTTGGAAACCAATGAGAGGGCAAATTAGGTAAACCAATTAAGGTTGGTGGGAGGAGGCCAATGGTTGAGTGACACCTGAAAACTTGTTGAAGAAGCCATGTTCTTCTTCTCTTTTCTCCTACGTGAAACCCTCATTTCTCATCTGCTTCTTTCCACTGCCTCTGTTTTCCCTCCTCCAGGCTACTGCAACCTTTCCAAAAGACTTCCTGTAACACCCGGTTTTACGGTTTTTTGAATCATGTGTGCTATGGCAATTTCGTAAATAATTGCAATATGCCTGTTTTGCAAACCGAGAGTTTTAATGGAGTCCTTGTAATTAATATGAATTTTGGGAGAATTATGGAAATTTATGGAAGTCTAACCGAAATATAATGCTTAAGTTTTTGGTTTTGACCCTATAGAGATTTAATTTGTAGAAATAGTAAAATAAATCCGTTTGTCGAACGGAAGGTTTTATTAGAGCCCTAGGAATAAGTTGGAATAATTGATGAAATAAGAAAATTTTAGAGAAACTGAACCGATAGTCGAACAATAGGTTGAACAGAGAGTTAAACCGAAGGGCAAATATGTAAATTGCCAAACCAATTTTAATTAAAACCGAAATACCCCTTTTCCCTCAACACTTGAAACGTTTTTCTCTCCCTCTCCTTTCTCTCCAACGGCGACGTTTCTCCTCCACGGTTCTTCCCCTTTTTGCTTAACGATTTCTTCTCCAATCTTCGAGTTCTCTTCACGCCTTCTCTCCCCCTCGCGATTCGAGGTAAGAATCTATAGTTTTTTGGCCATTATTCTCGATTTCTAGCATTGTAAATTGTTAGGGTTTTGTCGGATTTCGTTGAAAACAATCGGGTTTGGTTAGGAATGGTTAGTTATTGCTTTATTGGTGATGCGTTATTAGATGAAAGGTTTGAGTGTATTTTGCATTTGATTGAAAGTCGGGTACGGAGCTTTGGAAAACCTTCATTAATGGAGGATTGTTAGTTGTGAGGATAAGTTGCTCGATGAAATGCCCGAGATAGATTTATTAGAGTTTTAGGAAATTTCCTTTAGTTAGGAGTTTCGTAAATTTCTGAAACTTTACGTTTAAGCTTGGTTTTAACAAAGGATGCTATGGATTGATTTAGGTGACCAAGTTTGAGACGAAGAGCTCGGTGTGCGGGAGACAAGAGGTAAGTTCTCGTGATCTACTGTGGTCGATTGGCCTACACCATAAGTCAGAAATCGTGTTGAGGATTGTTTGGTGCATTGTTTGTTTAATTACTTTGGTTGGGTAGTTAGGATTTGGTTATTTTATAGGTTAAGTATTGTAATGCCTTGATAGTATTTATGAGGTTTTGATGATATGCTCGTCATGTATGCTTTATCGTTCATTGAATTGCTCATGCATCACGGTTTTTAAAATGACATGAAAATGAATTTACGCATGGATTTCATGAAAAGAACATGCATGTAAAGGCAAGTAAAGTATCACAGTAAACAACCATGGCATGGGGTTATCGGGGATGAGGTTCAGACCTGGCGTTCCATGGTAAGCAGGTTTTCCTCCCTTCAGATGGTGTGAGCTGTCTAACCACTTGACGTGCCCTATCCATCTATTAAGCATTTCCGATAACCATAGACTGACACGTACTGATAAATGAATTGACATGGACGGCTTTCATTGCATACATGATCATGCATATACATTTACGTAGAATTTGTTGAGATTTTCATCTCATAGGTGTCTTTATGGTGTAGGTGACTACGAGCAAGGTGAGGATGATGTCCCTCCACCTGATTAGCTTGCAGCTTGAAGGAAGATTTTCGTGGGAGCGGCAGGCGTAGTCGATGCGAGCACAACCCGTGGGGAGCATAGTTTATGTATTTTGGGATTTTGGGATAAAATGGGTTGATGGGTGATGATATTTTGATGAAATGTATAGAAAAATATATTAGGATGTTTGGTATCTGGATAGGTTGAAAATTGATGTTTTGATGATTTTTTGATAGCTTCCGCTATGTATGGATAGTTTCGATGAAAATAGATAGAATATTAATGTTAATGTGTATTTGGGTGAATATAGAAGATTGTGGAATGTTTTGATGAAATAGAATAGATTTTGTATAAGTTTTGGTGATTGGAAAATAGGTTTGTGGTTTTAAGTTGAAATCGAAGTTTTGTGTCGGGATTTGATGATTTAGGTTGGATGTTCGGGTTTTGGATGTGTAATTTAGTTGGTTTATCGATGGACGTTTTGATGATGAAATTTGAAGTGTGTATTAGGTGAAAATTTGAAGAAAAATGGCAAAGGGGGTAGAAAAAGGGGCAAGGAGGCGCGGGTGGTGCGCTAGCTGGGCGCCGGAGGTGCGCTGAGCATATGCGCGCGCGCGGGGCGCGCTGGGCGTGCGATGCGCGCGCCCAGGATATGCCCATCCCGATCGATCGCGCCGGAGGGGCGATCGATCGACATTTAAGGGTCATTTTTAAGTCAGAATCCAGAGAGGGCCCGATCGATTGGCCTTATGTCTCGATCGATTAGCGTTGAGGATTGTTTTTGGCCGGGAATCCAGAGCTGGCTGGATCGATCGGCCTTTGGGCCCGATCGATCGGTGCCATACTTGACCACCAACATGTTTTTTTTTTAAATTGCCTTTTCAAGACACGTTTTAACCCGACCCTTTACGATACTTTTTAAACGTATTTTACGAGCGATCCTCAAGTATTTTAAAGGATAACCCAAATGTCTAGATATGGATTGAAAAACCGAGTCCGTTGTCAAATGATTAAACGAATGAAAAGGAAAGGAAACAAATAAGGTAATGAAAGAAAATGAAATGAAAAGGAAAAAAATTTAAGTGAGAACGGGCGAGGGTAATCACATGTACATATGTATGCACGCACGACACAGGTCGTGGCGGCACCGACGAGGAGCCGGGGTCGTCACACTTCCTTTCCTCCATTTTCTCCAGTTAAGGTAAACATCTGCTAAAGCTAACGAGTTTGGACAAGTTAAAATGAGAGTTTTGCTGAAGTTAGGGTTAAGATATTTTGGAGAAAACTTTCTGTTATTGTATGAAAACACGTCGGTTTGTTTTCTAAAGGTTTGAATGGAGTTTGGAGCATGTCCTACCAAGTTGTTAGTTAGCATTTGCAGCTTTGCTCATTTTCTTTACGTGCATGTTATAGATTCGTGCATCACCGAGACGTTCAGGATTATTAACTCTACAGCAAAAAGGTAAGTTCATGTGTGTAGATCGGCCCTTAAGGCCCTACAACACGGAGATACTAAGTTTTACATCTGTCAGGTTGTTTCGGGTAGATAAGTTAGAGTTTCGTTCTGAGTTTTTTGTATTTCTTTTCCTTTTCTACGTTTATTTCTGCTGTCTGCTGTTCTAAGATGAAGCACTGTAAATGTCCATGCATACACATTTTTCCCAAAAGTTCATGCAAAATATTTTCTGTACACGGTTTGAAGCTAAGAAAGATAAAATCTGACTGTAATGTATTGGTTAAGTGCGGGACGGGGACTGGCCTACTGTTATGTTATGTTATGTTATGTTATATTCTGTATATCTATTTGTGCCCGTCGTGCACTTGTCAGTTCCCCTATAAGCCCCACATATACTCCTCTACCAGTGAAACTGTAACGCCCCCGAACCCACCCTGGCTCGGTGCACTACTTGGCTCACACTAACCCCGATGAAAACGACGTTTAAAACTAAATTTAACATAATTTTCATAAACCCCAAAACCTAAAATAAACTAACACAGCGGGATTAAAAAAAACTAAATCTCACGAAGTTCTCTTATGTTATACCTAGCTGCCTAGACTCACTAATTTCCTTTAATCCTAACCTATAAGCACCACGGCGTCCTTCCCGAAAATTTCGGCAAAGTAACGCCTGAAAATGGCGCCTCCAAAATGCTAGGTACCTGCAATAAATAAATCCCCAACAGATCCAGAATACTCATAACCAACTATCCAACATACAGCATGAGAAATCTCCAAATAGCAGTAAAGAGGAAAACAAAAATACAAACATTCCTAAGTGAAGAAAGTCCACAGTACAGGGCGACACATCACCCTTAACTATGATTATATACAACAAATACACATAAGACATCCACCCAAAAAGAACTACACACATAAGAAATCCACCCAAAAAGAACTACACATTTCCATCAATTCACAAGCAGACATTTACAATAGTACCAAAATACAAAACCCACATTCTCCGAAGACCATGGTCGAGGCACCCCGACAACTGCCTGCACCGGCATGCCCCGAACTCCTCCGACTGCAGCCTAGTCCTCAGCTGTCCTCTTTACCTCATCAGGATAAAACTCGCCACCTACACCATAGAACACAAACGTAAGCCTAACGCTTAACAAGTAGGGAAATAATGCACAACAACACACTAAATACTCGACTCAACCCTAATATGCAGTTTCTACACACTCTGTTGTTTTCTTTTCGTTTCGGTTGCATTTATCTTTCACTTTCAGGTGAATCAAGTAGGCACATGCCCCCACACAATCCAGGACGGCCACGTCTTGATCCACGGATCTAGACCGGAGGCACACGTCCCAACACAGTCCAGGACGGCCAACACGAATCTCCCCCAATCGATCGTAGAATCCTCATTGTGCACTTCAAGCACGAACAGGTCGAGGAATTCATACTCACGACACATTACGTACATTAGCAGGGCATCTCGAATAAAATCCCTCGCGGGGTACTCAACGAGCCACTTGCCCGACGAAGCTATTCTACTCGAGACCAGGTTGCAATCAAGTCTTATCCTTCGTTACGTCCTCACCCCTCAATCATGAAAAACACGTGGTTTCGTAGTTTAGAAAACAATGATGCATGACACAAGACACACGATGCATGACACGAATTTAAAACATAGCAATCAAACAAACAATCCCTACCGTTCTATGGTGTAGGCCCGAAGGCAACAGACATGCATCCACTACTTACTTGGCATCCTAGCCCGTTCAGAATACTCGAATTCCTATCCACCTACGGCTCGACCTACGATAAATATTCATCAAATCATTAAAATCAAGCCTACATTTACTAATTACTCTCAAACTCCTATTTCTAGCCTAATCCAACTAAAACCTAACTAAACGGGCTACTAATTTGGGTTCGGTAAAAACCGACCCGAAACTTCAAACGAGCGTAACTTTTGCGTCGGATATCGGAATCGAACGATTCCAGCGGCCACGCACTCCTCTAATAACCTAGTTTAATCTGCCAAAAGGAATTTTAAAATGAATAACCCTAGCTAGGTCAAAAATGGCAAAACCCGAACTGCCCTTTAACCGAAAAATCCCCTTTTTCGATTTTCCATCAAATTCCACCCAATTTCACACCAATCAACCATATTTAGCCTCAATTAACCTAATCTAACCAAAAAAACCCCGAACTACAAGCAAAACCCAAAATGCCCCAACGAGGGCTTCACTGTCTTTCGCCCAAATCGGGCTCATCACGGCCAGGCGACCAAAGCCGGACCAAGGGTCGGCAAACCCACGCCGGAGGTGACCAAAAACCGCCGGTGATCGGAGCCAAAACAGGCTCGTCGCTCACGGACTCGAACAGAGAGGAAAACAGGGGAAAATTCATGCTTACCAGTCGGTGTGCGCGCGGAGACGGCCGGAACTCGCTCGTCGCCGATGTCTGGCCGGAGAACCACGAAAATCGGCGGTGGTCGTCGGAGCTTGGACGCCGCTCGGTTCTCCCTCGCCGTTCTCCTCTCCCCTGCTCCTCTCGGCCGTCAGGCTCGAACAGCAGAATGGCCTTCGAGCCATTTTGTTGTTTTTGTTTATATTTTTTTTATTAATAATAATAATAATAACTATTAAAACTGTTTTAATAAATCATCAATTATCGTTTTGCCCTCTCCAAAATTCCGTTAAATCCCGTTATTAAATTAACCTAACCCCCGGCTTAATTTCAATCAAATTTATTCACTTTACTTTTCAATTAATTAAAACAACCTATTTCATTATTCTTTTACTTTCTTTCAAATTAAAAAAATCTCGGGTGTTACAATCCACCCTCCTTACAAAAATTTTGTCCTCAAAATTTGTGGCCTTGTTATTTCTCAATGTACTCATCTCATCTCACCTACCCAATACCCTTACTCATCTATCGGTTACGCTCTAACCCGAATACCACTTGTTCACTAAATATAATCTAATTCATACTCTCAAACCCTTCTAACTGCATTCTCAACTCGATCCTTTTTCTCTAGTTAAGTTCATCTTTTTCTACTTCTATGTCTACTAAACACACACAAACCACTACGACGCTCAATTATCACCTATACTTCAAACTGTTCCAACTTAATTCTCATTCTAACTTTTCTTCTAACTACGTTCACTTAGTTACTTTTCTAATCCCAAATTCATCAACACTTACATACTATCTTAACCTCATATGATATCCCCTAAAATACAGTAATACCGTAACACTAAGAACCCAGTACATAAACATCTTACCCAAAATCCTTAAGCTTTAACTTCCTTTCTATTCTACCATTTCACTCCTAACTTATCACTTCTATCTCTTACACTTACTTATATTAGCCAATCAAGACTATTTATACCTCAAACAATCATAACATTTCCTTAGTTAATCTTCATACTTACATTCACTATGCTTAATTTGTCTAACTCACATTCACTATACTCAATTTGTCTAACTCCTAATTCCAAAATTGAAACTTCCTTAGCTTCACAGCCTTCCTAGCTTACCCGTACTCCTAAATTTATTCGTAAACTTTCTGTGTGAATTTCTTTCCTTCTACTTGCTAACTACTGCAGTTTCACACGAAACTCTAAATAATCAATGCCTAACCCTTTTTTTCCTACTCTTCCATTAAAATTTACTTAAGCTAGACACCCAAACATAGTCAATATCTAAATACTCCCCAAGAATTTGTTAACCTGGGTCCTAATTCTATCTATCACAATTTTATCTCTCCTAAGATATCTCCTTAAGAGTAAAATCCTAGGCGTACCATTCTTAAACCCTTCTAATTTAATTCTTCACTCTAGCTTTTTCTTGAGGTTAATTTGTCTAATTCTTTATTTCACAAAAAGAACGTAACTCTCTAAGGAAAATCCATCCTATGTATATCATTCTTACAATCGCTCTTGATTATCTATTTCTTCATTCTAAAGTCTATCTCGCACCCACCATATCCTCACCCATTCTAACAACTATCACTTCTACTCGACTTATGTTTACACTCAGCTCAGGTCGACCATACCTCTTTTCTCTCAAGTTTCTTAACTCGAAAACAATTATCTAATTTCCCTCATGATTCTCTTCAAAATTTATTAACGAATTTATTTTCTATAGTCCTCCAATTCGTTTTAAATATTTCCCTAACTCTCGTTACAACAAGTCGCCCAATTAACACCCTAAATCTCAATCTCCTACCTATTACCTTTCGACAATAGATACTCACTCTCGATGAGTCACTATTTCTCCTAACATCGCACACATTAATCTAAACCTCAGAACATTATCTTAATTTAAGAGACTAGACTTTTCTCTACTTATTCAAAACATCTAGGTTTCTAATTTATTCCAAGTTATTCCAATCCTATATACTTTCGGCTCCCAATCATAGGTCGAATAACACCAAAACACAGCACGTCCACTCCTTCTTATCACGCCTCAATTCTCCTATACAATGCCGGTTGAAAACTTTTACGCCTTCTCGTTCACCCTCGAATGAGTAATCCCTTAAGATAGTACCTATACCCTAAGCTCCAACCATTTTTCCTAACGAATATCACCTAGCATCTTCTTTGATCCTTTAATACCTCAATATTTATTGGTTCCCTAGCTCTAAGGCAATCTCTAACTTTTAATTCTCAAAATTAAGTACCTGTCTATGGCTCATCATTCACTCCACATTGTTAACTCCTATCATTGTTAACCCCACTTAACTTAGGCTAGGCTCCTCTCTTGGTTTTTCTTGCATAAAGTTTATTAGAATCTTCCTCCACCGAATACCAATTAGTATCCCAATTTCTCAAAATTCCCTTAACAATTTACTGAAGTTAGACACTCGAATATAATTACTTCAAATTCTACAAAATTCTAAATATATCACTTTTACATCTACACACATTCTCATAAACATATTAATGGCATGACGAAGGTCTAAGGTGTCTCCCAATAAATTTTCAAACTTCTACATCGTATCCTAGTACGTCCTAGTACTCTCAAGGATTTACTAACTATGCCCCAAGTCTATCTATGTGTATCATCATTACAATTTCTCATTCTAATGTTTATCTCATCCTGCATTCAATCCACTGTGTCCTCACCCACCCATTTAATACTAGGACACAACTCACACTTTTCCTAACAACTATCACTTATACTCAGGCTAACATTAACATTTAATTCGGGTAGATCATACCTCTTTTTTCATAAGGTTCCCATCCTAAGATTCTCTAATCTATTTATGCTCAATCCTACTTCTATTACTTCCAATAAATTCCTAGCTATTCGAACTATCAATTCACTATGTCAACACACATATCTATGAATTAGCTTAAGGGATCCACCAAAGTTGTCTCGGTACTCTCGGAATGTTCTAATCTATTACAGTTCCAAATTATAGTTCCAAAACAAACAGGAGTTAAACAATCTAATCTTAAAGATAAACTATCTAAAATTAAAGAAATACTTACAGTCGGTGAAGCACGTTGCACGGCGGCCGGCATTGTCGGGTAATCATTTGAACGACACGACCATTTATGCTCTGATACCATCTTATAACGCCCCCGAACCCACCCTGGCTCGGTGCGCTACTTGGCTCACACTAACCCCGATGAAAACGACGTTTAAAACTAAATTTAACATAATTTTCATAAACCCCAAAACCTAAAATAAACTAACACAGCGGGATTAAAAAAAACTAAATCTCACGAAGTTCTCTTATGTTATACCTAGCTGCCTAGACTCACTAATTTCCTTTAATCCTAACCTATAAGCACCACGGCGTCCTTCCCGAAAATTTCGGCAAAGTAACGCCTGAAAATGGCGCCTCCAAAATGCTAGGTACCTGCAATAAATAAATCCCCAACAGATCCAGAATACTCATAACCAACTATCCAACATACAGCATGAGAAATCTCCAAATAGCAGTAAAGAGGAAAACAAAAATACAAACATTCCTAAGTGAAGAAAGTCCACAGTACAGGGCGACACATCACCCTTAACTATGATTATATACAACAAATACACATAAGACATCCACCCAAAAAGAACTACACACATAAGAAATCCACCCAAAAAGAACTACACATTTCCATCAATTCACAAGCAGACATTTACAATAGTACCAAAATACAAAACCCACATTCTCCGAAGACCATGGTCGAGGCGCCCCCTGCACCGGCATGCCCCAAACTCCTCCGACTGCGGCCTAGTCCTCAGCTGTCCTCTTTACCTCATCAGGATAAAACTCGCCACCTACATCATAGAACACAAAAGTAAGCCTAACGCTTAACAAGTAGGGAAATAATGCACAACAACACACTAAATGCTCGACTCAACCCTAATATGCAGTTTCTACACACTCTGTTGTTTTCTTTTCGTTTCGGTTGCATTTATCTTTCACTTTCAGGTGAATCAAGTAGGCACACGCCCCCATACAGTCCAAGACGGCCACGCCTTGATCCACGGATCTAGACCGGAGGCACACGTCCCAACACAGTCCAAGACGGCCAACACGAATCTCCCCCAATCGATCGTAGAATCCTCATTGTGCACTTCAAGCACGAACAGGTCGAGGAATTCATACTCACGACACATTACGTACATTAGCAGGGCATCTCGAATAAAATCCCTCACGGGGTGCTCAACGAGCCACTTGCCCGACGAAGCTATTCTACTCAAGACCAGGTTGCAATCAAGTCTTATCCTTCATTACGTCCTCACCCCTCAATCATGCAAAACACGTGGTTTCGTAGTTTAGAAAACAATGATGCATGACACAAGACACACGATGCATGACACGAATTTAAGACATAGCATTCAAACAAACAATCCCTACCGTTCTATGGTGTAGGCTCGAAGGCAATAGACATGCATCCACTACTTACCTGGCATCCTAGCCCGTTCAGAATACTCAAATTCCTGTCAACCTACGGCTCGACCTACGATAAATATTCATCAAATCATTAAAATCAAGCCTACATTTACTAATTACTCTCAAACTCCTATTTCTAGCCTAATCCAACTAAAACCTAACTAAACGGGCCACTAATTTGGGTTCGGTAAAAACCGACCTAAAACTTCAAACGCGCGTAACTTTTGCGTCGGATATCGGAATCGAACAATTCAAGTGGCCACGCACTCCTCTAATAACCTAGTTGAATCTGCGAAAAGGAATTTTAAAACGAATAACCCTAGCTAGGTCAAAACTGGCAAAACCCGAACTGCCCTTTAACCGAAAAATCCCCTTTTTCGATTTTCCATCAAATTCCACCCAATTTCACACCAATCAACCATATTTAGCCTCAATTAACCTAATCTAACCTAAAAAACCCCGAACTACAAGCAAAATTCGAAATGCCCCAACGAGGGCTTCACTGTCTTTCGCCCAAATCTGGCTCATCACGGCCAGGCGACCAAAGCCTAACCAAGGGTCGGCAAACCCACACCGGAGGTGATCAAAAACCGCTGGTGATCGGAGCCAAAACTGGCTCGTCGCTCACGGACTCGAACATAGAGGAAAACATGGGAAAATTCACGCTTACCAGTCGGTGTGCGTGCGGAGACGGCCGGAACTCGCTCGTCGCCGATGTCTGGCCGGAGAACCACGAAAATCGGCGGTGGTCGTCGGAGCTTGGACGCCGCTCGGTTCTCCCTCGCCGTTCTCCTCTCCCCTGCTCCTCTCGGCCGTCAGGCTCGAACAGCAGAATGTCCTTCGAGCCATTTTGTTGTTTTTGTTTATATTTTTTTTTATTAATAATAATAATAATAACTATTAAAACCGTTTTAATAAATCATCAATTATCGTTTTGCCCTCTCCAAAATTCCGTTAAATCCCGTTATTAAATTAACCTAACCCCCGGCTTAATTTCAATCAAATTTATTCACTTTACTTTTCAATTAATTAAAACAACCTATTTCATTATTCTTTTATTTTCTCTCAAATTAAAAAAATCTCGGGTGTTAAAGAAACGTAATGTAATGTTCTGTCACTGTATTCTAAAAATTCATGCATAGCATATGCATCACTGCATTTATATATTCTTACTGAGCTCTAGGCTCATAGTTGAACTGTAACACCCCTAAATCCGTACCCGTATTTCCCATATTATTTTTATTTTTTTTTTTACACTTATTACTTTTTATACTTTAAATAAAACTTTGTGCAGAATTAAAACTATGGTTGAAATCAAAACCCAAGTCGGAATTAAAATCAAACCTTGGAATCATTTTTAACAAATTATATTACTATTTAATAAATCTTAAAACATTTAAATAAAAACTTTAAAACATATTAAAAAGAAGGGAGGGCAGAATCGAAATTCTGCCCTCAAAATAGCAGCGATCGGGCGCTGCTAATTGCAGCGCACGATCGCTGTGTGCGCTGCACAATGCAGCGCACGATCGCTGCATTGTGCAGCGCCTGATCGCTGCATGATGCAGCGATCAGTCGCTGCATTGTGCAGCGCCTGATCGCTGCACTGCAGCGATCATTTGCTGCCTGCAGCGATCCAACCAGCGCCCAGTCGCCGGTCGCCAATAGCGGACCCTGAACACTTAGCTCTCTGGAATTTCCAGAGAGCAAATACACCTACTTCACTCTCTGGAATCCAATTCCAGAGAGCAGCACCCTCACCATTTTAACCACTCTCTCATTTTTACCTCACATTTTCATGCATTATCACAACACTTATACTTAATCCCAACCGACTCGCAACAGACTTTACGAAGTCCAACTGCGTGGATGTATCTAAACATCGAGCATAACCATATCAAAATAAAGCCAATCAAAACATTTCCAAAACATTCCGTAAACAGTTTAAACTAAAACGTTTTACATACAATTACCAAAACGTTATCTAATCCCTATCCAGATCCAACAACCTAAATATACTATACAATAATCAATTCAAAACACCCCAAAATAACCCCAGAGTCCAGACATACATCCCCACGGGTCATATCGCGCCTCGACTGCTCAGCGCACTCCCACGGGCCATTCTCCCTCAACTGCTCACGCCTCGGGTGGAGGGATCTCATCCTCACCTGTGTAGAGGTCACCTACACCATACAGACACATATGAGATATTGAAATCTCAGTAAGCTACGTAAATGCAACTACATGCTATGCTATGCGTGTGAGTTCAGAAATCATGCATCGTTTTCTTTACTTTACTTTACTTTGCTTTACTTTGCTGTGCTATGAAGGTGTCACCGAGATCTCAGCCCAATAACCGGAGAGAGCACGTCCAGCGGGCGGACCACTCTTTCCGGTTAATGGAGGGGGGTACACGCTTACAACACGTACAGCCGTGCCTGAGCCCCATCTCGCGTGACCTATGAACTGTATACCGAAGGGTCACATGAACTATATACCGATGGGTCATTTGAACTATATACCGATGGGTCATTTGAACTATATACCGAAGGGTCATTCGAACTATATACCGAAGGGTCATTCGAACTATATACCGAAGGGTCATTCGAACTATATACCGAAGGGTCATTTGAACTATATACCGAAGGGTCATTTGAACTATATACCGAAGGGTCATCTTTACTTTGCATTTACTTTAAAACATTGTGCGGAAATTCATTTTCTATGCGTGCTTTAAAATCGTGATGCATGAACAGTTCATATAAGCAGAAAGTAAACAACCAACGTGCATATATTCATGACAATAAAGCAGAACCTATAAACAGAACCTATAAACAGAACCTATAAACAACTAACCTAACTACCCAACCGAATAACATAAAACAAACAGTTCCTCGAGTATTCTCGAGACGACGACGGAGTATGGTGCAGACCTTTGGGTCAAAGTAAGTCACGAAAACTTACCTGGAGCGCACTGAATCGCAAGCTTCGTCCACGGGAGTCGCGTGTCTGAGAAAAACACGATATTTACCGTTAAAATTGATTTGAACTAATAACGTCCAATTCTAAAAACTTAACTAGAGAATCTCTCCCAAATTCTTTATTTAGCCAATCGAAGCGTTTATAACGTTAATTAACGTTCGATAATTCGAAATCCCAATTAACGAGTTTTTCTCAAAAACTCGGAAAATTAACCAATTTTAACTTTTTCGCAAATTGACTTTTCTTCGTCCAATAACGTTAAATACGTTCAATACATACCTAATCAAGGCTAACCTATTAATTACGAACCCTAATTCGCGTTTTTGACGAGATTTAATCGAAACCCTAATCGGAACCCTAACGCTAAATCGATCCGAAAACCGAATTTAAAGCTCTAAGAACGTAGATACATACCTAGGATAGCGAGAGGAGGAGGAACCGTGAAGAAAACGAAAGGAACGGAGCTCGAATCGGAGCTCGGAGGAGGAAATCGCCGGCGGCCAAAAGGGAGAGCTTGCTCTCTGTTTCGTGCGCGGGCAGAGGAGAAGAAGAAGAATGAGGGGAGAGAGGGAATTTGTGATATTTAATAAAATTGATTTGTAAATTACCAAAACGCCCTTCTTTGATTTCTATATAGATTTCGCTCTTCGGTTCGTTAATCGTCCTGCCATTCGACTTCTCCAAACGTCCCGACTTCACCCATAAGTCAAACCTATTATTTGAGACTTATTAAAACTGTCCGTTCGTAATTCGGACCTCATTTACTATTTTTACTAAACGTCATTTATATTTTGAAAAGCGTATTTATCCGAAATATAGCGTTTAAGCTCCGAAAAATCCCGTAAATTCCTTAAAATTCCTATTAATCGTTAGGACTCTAACGACGCTTTCCGTTTGCGAAACTGACTTGATTTGACATATTTAATAAAAATGCCTCATATAATATATTATATCAATATAATATATTAAATCCGAAATCCGTACAAGCCGGGTATTACATTCTACCCCCCTTATTCAGAATTTTGTCCGCAAAATTTGCTCCAGCTTATAGTCCTTGACATTAACGTCCCATGTTTTGCGATCTTATCCTTCGATTTATCATCGGTAATTACGGTTATATTTGTGATTCTAAACGAAAACCCTGTGCTACTTCTCTTACATCGGCCTTAAATTTGTATTTACTACCTTCGACTCAATCATTTACTTTCTTTCTAAGGTGTTGAGCACCATTTACATCGGAAATCTCACATTCTAATTAATTAACCTGGCGACATATTTGTCATTTTAACGCTTACGCGTATACCAACCTTCGACCTTCACTTAATCACCCACAGATTAAATCTCTTAATAATACTAGCTTCGAAATTCACTATTTATTGACGTCTTTCTTCTAGCGCCGGTCAAATTGAATGTCTATAATTCCATCCAATTTCTGGGCGATAGCTCATACCTCAACGAAATTTCCTCAATCCAGTTCAAAATCGGAATGCACAACAACGATTGTAGTCCTTACTTTCAGTTTACGCGTCAAATCTCATCAAATCTATAAGTCTCAACCAAACGACCTCTAACTGCGTACCTGTCACCTGACGACCTGAGCACGCGTTGGTCTATATCCAATCATTCAAACGCTAGGCTTACGAACTTATCAATAGGTCCTTACCCAAAGACTGCCTATTATCTTAAACCCTTAAAATAACTTCTACTTTCTAACATCATTTGGGTTGGCTGTCGTTCAAGGGTTCTTAATAACCTCCAAGTCGTAACCTAACTCCCCTCTATAGGTTTGTATCTAAACCTTCATCTTTCATCGATTAGTCGTACTCTAATACTCCAAGAGGGGTTGTCAATTAGACATAATTGTTATCTATTTAAAATCCATATCTCTTCGGGTACATTCCTCGAATTGTTACTAAACCCTAAGTGCGTAAACTCCGTTGATTAGGTCGGAGCCATCCTGCTCGAGGTTTACCTAATAATTCTTCTTACCCGTCTTCTATTTTCTTACTTTTCTATTTTCAAGTCTATCGTTATCATCATTATTATTATAATCAAAATAATAATATTGCCATACAGGTAATTTAAACAATACCTGCAAACGTAGAAGGCTGGGCCACATCGTCGGCGTCGCCGGGCTCGATAAATGCAAAGATCCTGGGCATGACTCTCCTCTGATCACTGCTTGACTGACCCTGACCCTGATTCGGGCAGCCTTTAGCAAAATGGCCTGGTTCTCCGCACCAATAGCACACGTTCGTGCCTACTCTGCACGGTCCCCTGTGCTCCCTCTGGCATTTAGGGCAAAGAGGTGACTGAGAAGCCCCTTGTACCTGTTTCCCTTTCCCTCGATCGTTGCCTCCCTCTAGAGGCCTTCTAACGTCTCTTTGTTGTTGTTGCTGTTGCTGTGTTCTCGGCTGCCAGTCTTGATTCTGGGTCTGAGGATGGAGCTCACGAAAGAAGCCCCTAGCCGGCTCCCTCGGTCTAACACAAGTAGCTCTGGCGGCCTCAATATCCAAAGCCCTAGCTGTGATGTCAGAATATGGTACATCGATAATATCTGATACAACAACGTGCATCCGGATCTCTGAATTAAGGCCCTCCATAAACTGGTGTACCTTCTCCTCGTTATCGCTGACAAGGCGAGGTGCAAATCGCGACAAGGCCTCAAACTTCCGGATATACTCTGCAACTGAACCGGTTTGTTTCAGCTGCGTGAACTCATTCCTCTTGGCCACTCTCACTGTGCGGCTGAAATACTTATCGAAGAATAGAAACTTGAACCGATCCCAAGTCATAACTGATACATCTGTCGTCGACTTGATCGAGTCCCACCAGAAACGGGCATCCATCGCCAAGTGAAAGGTAGCATAAGCCACCTTGCTCCCGTTGCCGACCTCTGCATAACTCAGCATATCTTCCATCACCCGGATCCATTCCTCGGCACGCGTCGGATCCGACGATTGACCGTCGAATACTGGAGGCCGCAGGCTTTGGAACTTTTGCATACCCTGATTACCAGGAACTACCAAGTCTTGGGCCCTCTGATTCTCTCGGTTCACCAAGTCCGTAATTTGTTGTGCTTGCCGGTCCATATGCTGAGACTGGCGGTCCAACAATTTCGTAAGTCGATCCATCGCGTCGTCTCTAGGATCCCTTCCTCGAACCATATCTATAAAACTCCTATAAAATTTAAAACAAATAATCTCTAAGAAACTAAACCAAATAAAGCTATAAACAGACTTACAGTTGATGAAGGATGTCCGCGTAGTGGCTGTGCAGTCGAGCAGTCTACAGAATCGATTTTAAAACCCGGGGGCTCTGATACCATAAATGTAACACCCCTAAATCCGTACCCGTATTTCCCATATTATTTTTTTTTTTTTTTTTTTTACACTTATTACTTTTTATACTTTAAATAAAACTTTGTGCAGAATTAAAACTATGGTTGAAATCAAAACCCAAGTCGGAATTAAAATCAAACCTTGGAATCATTTTTAACAAATTATATTACTATTTAATAAATCTTAAAACATTTAAATAAAAACTTTAAAACATATTAAAAAGAAGGGAGGGCAGAATCGGAATTCTGCCCTCAAAATAGCAGCGATCGGGCGCTGCTAATTGCAGCGCACGATCGCTGTGTGCGCTGCACAATGCAGCGCACGATCGCTGCATTGTGCAGCGCCTGATCGCTGCATGATGCAGCGATTAGTCGCTGCATTGTGCAGCGCCTGATCGCTGCACTGCAGCGATCATTTGCTGCCTGCAGCGATCCAACCAGTGCCCAGTCGCCGGTCGCCAATAGCGGACCCTGAACACTTAGCTCTCTGGAATTTCCAGAGAGCAAATACACCTACTTCACTCTCTGGAATCCAATTCCAGAGAGCAGCACCCTCACCATTTTAACCACTCTCTCATTTTTACCTCACATTTTCATGCATTATCACAACACTTATACTTAATCCCAACCGACTCGCAACAGACTTTACGAAGTCCAACTGCGTGGATGTATCTAAACATCGAGCATAACCATATCAAAATAAAGCCAATCAAAACATTTCCAAAACATTCCGTAAACAGTTTAAACTAAAACGTTTTACATACAATTACCAAAACGTTATCTAATCCCTATCCAGATCCAAACAACCTAAATATACTATACAATAATCAATTCAAAACACCCCAAAATAACCCCAGAGTCCAGACATACATCCCCACGGGTCATATCGCGCCTCGACTGCTCAGCGCACTCCCACGGGCCATTCTCCCTCAACTGCTCACGCCTCGGGTGGAGGGATCTCATCCTCACCTGTGTAGAGGTCACCTACACCATACAGACACATATGAGATATTGAAATCTCAGTAAGCTACGTAAATGCAACTACATGCTATGCTATGCGTGTGAGTTCAGAAATCATGCATCGTTTTCTTTACTTTACTTTACTTTGCTTTACTTTGCTGTGCTATGAAGGTGTCACCGAGATCTCAGCCCAATAACCGGAGAGAGCACGTCCAGCGGGCGGACCACTCTTTCCGGTTAATGGAGGGGGGTACACGCTTACAACACGTACAGCCGTGCCTGAGCCCCATCTCGCGTGACCTATGAACTGTATACCGAAGGGTCACATGAACTATATACCGATGGGTCATTTGAACTATATACCGATGGGTCATTTGAACTATATACCGAAGGGTCATTCGAACTATATACCGAAGGGTCATTCGAACTATATACCGAAGGGTCATTCGAACTATATACCGAAGGGTCATTTGAACTATATACCGAAGGGTCATTTGAACTATATACCGAAGGGTCATCTTTACTTTGCATTTACTTTAAAACATTGTGCGGAAATTCATTTTCTATGCGTGCTTTAAAATCGTGATGCATGAACAGTTCATATAAGCAGAAAGTAAACAACCAACGTGCATATATTCATGACAATAAAGCAGAACCTATAAACAGAACCTATAAACAGAACCTATAAACAACTAACCTAACTACCCAACCGAATAACATAAAACAAACAGTTCCTCGAGTATTCTCGAGACGACGACGGAGTATGGTGCAGACCTTTGGGTCAAAGTAAGTCACGAAAACTTACCTGGAGCGCACTGAATCGCAAGCTTCGTTCACGGGAGTCGCGTGTCTGAGAAAAACACGATATTTACCGTTAAAATTGATTTGAACTAATAACGTCCAATTCTAAAAACTTAACTAGAGAATCTCTCCCAATTCTTTATTTAGCCAATCGAAGCGTTTATAACGTTAATTAACGTTCGATAATTCGAAATTCCAATTAACGAGTTTTTTCTCAAAAACTCGGAAAATTAACCAATTTTAACTTTTTCGCAATTGACTTTTCTTCGTCCAATACGTTAAATACGTCAATACATACCTAATCAAGGCTTTGAACTATATACCGAAGGGTCATTTGAACTATATACCGAAGGGTCATTTGAACTATATACCGAAGGGTCATTTGAACTATATACCGAAGGGTCATTTGAACTATATACCGAAGGGTCATTTGAACTATATACCGAAGGGTCATTTGAACTATATACCGAAGGGTCATTTGAACTATATACCGAAGGGTCATTTGAACTATATACCGAAGGGTCATTTGAACTATATACCGAAGGGTCATTTGAACTATATACCGAAGGGTCATTTGAACTATATACCGAAGGGTCATTTGAACTATATACCGAAGGGTCATTTGAACTATATACCGAAGGGTCATTTGAACTATATACCGAAGGGTCATTTGAACTATATACCGAAGGGTCATTTGAACTATATACCGAAGGGTCATTTGAACTATATACCGAAGGGTCATTTGAACTATATACCGAAGGGTCATTTGAACTATATACCGAAGGGTCATTTGAACTATATACCGAAGGGTCATTTGAACTATATACCGAAGGGTCATTTGAACTATATACCGAAGGGTCATTTGAACTATATACCGAAGGGTCATTTGAACTATATACCGAAGGGTCATTTGAACTATATACCGAAGGGTCATTTGAACTATATACCGAAGGGTCATTTGAACTATATACCGAAGGGTCATTTGAACTATATACCGAAGGGTCATTTGAACTATATACCGAAGGGTCATTTGAACTATATACCGAAGGGTCATTTGAACTATATACCGAAGGGTCATTTGAACTATATACCGAAGGGTCATTTGAACTATATACCGAAGGGTCATTTGAACTATATACCGAAGGGTCATTTGAACTATATACCGAAGGGTCATTTGAACTATATACCGAAGGGTCATTTGAACTATATACCGAAGGGTCATTTGAACTATATACCGAAGGGTCATTTGAACTATATACCGAAGGGTCATTTGAACTATATACCGAAGGGTCATTTGAACTATATACCGAAGGGTCATTTGAACTATATACCGAAGGGTCATTTGAACTATATACCGAAGGGTCATTTGAACTATATACCGAAGGGTCATTTGAACTATATACCGAAGGGTCATTTGAACTATATACCGAAGGGTCATTTGAACTATATACCGAAGGGTCATTTGAACTATATACCGAAGGGTCATTTGAACTATATACCGAAGGGTCATTTGAACTATATACCGAAGGGTCATTTGAACTATATACCGAAGGGTCATTTGAACTATATACCGAAGGGTCATTTGAACTATATACCGAAGGGTCATTTGAACTATATACCGAAGGGTCATTTGAACTATATACCGAAGGGTCATTTGAACTATATACCGAAGGGTCATTTGAACTATATACCGAAGGGTCATTTGAACTATATACCGAAGGGTCATTTGAACTATATACCGAAGGGTCATTTGAACTATATACCGAAGGGTCATTTGAACTATATACCGAAGGGTCATTTGAACTATATACCTAATCGGAACCCTAACGCTAAATCGATCCGAAAACCGAATTTAAAGCTCTAAGAACGTAGATACATACCTAGGATAGCGAGAGGAGGAGGAACCGTGAAGAAAACGAAACGAACGGAGCTCGAATCGGAGCTCGGAGGGGAAATCGCCGGCGGCCAAAAGGGAGAGCTTGCTCTCTGTTTCGTGCACGGGCAGAGGAGAAGAAGAAGAATGAGGGGAGAGAGGGAATTGTGATATTTAATAAAATTGATTTGTAAATTACCAAAACGCCCTTCTTTGATTTCTATATAGATTTCGCTCTCGGTTCGTTATCGTCCTGCCATTCGACTTCTCCAACGTCCCGACTTCCCCCATAAGTCAAACCTATTATTTGAGACTTATTAAAACTGTCCGTTCGTAATTCGGACCTCATTTACTATTTTTACTAAACGTCATTTATATTTTGAAAAGCGTATTTATCCGAAATATAGCGTTTAAGCTCCGAAAAATCCCGTAAATTCCTTAAAATTCCTATTAATCGTTAGGACTCTAACGACGCTTTCCGTTTGCGAAACTGACTTGATTTGACATATTTAATAAAAATGCCTCATATAATATATTATATCAATATAATATATTAAATCCGAAATCCGTACAAGCCGGGTATTACATGAACTCTCTGTTGTAGGTATGGATTCCTCAGATGAGGACATTGTGCTTCATGATGATGATTTGATGAAGTTGGCGGATCGAGCTCATGGGGTTTGATTGTGGCAGCTAGACATATTTCTGACCAGAGAGAATGAGGTTTTAAAGTTTTGTGTTATGTTTTAAAAACTTCTGTTATGGTGAATTTTGGAAATGCAAGCCAAGTTCTGTACTGTTTTTGAGATTCTAAAACGATGTATGGCATCTGTATTGATGTTTAAAACCTCTGTATTTGACAATTGTATTTATATATTTTGAAATATTCTAGAACTGCCTTGAGTTCTCTCTATTGGTCTGTGCATGGATGGTCTCGGGTTTTAGAGTTATCCATGCAGTTTGATTTCTTAAACTCCTGTCATGTTTTCTGTTATGTCCGAAAAAAATCATGTTCTGAATCATTTTTTTTAATTTGAAACTTTTATGCCATCTGTTTTTATGCTCCCTGTTCGTATGTCTTCCTGTTAAAAGTTGTCAAACTTTGTCTTTAAAACTACATCTTTCGATTTCATCCACCGCTGCCTTTAAAGTTCATTTCTGTCTGTAGTTCACATCCACCAGTGAACTCATTTCTGTCTGTAGTTCACATCTACCGATGAACTCATTTCTGTCTGTAGTTCACATCCACCGGTGAACTAATTTCTGCCTGCATCCACCGCTGCCCCTTTTAAAATCACATCCACTGCTGCCCTTTAAAATCACATCTATCGCTGCCCTTTTAAATCACATCCACCGCTGCCCTTAAAATTCCATCTTCCGCCTGACGTCATCTGCCCCCATCTTCCGCCCAGTTCACCTCTACTGGTGAACAGTAATCTTCTGCCTGTAGTTCACATCTGTCGGTGAACAGTCCACTTCTGCTTGTAATTTACGTCTTCCGCCCCGGTTTATTTACATTCTCCGCCCAGTTTATTTACTTCTTTTGCTCTACATCACCCGACCCCATCATTCACTGTAGCCTCTCTTCTAGCATGACTTCCAGTTTTGTTTTCTATTTTTATTAGGTTTTCCACTACATGTTAAGTCATCCATTTTTGTTATCCCCGTTTGCAATTCTCCCTGTCTCCCCGCACTCGTCCAGAGAAGGTTTACGTCCAAATCCTTAAGTGTTCCAATTTCCCTGCTTTCCCTTCTATCATTCGTTCCGTAATCTGATTTTAATCGTTTCCCGTTTTGCTTTTAACTCCAGAGAATGCTCTCTCTTTGTGTAAAGTTTTAAGGGTTTGTTGTTTTAAAAAGTTCAGGCTGCTTAGTCTGTTTATTCAACAAAAAATAGTCCCCGTTCTGAATGTTCCGGACTGATGGCTCCTCGGACCCTGATCGGGTCGGGGGCTGTCACAGTTATGGTATCAGAGAAAAATCAGGTTTTAAAAGCGATTCTGTAAATGTCTGGCTGCACAACTCGCCACGTGAGATCACTCCACTAACTGTAAGTGTTCAAGTTCACGTAAAAGTTTCTGTTTATTAAATTTAGTTATTCTATTTATAGGATTTTCTTAGAAATGGTGAGAGGTTAACAGGATGAACAAGCGAAAGTTCTCGTGCCATTGACAGATTAACTGAGCTGGTGGGTGTACAGTCCCACATGGTGGAACGTATGATGGCCCGAGAAGACAACGAGAATAATAATAATAATCATGGGAATGCTTCACGCGATACCAGTGGAGATAGATTCAGGCGACTCTAGCCGCCTGCATTTGATGGACTATCTACTGACCCAACTCATACAGAGGAATGGGTCCGACAGATAGAGAGAATGTTTAGATGCGCAGAGGTGGAAGAAAATAAGAAGGTTCTATGTGCCACGTATCAGCTCACTAAGAATGCAAGATTTTGGTGGGACACCGTCCAGGCAACAACGGTGGAGTTAAGCTGGGAGGGATTTAAATGAATATTCTATGAGAAATATTTTGACAGAAGTACGAAGAAGAAAAAGATGATAGAATTCTCTCGGCTACGACAGTATGGATCGGTGGCCGAATATTTTCAGAAGTTTGAATCCTTATCCCGTTATGCACCTCATTTGGTGGCCACTGACGAAAACAAGGTGCACCAATTTATTTAGGGTTTGAAGCTGGACCTCTTACGAGGGATTTCATATGGGGGATTTGACGAGGCCCCGTATACGAAGGTAGTGGCCAAGGCTTATCAGTTGGAAGCCTTAGAGGAGAAGTCTCAGAGATATCGAGATGCGTCAAAGAAAATCTTACGTGATGCCCCTCTACAGCCACAACAACAAAGGGGTTAGAAATTACAACATCAACAGCAACAGAACAGGGGCATCAAGAGGCCCAATGAGACCACCACTTATCAAGACAAGGGAAAGAGACCAATGGGGGCTCCTCAACTTTCAGCATGCCTGCGATGCCATAAAATTCATAGAGGGGAATGTAGACTCATAATCGGCCAATGCTTTCAATGTGGCAAAGAAGGCCATCACGTCTGGGATTGCCCAATGCCGGATACGAGACCAAATCAGGCCGTACTAAGAGTTTTTGCAATGATAGAGGATGATGATGATACCACCCAGCACACAATAATTACAGGTACAATTTCAATATGTGATGCACCTGCTTATACCTTGTGGGACACGGGGGCCACACATTCGTTTGTGGCAATGGACTTCGTAATTAGATAGAAATTTTGTTGTACGCCGTCAGATCAGCCCTACAACATTATGCTACTGTCCGGAGAGTTTATGCACTCCGAGCAGGTTGTACGGGGTGATATAGTGTCAGTAGGATACCAGAGGTTGTATGCCAACCTTATCGTCATCGATATGAAAGGATACGATGTTATTCTGGGGATGGACTGGCTGTTTAGACATCACGTCACCATCAACTGCAGGTCCGGGCTAGTGTCGTTTAAGCGCCCGAACGAGGTATAGTTCTTGTAACACCCGGTTATTTACGGGATTTTGTATATTAATATATGAAGGCATTTTTGTAAATATGTCAAATCAAGTCTATTTCGTAAAAAGAAAGTGTTATGACGATCATAATAATTAATAAGGATTTTAAGAAAATTTCAGGAATTTTAGGAGTTTAACGCTAATTTTACGAGAATTACATTTCTCGTAATATAAAGGATGTTTTAGTAAAATAGTAAACGAGGTCCGTTTTGCAAACGGACAGTTTTAAAAGAACCCTGATAATAAGTTGGAGTTGTTGGTGAATTAAGAAAATTTGGAGAAGCCGAATCGTTAGTTATATAACAAAACAAAGGACGAATTAAATAGAAAATCGAATGAAGGGCAAAATGGTAATTTACCAAGCCAAAGTATATTTAAAACACTTGCTTCTTCTTCTTCTCCATGCCACTTTTCTTCTCCTGCGATTTTTTCTCCTCCGGCGACTCCCTCACGGCGATTCTCCATTTTCGACGATCGTTCGTCCTCCGTTCTTCACGTTTTCTTCCTCAAACTCGATTCTAGGTAAGGTTCTATAGTTTTATAAAGTTTATTCGTAGTTTTCGGATTGTTTAACGGTTAGGGTTTCATTTAGGTTTTGTGAAAAATGTAGTTTAAGTTAGAAATCGATAGGTTTGTCGTATTAGTGAGTATATTGAACGTATTAAACGTTATTGGACAAAATTTAGAGTGTATGCGGCGTTTAGGTTGAAAACTGGATGTATGAGATTTGAGAAACCTCCATTAATGGAGTTTTAGAAATTCACGAACATGAATTGCTCGATAAAATGTCTCAAAGAATTAATTTAGAATTTTAGAAAAGTTTCCTTAGTTAAGGTTTCGTTAAATTTGGATATTTAACAGTTTAAATCTCGTTTAACGACAATTGTTGTGTTTTGCCTCAGACGAACAACGCTCGTGGACGGAGCTTGAATTTCAGCGCGCACGAGGTAAGTTCTCGTGACTTACTTGGCCGAGTGGCCTACACCGTATGTCGATGTCGCATCGAGGATCTCTGAAGAGTTGTTTGTTTATATGCTTTGGTTGGGTAGATAGAGTTAGTTCTTTAATATAGGTTATTTTTTTTATAGTCTTGATGGTATGTATGATGCTTGTTTACTTTATGCCTATAATTGTTCATGCATCACGTATTTTAAAATAGCATGAAAACGAATTTATGCACGTGTTTAAGAAAATGAAATGAACAAATGTAATGAATCCATGTAATCTGTTATCTGGTTACGCGAGGTGGGGCTCAGGCACAGCTGTTATGGGTGCGAGCGTGTACCCCCCCCCCTCCCGTTAGGTGAAGAGGGCAGTCCGACCGCGGGATGTGTCCTCTCCATCTAATAGGCTGAGACCTCGGTGACATTCTATCTGCGACGTAATGAAAAGAAAATGAACATGATTTCTGAAACTCATACGTACAGCATGCATTTACATTTACGAAGCTTACTGAGCCTTTAGCTCATAGTGTGTCTGTATGGTGTAGGTGATATAGAAGCAGGTGAGGACGACGTTCCTCCACCCGATGGACAGGATGGTTGAAGAAGAACGGCTGCGGTGGTGTGCATGGGAAGTCGACGCGTATTCTGACCCGTGAGGGAAAATTGTTAGGTATTTTGAGAGTTTTAGGCAAATTTGGAATGTATAGTGGATTATGGTATAGTTAGAAACATTTTAGGATGTTTGGTTCTGGATATTGGATAGGATGTGTTTTGAATTTTTAAACGTTTTGAAAAATATATTTTGTAATTGCTTGGTAATCTATTCTAGGGATATGTTCGGTTTTTAAACGTATCCACGCGGTTTGTTTTTATGAAATTAGGTTATGTTTTTAAACGTGTTTTGAGTCGTTGTTTTTGATGAAATTTTGAGTGAGTTTGTGTCGGAACGTATGGTTGATGTAGATGAAATTTATTGAAGGAATTGTGAAATGTATTGGAGATGATTTGAGGAAATGAAGGAAAGAAAAAAAAAAAGAAAAGAAGAGGAAGAAGAAGTCTGGAGGCAAAGGGGATGGCGACCAATCGCCAATAGGTGGTGATCAGTCGCTGTGAAGGATCGCACGCTCTGGAAAATTTCCAGAGCGTGTTGTAACGACCCTCATACTATTCCTAATTTCCCGTACGAAATTTTTCTTTTTAAGCCTCTAAATCAATTAAAAACATCCTCGAAAACCTTTAAAGAAAATTCATTTATCATACAAAAACAGTTTACATAAAACCACTCAACCTTCTATCATTCCTCAATTTATCAACTTATCACTTCTTTACAATATCATTTCTATCTCCATTTCAATTATACATTTTACATAAACTTTCCAAACATTCATACGTTCTCGTAACTCTGTCCAAAACCGACTCTAAACACGATTAAAATGAAGTACATTTTCATGAAAACGAACTACATGGATCCGTTTAAAAGTGTAACATATCCTCTTGTTTACAAAATCACCAAGCAGTTCATAAAAATCCAAATAAAAATCTTAACAAACGTTTTATAAAACAAATCTATCAACTAAACGTAACCAAACACCCTAAAATGTATCAACTATACAATTAAACTAAAAACATTCCCATAACGTTAAATTAATGGCTTAAACAAAACGTTTGAAACATCAACATAAAAATCTAACACCTAACCAGAACCCAGCATCCTAAAATGTTCTACACAATTCATCATCAGCCCAAAACACTCCAAAAACCCTCAAAACCTATACATACTTCCCCACGGGTCGGTAAGCGTCGACTGTGCCAGCACACCACCGCAGCCATTCTCCGTCAACTGCGTCGCTCTCCAGGTGGAGGGGTCTCGTCCTCACCTAAGCCAAGATCTCCTACACCATACAAACTAACTATGAGATAAAAATCTCAGCAAGCTCTAGTAAATGCAGATGCATGCGTGCGTATGCCATTCAGAAAACATGCAGATTACAGAGTCAGATTCATTATGTCAGATACAGATTGTCACTGAGGTCCAACCCACCTCACTGTGACCAGATTACGTAGATTCGTGGGTTCATTTTACTTTTTAATTAGGTCGCAGACAGAATGTCACCGAGGTCTAAACCACCTCGCCGTGACCAGATACAGATTACGTAGATTCATTTCGTTCGTTGGTTCGTTTTACTTTTTAATTAGGTCGCAGACAGAATGTCACCGAGGCTAAACCACCTCGCCGTGACCAGATACAGATTACGTAGATTCATTTCGTTGGTTTAATCATATGCAGAAATCCGTGATGCATGAGCAGTCAAATGCATAAAGTAAACAACCAACATATATACCATCAAGACGATAAACAAACATAACCTATTAAAACAATTAAACCTAACTACCCATCCAAAGCAATTAAACAAGCATGTCACCAAATTTCCTCGAGACGACCACGACGTACGGTGTAGGCCAATTGGCCAGAAAAGATCTAAAGAACTTACCTGTCTTCCGTAGGTCGCTGGGTTTGGCACCACACGTCACATATGGCTCGACCTATGACAAACATTCGAGCTTCATTAAAATCAAGCTTACCTTCACCAATTTACTCTCAAACTACTATTTCTAGCCTAATCGAACTAAAACCTAACTAAACGGGTCACTAATTTGGGTTTGGTAAAAACGACCCGAAACTTTGAACGCGCGTAACTTTTGCGTCGGTTATCGGAATCGAACGATTCCAGCGGCCACGTACTCCTCTAATAACCTATTTTAATCTGCCAAAAGAAATTTTAAAACAAATGACCGGAGCTAAGTCAATTTAGCAGAAACCCGATTCTGCCCCCTTACCCGGAAAATCCCCCTTTTTGATTTTTCATCAATTCTCGGCTAATTCCTCACCAATCATCCATATATACACTCAATTAACAATATCTAACCAAAAATCTCGAGGCAACAAGCAAAACCCGAAATCCCCAATTTGGAGCCCTCGGTTTTTCTCCCAATCCGAGCTCACCATGCACGGCAATCACTGCCGGCGTTGAGCTCGGCAATTTGACGCTAAAAGCAACCAAAAACGGCCGGCGATCGGAGCTCAATCGAGCTCGTCACGCACAGCCCAAAATCGAACCGAAAGGAGGATAAAACCGAGCCATACCGGTCGGGTTGCACGCGGAGATGGCCGGAGATCGCAAGTCGCCGTCGTCTGGCCGGAGAGGGCCGGAATACGCCGGTGATGGCCGTCGATCGCAGCTCGCGTCACCTCTCCCCCTTCGCTGCCCTGCCTTCGGCGTTCAGGGCTCGACAGAATAGCTTCGGCTATTCTGTTGATTTTGTTTTTGTTTTTATAAAATAATAATAATAATAATAATAATACTAATATTAATTCCTATTAAACATTAATATACCGTTTTGCCTTTCATAAATCCCGTTAAATCCCGTATATCTCCACAAATTCACATTAACCGTTAGGACCCTAATAACACTTTCTTTTCGTAAAACGGACTTGATTTACTATTTTTACGAATTAATATACTAAAAGGCTAAAACGGGAATTCTAGCATTACTCTTCTCAATTTGGGTTTCTAAAATTTCAATTATTCTTCTACAGATCCCCATAAATTTCTAGGGTCCTAATAAAACTATCCGCTCGCAAAACGGACCTAATTTACTTATTTACGAAAATAGCCTTGGAGCGGAAACCTGAAAAACTCGGGTGTTACACGTGTGGCGATCGATCTCCCAAAACGGGCGATCGATCGCCCCTCGTGTTGGTTGCGCGATCCATGATCGCCAGGTGTGGCGATCGCTGGTAAAACCAGCGATCGCTGATGGGCGATCGATCGCCACCACGTTTTAGGGACGAAAGTCCCTTTTTGTCCCCGAAACGTTTTCTGTTATTTTAATTGTTTTAACTTTATTTAAATAGTTTACAATGGTTTTTAATTCTGTCAACGTTTTAAATTTCCGCTTTTACGTTATAGGATAAACATAGAATTTAGAAAAAAAATTTGTACGGTAAAAATGGGTACAGAATTAGGGGTCGCTACAGTTCTCCTATCAGGCAATACCAAAGAAACATTGTATGCTTGTTATATCTTCCTTGAAAGCTCAACAGCTGATGAGGTCAGGATGCATCGGATTTCTTTCCCACGTAGTAGATGTTCAAAGGCAAAGTGGGGTAGAACTTCAAAATATTCCGGTAGTTCGAGACTTCTCAGAGGTTTTCTTAGATGACTTACCGGGATTGCCACCTGATCGTGAAATCGAGTTTGAAATTGACGTATATCCTGGTGCTGAACCGGTATCGAAGAATCCGTACCGTATGGCGCCAATAGAGCTGAGAGAGTTGAAGGCTCAGCTAAAGAAATTGGTGGACAAGGGCTTTGTGCACCCTAGCTTCTCTTCGTGAGGTGCTCCAGTCCTATTTGTTAAGAAGAAGGATGGGTCCCTACGCATGTGCATTGATTACCGTGAGCTGAACAAATTGACCATCAAAAATAGGTACTCGTTGCCGAGGATCGACGATTTATTTGACCAACTACAAGTGGCTCGGGTATTTTCAAAGATTGACTTGCGCTCCAGTTATTACCAGTTGAAGGTCAGGGCTGATGATATTCCAAAGACCGCCTTCAGGACCCGGTACGGACACTATGAGTTCTTGGTAATGTCTTTTGGATTGACTAATGCCCCGGCGGCATTCATGGACTTGATGAACAGGATATTCTAAGATTTCTTGGATAAATTTGTAATCGTCTTCATCGACGACATCCTGGTTTACTCCAGAAGTGAGGCCAAGCACGAGGAGCACCTGGCGATTATGATATCGACTCTGAAACAGCACTGGTTGTATGCCAAACTGTCGAAGTGTGAATTCTGGTTGAGCAGGATTAACTTCCTAGGCCATGTGGTGTCGGCAGAAGAAGTGTCCGTGGATCCAGCCAAGATTCTGGCAGTGAAGGAATGGCCGAGACAGAGAAATGCCAGTGAGGTACGGAGTTTTATCGGATTAGCTGGTTATTACAGAAAGTTCATCAAGGGATTTTCTGTAATAGCGAAGCCTATGACCAGCTTAACGAGGAAAGACATCAAGTTCAAGTGGTCTGAAGCTTGTGAGGTGAGTTTTCAGACACTTAAGCAGAAATTAACCACTGCTCCTCTATTAGTATTGTCAGTTGAAGATGACAAATTCAGCGTATACTGTGATGCGTCCAAGGTTGGCTTGGGATGTGTATTAATGCAAGAAGAGAAAGTGGTAGCATATGCATCCAGACAATTGAAGAACCATGAACAAAACTACCCTACATATGACCTCGAGCTAGCGGCAGTTGTATTTGCGCTGAAAGTATGGAGACACCACTTGTGCGGACAATCATGTGAGGTGTTTTCTTATCACAAAAGCCTGAAAAACATATTTACCCAGAAAGAGTTAAACATGAGACAAAAACGGTGGTTAGAATTTGTGAAAGATTACGATGTTGAGATTAAATATCACCCTGGTAAAGCTAATGTGGTAGCTGATGCACTGAGCAGGACGCCAGCTACTATGCAGCCGGCTATGTCGGCCGTATCAATGCCTTTGAGGACAAAGATTCAGAAGTTCGATATGGAGATAGTTTCTGGGCTATCAGCCATACTAGCAGACTTGACACTACAGCCCACCGTCCTGTACCAAATTAAGGAAGTCCAAAAGACCAATTCAAAGGAGATGGCTGATATTGTGAGCAAGTTACCTACGGCCTCTTCCGATTTTAGTTATTCGAGAGATGGTATTCTGAAGTTCAAAGACAGGTGGTATGTTCCGAGAGACAAAGAGCTACAAAAGAACATCTTGTCGGAAGCCCACTCATCTTCTTTCTCTGTGCATCCTGGAACCACAAAGATGTATCAAGACTTGAAACTTCACTTCTGGTGGCCGAATATGAAGAATGAAGTGGCCAAATTTGTGGAGTCTTGCATGATATGTCAACAAGTCAAGGCTGAACATCAACGACCAGGTGGGACGCTTCAGCCTCTCCTGATCCCTAAATGGAAATGGGAGAACATAACGATGAATTTTGTTGTTGGCCTTCCAAGGACAGCTAATGGCCATAATAGCATTTGGGTCATAGTGGACAGATTGACGAAGTCAGCCCATTTTCTACCTGTGAAGACGACGTACTCAATGGATCAGTACGCAGAGCTGTATATTAACGAAATTATAAAGCTGCATGGCATTCCTGTGTCGATCGTCTCAGACCGGAATCCCAGATTCACTTCCAGGTTTTGGAAAAGCTTGCAGAGCTCCTTGGGCACCAAGTTAGATTTCAGCACAGAATTTCATCCACAGACGGACGGACAATCCGAGAGGATGATTCAAATACTGGAAGATATGTTATGATCGTGCGTATTGGAATTTCATGCTCCTTACAGTAGATATTTGCCACTCGTGGAGTTTGCTTACAATAATAGCTATCAGGCTACAATTGGCATGGCTCCTTATGAAGCTCTTTACGACAGAAAGTGTAGATCCCCATTGTGTTGGGATGAGGTCGGAGAAGCCAAGCTTATCGGCCCTGAGATATTATAGCAGATGTCCTAGGTGATAGCTGCTATCAAACAACGAATAAAAATTGCTCAGAGTTGACAGAAGAGTTATGCGGACCATAGAAGAAGAGACTTAGAGTTCGCTGAGGACAATGAAGTATTCTTGAAAGTGTTGCCTTTCAAGGGCGTAATGAGATTCGGTAAGAAAGGAAAGATCAGCCCGTGGTTCATTTGTCATGACCCTAATACTGTACCCAATTTCCCGTACATATATTTTTTTTATACTTTAACTTTAAACTATCGTTCGAGCGGAAAATAAAACTTGTTAAATCGGAATCGAAGTTCGTTTAGAAAGTCGTTTAAAACAAATCCTAAATCAATTAAATGAAACTTAAAACATTTAATATAATATAAAAATTTAAAACAGAAACAGGAGGAAGACAGAATCGACTTTTGTCATCCAAAAGTCTAGGGCGATCGATCGCCCCAAAATAGGCGATCGATCGCCCGTGGCGATCATCGCCAGGCGAACATTCGCCTGGCTGATCGCCCCACTGGCGATCACCATCCATGCCAAGCAATCACCCAGCGATCACTCGACAACTTCTCTGGAAAATCCAGAGAAGTATTATTAACAGGGGGCGATCGATCGCCAAGCTCTCTGGTATTCTTCCAGAGAGCTTGGCTCTCATTCCCTGGTTCTTCTTTCTTTTCCCCAAGCATAAACACTTAAACATATACATCACAATTTACTAACACAACTCTAACTACATCCTTATCATCCATTTCAACATCAAATCTCTCAACACTCGTACATCCTCCGAAATACCGTCCAAAACCGACTCGAGACGTAAATAAAACAAAACACGTTTTCACGAAAACGAACCGCGTGGTTCGGTTTGAAAGTCTAATATATCCTCCTGTTTTAAAATCACTAAACAGTTACAAAATACTTTCAATACAAGATTTTCAAAACAATTATAAATCAGTTTCCAAAACGCTTAAAACATCAGAACCAAACATCCTAAAATGTCTATACAACCATCAGCCCAGACGATCCCAATAATCCCAAAACCTTTACATACATCCCCACGGGTCGGGTAAGCATCGACTGCACCAGCACATCACCGCAGGCCATCCTCCGTCAACTGCCTCATTCCTCAGGTGAAGGGATCTCATCCTCACCTGCCTCAATGTCACCTACACCATACAGACAAACTATGAGATAAAAATTTCAGCAAGCTCTCGTAAATGCAGATACGTGCAGATGCGTATTGTCATTCATAAAACATGCAGATAACAGATTCAGATTCAGATTCAGATTCATTAGGTCGCAGACAGATTGTCACCGAGGTCTAAACCACCTCGTCGTGACCAGATACAGATTACGTAGATTTCGTTGGTTCATTTTACATTTTAATTAGGTCGCAGACAGAATGTCACCGAGGTCTAAACCACCTCGTCGTGACCAGATAACAGATTACGTAGATTCATTTCGTTCGTTCTTTTAAACAGATGCTTTAACAGATGCGATGCATAAGCAATCAAATGCACAAAGTAAACAACCAGCATGTGTACCATCAAGACGATAAACAAACATAATCTATAAATGACTAACCTAACTACCCAACCAAAACAATTTAAACAAACGCATCACCAAAACTCCTTGAGACGACTTTGACGTACGGTGTAGGCCAATCGGTAATAGAAGATCACGAGAACTTACCTCGTGTCCAAAGCAGCTCAAGCTCCGTCCACGAGCGTTGTTTACCTAAGCAATTTAGAACATTTATCGTTAAAACGAATTCAAACTTCTAAACGTCCAAATTCAACAAAAACCTTAACTAAAGAATTTTCCTAAAATCTTAACCTAACTAATCGAAGCATTTAAACAAATGGTTAACGCTCGATAGTTTAAAACCACAATTAACGAGTTTTCCTAAAACCCGAAAATTCTCCAATTTTAACATTTCTCACAAACCACTCCAACTTCATCCAATAACGTTCAATACGCTCTATACATTCATAAACTACAACAATCTATCGATTTTGAACCCTAAATCTCGATTTCTAACAAAACCTAAACGAAACCCTAATTGTTCAAACTTCGTAAAAATCGAAATAAACGCTCTAAGATCACAGATTCATACCTAGAGTTGCGAGAGGAGGAGAAATCGCGAAGAAAACGAGACGAACGGAGCACGAATCGGAGGTCGGAGTTGAGAAATCGTCGATGGCAGAGAAGGAGATCGCAAAAGGGGAGCTTCCTGGCGTGAAAATGGTGGAGGAGGAAGAAGAAGGTTGTTTTTAATAAAATTTGGTTTGCAAAATTATCATTTTGCCCTTAGTACATATTTTATATTTGTTTCGTTAATTAGCTAGCTATTTGGCTTCTCCAACTTTCCTTATTTCACCAATAGGTCCAACTTATTATTTGGGATTTAATAAAACTGTCCGTTCGCAAATCGAACTTCGTTTACTATTTTTACTAAAATGTCCTTTATATTACGAGAAACGTAATTACTCGGAATATAGCATTATTACTCCGAAAAATCTCGTAAATTTCTTAAAATTCTTATTAATCTCTAATATCGTAATAAAGCTTTCTTTTTGTAAAACAGGCTTGATTTGACATATTTACGAAAATACCATTATACATTAAAATAATAATATCCAGAAAAGCTGGGTATTACATCATTGGCCCTTTTCCCATTTTGAAGCATGTGGGAAGCATGGCCTACAAACTACAGTTGCCAGCGTCAATGGATGAAGTTCACAATGTTTTTCATGTTTCGATGCTGAGAAAATGTGTACGAGATCCAACCCAGATCGTGGAACATGTGGACTTTGATATCATGTCGACGCTGATATATGAAGAAAGGCCCATACAGATATTGGATACTTCACTCAAGGTGTTGCGTAACAAGGTAGTTCCATTGGTGAAAGTTTTGTGGCGCAATCATAACGTGGATAAGGCCACATGGGAAAGACAACAAGATGTTAGGGCTCAATATCCGGACCTGCTTAGGCAAATTTTGGGGACAAAATTTCTGTTAAGGTGGGTGGAATGTAACACCCGGCATTTTTGCCATGTAATTATTCCTTGAATTATTAAATGGGATATATTGGCCATTAATGAAATGCGTATTTCATTGGAGTTTTGTGATACCCCAAGTGGATGTCTAAAGAAAACGGATCGGAGAATTTAAATAATAATTCAATTGGAAAACCAAACTAGAAATCAATCAAAACAGAACACCTTGGTTGGAAACCAATGGGAGGGCAAATCAGGTAAACCAATTAAGGTTGATGGGAGGAGGCCAATGGTTGAGTGACACTTAGTAACTTGTTGAAGAAGCCATGTTCTTCTTCTCTTTCCTTCTACTTGAAACCCTCATTTCTCATCTGCTTCTTTCCACTGCTCTCTGTTTTCTCTCCTCCAGGCGACTGCAACCTTTCCAAAAGACTTCCTTTCCTCCGTTTTCTCCAGTTAAGGTAAACATCTGCTAAAGCTAACGAATTTGAACAAGTTAAAATGAGAATTTTGCTGAAGTTAGGGTTAAGATATTTTGGAGAAAACTCTCTGTTATTGTATGAAAACACGTCAGTTTGTTTTCTAAAGGTTTGAATGGAGTTTAGAGCATGTCCTACCAAGTTGTTAGTTAGCATTTGCAGCTTTGCTCATTTTCTTTACGTGCATGTTATAGGTTCGTGCATCACCGAGATGTTCAGGACTATCTAACTCTTTAGCAAACATGTAAGTTCATGTGTGTAGATCGGCCCTTAAGACCCTACAACACGGAGATACTAGGTTTTACATCTGTCGGGTTGTTTCGAGTAGATAAGTTAGAGTTTCGTTCTGAGTTTTCTGTATTTCGTTTCCTTTTCTGCAATTTATTTCTGCTGTTCTAAGATGAAGCACTGTAAATGTCCATGCATATACGTTTTTCTCAAAAGTTCATGCAAAATGTTTTCTGTACACGGTTTGAAGCTAAGAAAGATAAAATCTGACTGTAATGTATTGGTTAAGTGCGGGACGGGGACTGGCCTATTGTTCTGTTCTGTTCTGTTCTGTTCTGTTATATTCTGTATATCTGTTTGTGTCTGTCGTGCACTTGCCAGTTCCCCTATAAGCCCCACTTATACCCCTCTGCCAGTGAAACGTAATGTAATGTTCTGTCACTGTATTCTGAAAATTCATGCATAGCATATGCATCACTGCATTTATATGTTCTTACTGAGCTCTAGGCTCATAGTTGAACTCCCTGTTGTAGGTATAGATCCCCCAGATGAGGATATCGTGCCTCAAGATGATGATTTGATGTAGTTGGCGGATCGAGCTCATGGGGTTTGGTTGTGGCAGCTAGACATATTCCTGACCAGAGAGAATGAGGTTTTAAAGTTTTGTGTTATGTTTTAAAAACTTCTGTTATGGTGAATTCTGGAAATACAAGCCAAGTTCTGTACTGCTTTTGAGATTCTAAAACGATGTATGACATTTGTATTGATGTTTAAAACCTCTGTATTTGACAATTATGTTTATATATTTTGAAATATTCTAGAACTGCCTTGAGTTCTCTCTATTGGTCTGTGCATGGATGGTCTCGGGTTTTAGAATTATCCATGCAGTTTGATTTCTTAAACTCCTATCATATTTTCTGTTATGTCCGAAAAAAATCATGTTCTGAATCGTTTTTTTTAATTTGAAACTTTTATGCCATCTGTTTTTATGCTCCCTATTCGTATGTCTTTCTGTTAAAAGTTGTCAAACTTTGTCTTTAAAACTACATCTTCCGATTTCATCCACCCATGCCTTTAAAGTTCATTTCTGTTTGTAGTTCACATCCACCGGTGAACTCATTTCTGCCTGCATCCACCGCTGCCCCTTTTAAAATCACATCCACCGCTGCCCTTTAAAATCACATCCACCGCTGCCCTTAAAATTCAATCTTCCGCCTGACGTCAGCTACATCTTCCGCCTGACGTCATCTGCCCCCATCTTCCGCCCAGTTCACCTCTACCGGTGAACAATAATCTTCTGACTGTAGTTCACCTCTACTGGTGAACAGTAATCTTCTGCCTGTAGTTCACATCTGCCGGTGAACAGTCCCCTTCTGCTTGTAATTTATGTCTTGCACCCCGGTTTATTTACATTCTCCGCCCAGTTTATTTACTTCTTTTTCCCTACATCACCCGACCCCGTCATTCACTGTAGCCTCTCTACCGGCATGACTTCCAGTTTTGTTTTCCATTTTTATTAGGTTTTCCACTGCATGTCAAGTCATCCATTTCTATATCCCTGTTTGCAATTCTCTCTGTCTCCCCGCACTCGTCCAGAGATGGTTTACGTCCAAATCCTTAAGTGTTCCAGTTTCTCTGCTTTCCCTTCTGTCATTCGTTCTGTAGTCTGATTTTAATCGTTTCCCGTTTTGCTTTTAACTCCAGAGAACGCTCTCTCTCTGTGTAAAATTTTAAGAGTTTGTTTTTTTAAAAAAGTTCAGTCTGCTTATTCTGTTTATTCAAAAAAAATAGTCCCCGTTCTGAATGTTCCGGAGTGATGGCTCCTCGGACCCCGATCGGGTCGGGGGCTATCACAGAAAATATCGTAATAAAATTACGGCAAGTATACAATGCTAAGTTTTACATTATAATAATAAGTAAGGTTGTCTAATCCGCATGGAATATTTGGTTTATTATTTTCACTAAGTACTGCTTTGATCAGTTGTAGTTTTATCTGAACAACTAAAAATATAATTTTGAAAACTAAATTAAAATAAACAACTAAAAGCAAATCATCAACAAAAAAAAAAAAAACCTTTAATATGGAATAAATCTATAAAATTGATTTCCGGAATATCTATCATGTTATTTATCAGACCAATGTTTTTCAGTTGAGCGATTATTTATAAAGTGAAAATACTAGTTTGTTAACTTCTCGTCTGTTGCCCTAACCTTAAATTTTAAAATCACAATTTCAATATCTCTATAAAAGTTACTTTTTTAATGATTCAATAATGTACAAATGGCTTTCTATTTGATTTTGTAAGACTCTAATACTCTCTTGAGTTGTTAAACCTTTACGTTGTAATATCTAGATCGTATTTAGAATTACCTCCCTTAAGCGTCAAATCCTAAAGATAAAACCATTCAATGAGTGGACAACAAATTGAAACCATAAAAAATAAAATATCACAAATACATGATGAATCCAACCAACAGAAAATGTAATCAATCAAAATAATAATATAAATATACGATTTATCACTCCTCTAGAGGTAGAAAATTAGTTCAACATAATCCCATTAAAAATAATAGAAAATATGTTGAACACAATTAAATCAAAGAGAAGAAATAAGTAGAGGTCAACATCAGTCTCTGATCCCAATCCAAAAGTGTCTCTCATGGCTACCGAAAGTCTCTCTTTTTGTCTAATTACTTCATATTTATAGTCTTGATTAGAGGTTTCAAAACCCAAGAAAAAAATTTTAAAACACGCAGGATTTCGTAATTTTTGAAAGTACATTTAGTCTTAGGCCACGACTTAGCCCTTCTAAGTCGCGACTCGAAAGCCTTTTTGTTGCTAAACCACGACTTGGACTCCTTTAAGCTGTGGTTTAGGTTATGGTTGTGCGGCGTGACTGCTCTGAGCTGCGACTTGGCTGCTATTGCTCATTCTTTTATGTCGCGTAGACTTATTTGAGTTGAGACTCAGCTCCCAACATTTATTATTTTTGTCTTTATTTCATCTGATTGATTATTTATCTACATTATAACTTAAAAATTGATTAAAATTATCAAAAACTAAAAAATAAGTATCAAACTTTGCTTAAAATAATGATAATAACTCTAATTTTTGTAGAGTTATCAAACAGTAGTGTGGTATACACCAGTCAAGGTAAGAATTTGATTTATTATGTTTCATTGTGCATCTTATAGTTTTTGAAAACTTGTTTGGAGATAGTTTTCACATTCTTATGACATGTAATTTCATAGAGCATGTAAATTTTTATTATGTGTATATGTTTGTCCAACACATATATTTTATGAAGACATTTATAATTATTATTCATATTTGGTTGTGTATACTAACTTTTTGACCCAAGTGGGTGTCGTTATTTTCTTGTACACCTTCGATTGTGGGATAAGGTATTTTAAAGTTTCACATAAAATGTATCTATATAGCTAACTATTTTGCATCCCTGAGTGAAAATCCTTAATAATTATCAAGATTATTGATGCACATCTTGATTATCTGAAAATGGATATCTCAAATTTATGCACTACATAGATGTTTGGATTTAATATTTGGAATGAAAGTTCTAAATTTTATGATAAATATGCACAAGCGCATAAAACATTCTGTTGGATATTTAAATTTCATATTTTTATATGTTAACATATTAATTTTACAACATCCTAATCTACACCTTGTAGTACAACATTGTTGGCTTTCACAAGGGAAGACATTATTTGACTACGAGGTGGAACTGAGATATTGCAAATAGTATCAGATGCAAAGTCCAATTAAAAGTGTGGCCAACATGGACATCGCTCTCCCAAAAACAATGATGAGATGATTGCGACAAATAATGCTTTATGAAGGTTGGGAGCCTAAGAGCAAGTAAACTTATCTCATCTCATATCGCTTAAGAAAAGTGGAGCTTGATGGTTTAAAATTAGGATCTCATCTTCAACTATTACAAGACTTTGTAGGATAAAACCCAAGAAGATAACAATAAGGTTCTAGGCTGGGTCCATACTGCCAAAGTGAACAATATTGTGGTGAGTAATGTTACAAATGGTATTAGAGACAAAACTCAACTAAACGTGTGGATGATGCAGATGTTAGGTTCACAAAAACAAAAAAAAAAAGATGATTGTGATGGATAAGACCTATGAGGGTTTGAAGCATAAGAGGGTAAAAAAGTTGTGCATCCCCGTATCCCATGGTAAAGTTGGAGGTTGATAGTTCATAAATAAGATTTCATATTTAACTAGTAGAAGGTCTTTTAATGTGAAATACAAGAACAAATTGTAAGGGACTAGAGTGAATATTGTGCTACAAAGTGAAGATTGATATATTGCAAATAGTACGAGAGTCAAAGCTCAATAAAAAATGTGGTTGACAAGGACATTCAGCTACAAGGAAAGGAGATATGATTGAGATAGATAAATTTATGTAAGGGGTGGGAGCTCAAAAGTAGATAAAGCAAAGCAATCCCACTATCTTGAAGATGTAGAGGTTGTAGAGGTTGATGGTCCATAAGGAGAATCTCATTTTCAATTTGTGGATGAATTCTGTTAAAACTGTTATTTTTATATTAATTAAATTACAAGTAAATTTTTCGTGTTATACGGAGTCAAGATATTATGCGTTGACTGAAATTGTTGTGATTGGTAAACGTTTGTCCACATAAGATTTTTGGTTAATTGGTCATCGATAAATTTGAAAGTTACTGCATGGTTAAAATTTAAAAAAATAATCCCGGGTAGTTTTAGCCCACTTAAAGTTTGGATAATGCTTGGTTTCCTCCGAAATGGGATTATGGATTTTTTTTATTTAATATAGTAAGTTGTTATAATATATGTTAAATAAATAAAGTTAAAATAATAAAAAGGAAATGTTTTATTAAAAAGATTTGGAAACAGTTTTGTTTCCCATTTGACCGCACGAGAGAGAGAGAGAGAGAGAGAGAGAGAGAGAGAGAGAGGAGAGTGAGCTAGCAAACTGTTGTGCTCCAAGGTTGAAATCGACTTCAAGCACCAACTTTTTGTGAAAGAATTTCAAAGATAAGTTGCTCTATCTCTCTGTTTTAGCATTTGAAGTTTAAGGTTTACGTTGGTTTTGTATTTAAGTGTGAAAACTCGAATCCATGTCTGAGTTATTTTTGTATATTAATTATATGCGAAGTTTTGAATCAATTGGGGTAAAAATCGATGGAAATGAGATAAAATTTTGTCATCTCCATCGCTCGAAATCACAAAGGTGTCGACCAATATGAAAGGCCGGTTCGACCACTATGTGAGAATGGTTGACACTTCAAGGTGTCGACCCTTCCTAAGGCTGGTTGACCTATGCGAGATTCTGATCGATCGCTTCAAGGTTCGGTCGACCGCACTGTCGAATATTTAAGGAAATTTTTTTGGCCTCGGTGAAGTTATCAGCCATTTATAGTATCTTTTTGCTTGAGTTCCTAGTCCCAGTATAGTACACATCCATGTATTTTCCCTTAGTGTTTGAAATAATTATTCATGATATCGGTTTGTGATATATTATGACGGGTTTGTAGGTTATGAGCTGGTACCAGAGGTTGTCGCTCTTGTTTGTAAGAAGAGTGATCATCGTCGAGGTAGAGGTTTTATACTTTTTTCATTGTAGTACATTGTTTTGTAAAACCTTATTTTAGAGAGTTGTCACCTATAGTACATACATTTTACACGATTACTATTGAAGCATGATATCTCATATATATATACATATATAGGCAAGAGAATGAATCATCATGATATTTTGGACGATTTCAGTGTCAAGTATCACGACGCTATCCCAACACATCTTCTATTGCGAGAATGTTTTATTTGCACAATACACAAATGGTTAATAGAGCAGTGATGACGAACTCATTTGGTTTCGAATTCCTAAACCTGATGTTAATTACAGTTTATGGGTGTTCGATCTTCGAATCGTCATTTCTTTTACTACCACTTGGCCCATGAGGTGTTGTTGGATCTTTGGATCGTCTCCTTTCTCTGATAGTGTGTCGAAGAAGTTCTTGAGTAACCCTCATTTTTCACTAGAGATGATTTTAAATGAAAAGTACGACAATGGTCAATTTTGATATAGTTGTCCAATAATGTATTGAATATCGTCTCATTGGTTGCTCATGAAGCATGTTCTTAAAATAAGAAGAGATTACTTTTAAAAATATATTTGTAAATCGATGTAAGACGTTTTAACTCATGGTTTTGAGAAGAAAGGTGAAAACCAGTTTTACATGCATGACATTTAGTATAAGTTTCCTATTGAGCTAGTCACTCGCCTCAAGCGACCCCTTTTCTTTCCAGGTAAGGACAAGAGCGGTTAGTAGCTGGAGTTTGGTGCCGGTTCCCCATTTTACCTATTTCTTTGGTTTGAATGTTTATTTAATTTTCTATGAGGACTTATCTTTATTTGGGTTCGTATAAGATTAATTGAAGTGGTTTTGGATGTTTAGATCTTGTTGCACTTTTATTTTATCGCACTCTTTATCCTCTAATTAATACATGGACTTCTAAGCCCATCTCGTGTGGGTTATGACTTTAATTTGTGTTCAAGTCTTCCACTGGAAACCAAGCTTTGGGCGGGACAATCAGGTCTTTTACAAGGATCGTTCGACCCAACGTTTCTGTTAGGTCTGCCTTCGGGTCAAGACAAAACTCAAAAACAAAATTGTGAGGAGCAGGGTTGGGCCTAGACTGCCATATCAGACAATATTGTAATACAAGATGGAGATGAAAATACAGCAAATGCTATCAATGACAAAGCTCAACTGGAAGTGTGGTCAACGGTGACTTTAGGCTAAAAAACAAAGGAGAGATGATTGTGGCTAGAGATGTTAAACAAGCGGGCTGGCTCGCAGCCCGCCCGCTCGACTCGTTACTGTAGCGAGTTGAGCCAAGCTTGGCTCGCTACAGTAACGAGCCGGTTTGACTCGGGTCATATTGACGAGCCAAGCCGAGCTCGGCCATCCGGGCTCGCGACCCATCGATGACTAGGCTCAACGAGCCTACTCGAGAGCCTGCTCACGAGCTGGCTCGGTCAAGCCCAGCTAGGGGCCCTGAACAGCTGAGTCATCTCTGATGCTCGACAATCGCCAGTCTCCGATTGCTCGGTCAAGCCCAACTTCGATACTCTCTTCGATGCCTAGGTCGGGCCGTCGGGGTCCTCTCCGGGGCGATCAGTCGCCCCACATTGGCGAACAATCGCCTAAGGGTGAAAGTTCGCTCTTGGGCGAACTTTTTGCCAAAATTCCAGTGAAGGGGTCGATTGCTCGCCCCTTGAGGAGCGAGCAATCGACGGCACTGTTCACATGAACACTGCACTTTAATGTTAAAAAATATTTTAATTAAATTTTATGAAATTTAATTAAATTTCTCGAGATCGACGAACCTCTACGTTCGATCAACTAATCCCTATATCTAGTCAATCGCGAATGTTTTTGGTCGATTGACCCTTGTCCAAGGTTTCGACTACGTGAAGTAATTGGTCAATTGTGTGACATCATTAATAGACTGCATCCTGTTGTATGGTCAACCACACCCTTGTTGTCCAGTCAGTCACTCTGTTTCTCAATCGACTGTACTTTATTTTTCAATCCACCACTCACCATTTTAGTCAGTTGCATCCTTTTGTTTAGGTTAATTGCAGTCTATCATTGGTTGACTGCATGGTGGCTTTTTCTTAGGGTTGTATGTACGCACCTCAATGAGATGCAACTATCAGTTTCAAGTCTTTTCTTGTTTGGTTCCTATTCTTGTTATAGGACTTCACAATCCTAAAGTTTTAAAATGGTCCTCATGTCCATATTGTTGTAGATTTAAATTAATTTTTTGACTTTGATCTTATCCTTGAGCATACTATTCCCAATAGCAAGGGACTCACCATCATTGAAGTAAGGATTCTTTTACATATTCGCTCATTCATCAAGGTTTTCAAATCCTTATTTTGTGATAAATAGTACAAATAACTTGACATGTCCTGTCTTATAGCATGTCAAGTTGTATATAATATGTATGTTATTTTTACACATTTATTTTTAGAATGCATAATATTTCATTTGCTTTACCAAATGTAGCTTCCGTTTTTTACTAGCTTTGAAATTAGATTCACTTGTTTATTGTGAACTTTGGATTGTGTGAGAAAGTATTTTCACGTCATGGGGTATTTTATAAAGGCAGCTCATGATGTTGTGTCGCACAGTAAAAATTCTTAAATTTGATCAAGGTGTTGGTACATCATGATAGAGTTGTTAAATGGGTAGGCTGACGAGTCGAGCCTGGCCTGGTACACTAAGCCGAGCAGAGCCCTAACTTGGCACTTTTTAGCCCAACTAGAACCGGCCAAGCTGATTAACCTAGCAAGCTTGCTCACCAGCTTGCTTGGGGTTCAGCGGGCACACTATCCCTCTTAGCAACTCCTTTCTTAAAAAAGAAAAACTTGGATTCTCTTTATTAGTTTATCTCTAATTAAGTTGCCTTCTTGGAGAGGAAGAATGGCGGAGAAGGCAAGTGTGGAGAGGAAGAAGGAATTCATTTTCCAGATATGGAAACACAGACAAGAACCACTCCCTTCTCTTTACTCGATTTTAGAGGGAGTATTTTTTTCATGTAACCTCTTATGATGATGATGATGATGATGATGATGAATAAGAAAAGAGGAAGAAGAAAGAGGAAGCGGAAGAGGAAGAGAAAGAAGAGGGAGAGGGATGCATGAGAGAGAGAGTATGACTTTTCTATTAGAATTTGGTGTGACCTGAATTCTAGTTGAGCCGGGTTGGGCCCGTATATCAATATTAGGGTTTTATATTTTCTCTATATATTGATGTTTGAGTCGCAAAACTCATTGTACCGAATTTGATATTAGTAATTCTCTCCTCGTGGTTTTTTCCCTTTCTAGGGTTTCTACATAAAATTCGGTGTCCATCATTTTCTGTGTTTTCTTTTTCGGTTTTCTTGATCGTTCGTTACAGATGAATTAGGGAGTCTAATCCTAACAACTAGTATCAGAGTCCAGGTTTACAACTGTAACGACCCCGGCCGGGAGCCGTCACGTGATCACCATTCTTAATCTCCTAATCATTCGGTTCATGCTTCATGCATCTTATTCATTAACGGTGCGTTTACTTTTATATTATTATTTTTATTTGGAAACACATCTTAATGCATCTGCCGATGGAGTCCTAGGCTCACATCGACCGATGGTCACGTGCCAGCCACGCAACACATCTTTTCTACACCTCTTTTAAGCGGCATCTGCCGATAGTCACAGACACAACATCTGCCGATGAAAAACAGGCTTCATCTACCGATAGAAAACACCCCATCCGGGCACTAACGACAAACTTCCTAATACATCTACCGGTGAACATGTGCAGATCACGTGTCCATTAATGAACAACGACCAAGAAGACATCTTCCGGTAGCTTTAATGACAAAATATCTCTTACATCTTCCGGTGGAAAAATGCACTACATCTGCCGATGACATAAATACCTACATCTGCCGATGACGTAATACTCTACATCTGCCGATGACATAAATACCTACAACTGCCGATCACGTAATACTCTACATCTGCCGATGACATAAATACCTACAACTGCCGATGACGTAATACTCTACATCTGCCGATGACATAAATACCTACAACTGCCGATGACAAAGTACTCTACATCTGCCGATGACATAAATACCTACAACTGCCGATGACGTAATACTCTACATCTGCCGATGACATAAATACCTACAACTGCCGATGACAAAATACTCTACTTCTGCCGATGACATGACACTTTATTTCTGCCCGCTCGACACGAGCCTCTCACGTGCCTCATTAACACCACAGATTTCATCTTCCGAAAGGGAAAATTTATCTCGACTTCTACCGATAGCTAAACCACATCTACCGGTAGAAAACGCTAACTTAGTTTCCATCGATAGAAACTTCTACGACAGAACTCGTTCCAACATTTATATAGCTCAACTTGACCATAAACCTTACTGATAAACTACAATTCATTCAGAGTATAGATAACGGAAGACTTAAGTAAAGCAGACCATTCATTAGTCCTTAAAATCCCTAACAGATTCCGAATTTTAATTCAGCTAATTCAGACTCCATTGTTATAAGAAATCTTAATCCACTTAGACCTTCTTTATCATATAAACCACCGACATACTATGAGCATAACCAAGGGTCATAAATCGCCTCTCCAGTCCTGCACTGTCATTCTGAGCATCCTCCAGCAACCAGCTTTAAACATTCTCTTTGAACATAGCATCCTCACCTGAACCTTCTTCACCTACACCATAAGGTTTAACTATAATCCTAATGCTTAGTAAGGAATGCATGATGGCAGACATACATGAGTGTACAAATTAATAAACATAAGTCCGTAAATCTTTCTCCATTCATGCTCATTTTCATTATTTACATAGCATGTATTAAGGCAGGAGACGAGGGAGAAAGACAGGGGTACATAGTCATTTGCCTATCGCGGCAATCATAGTAACGACTAACTCGGCCTCCACCAGTGGGAGAATTCGCGAGCCATACACATCATCAACTCGGCCTCCACTAGTGGGAGAATTCGCGAGCCATACATATCATCAACTCGGCCTCCACCAGGGGGAGAATCCGCGAGCTATACTTGTCATAGTCTCTTTTCCCCGTCCTGCACTTAATCATGATTACATTTACTTTTCATGTTCTTAACTCAGTCATAAACGTGGACTCAATGCATAAACATGAAGTTCACAGAGAGAAGTCATACCATAAGGACAAGCAAAACATCCTGTAACTTAACATCTTCTTACACAAATTCTTCATATCATGGCAATAACTAGTCATAGTCAACAGACAGACATCATGTAAAGCCCCCGAACCCACCCTGGCTCGGAGCGCTACTTTGCTAACCGATCCCACGTTAAAACATAAACTCCCAAACATAAAAGAAACTTACACCGCTGAATTTACAACTAAACTCCCTAGACTCTCTTACTTCGTACCTAGCTGTCTAGACTCATCAATTCCTTTATCCCTAACCTTTCAGCACCACGGCGTCTTTCCCGAAAATTTCGGCAAAGTAACGCCTGAAAATGGCGCCTCCAAAATGCTAGGTACCTGCACACAAACCAATCCCAACCAGATCCAGAATATTTCTAACCATCTAACCAACCTACGAAATCTCTAACAAACCACATATCGCTAAGAAATGCTATCAACATACAAAATAAGGAAAATCTCCAATATAGGGTAACACTTCACCCTGACCTATGACTATTTACAACAAATACACATCAGACATCCACCCAAAAAGAACTACACATTTCCATCAACTTACAAGCAGACATTTCCAATACTACCAAAATACAAAACCCACATTCTCCGAAGACCATGGTCGAGGCGCCCCGACAACTGCCTGCACCGGCATGCCCCGTACTTCTCCGACGGCTCCCAAGTCATGGCTCACTCGCTCAGCTCACCTGTAACCGCATCGTTACCTACACCACAGAACAAACACACACACACGTAAGCTTACGCTTAGCAAGTAGGGATTAACACATACAACTAAATAGAATGCACGCTACACATAACGCTGAACAAAACAACCAAACAACACAACGACACGAACATTTGCCCGCACTCGAAAGGATGCCTTATTCTTTGCCACGCCAGACAATGCCACACCACACAACAATGCCACCACACTACAGCACAACACATACAGTTTCCACTATTTGCTCATGCACGTTAACAACGGGACGTTAAACCCTCTAGTGCATCTTGCACTTTAATGACAAGGCGTTCAACTCCCTAGTGCCTACTCTTAACACATTAACGACGAGACGTTAAACCCTCTAGTGCATCTTGCACGTTAACGACGAGGCGTTCAACTCCCTAGTACATACTCTTTAGCACGTTAACGACAAGACGTTAAACCCTCTAGTGCTCTTGCACGTTAACGACGAGGCGTTCAACTCTCTAGTGCCTACTCTTAACACATTAACGACGAGACTTAAACCCTCTAGTGCATCTTGCACGTTAACGAGGAGCGTTCAACTCTCTAGTGCATACTCTTTAGCACGTTAACGACAAGACGTTAAACCCTCTAGTGCTCTTGCACGTTAACGACGAGGCGTTCAACTCTCTAGTGCCTACTCTTAACACATTAACGACGAGACGTTAAACCCTCTAGTGCATCTTGCACGTTAACGACGAGGCGTTCAACTCTCTAGTGCATACTCTTTAGCACGTTAACGACAAGACGTTAAACCCTCTAGTGCTCTTGCACGTTAACGACGAGGCGTTCAACTCCCTAGTGCATACTCTCTAGCACGTTAACGACGAGACGTTAAACCCTCTAGTGCTCTTGCACGTTAACGACGAGGCGTTCAACTCTCTAGTGCCTACTCTTAACACATTAACGAAGAGACGTTAAACCCTCTAGTGCATCTTGCACGTTAACGACGAGGCGTTCAACTCTCTAGTGCATACTCTTTAGCACGTTAACGACAATACGTTAAACCCTCTAGTGCTCTTGCACGTTAACGACGAGGCGTTCAACTCCCTAGTGCATACTCTCTAGCACGTTAACGACGAGACGTTAAACCCTCTAGTGCTCTTGCACGTTAACGACGAGGCGTTCAACTCCCTAGTGCATACTCTCTAGCACGTTAACGACGAGACGTTAAACCCTCTAGTGCATCTTGCACGTTAATGACGAGGCGTTCAACTCTCTAGTGCATACTCTCTAGCACGTTAACGACGAGACGTTAAACCCTCTAGTGCTCTTGCACGTTAACGACGAGGCGTTCAACTCTCTAGTGCATACTCATACTCTAGCACGTTAACGACGAGACGTTAAACCCTCTAGTGCTCTTGCACGTTAACGACGAGGCGTTCAACTCTCTAGTGCATACTCATACTCTAGCACATTAACGACGAGACGTTAAACCCTCTAGTGCTCTTGCACGTTAACGACGAGGCGTTCAACTCCCTAGTGCATACTCTCTAGCACGTTAACGACGAGACGTTAAACCCTCTAGTGCTCTTGCACGTTAACGACGAGGCGTTCAACTCTCTAGTGCATACTCATACTCTAGCACGTTAACGACGAGACGTTAAACCCTCTAGTGCTCCCTTGCACGTTAACGACGAGGCGTTCAACTCTCTAGTGCATACTCATACTCTTGCACGTTAACGACGAGACGTTAAACCCTCTAGTGCTCCCTTGCACGTTAACGACGAGGTATTTAACTCTCTAGTGCTACTCGCGCGTTACCGACGAGGCGTTCAACCCTGTAGTGCTACTTGCACGTTAACGACGAGGCATTAAACCCTCTAGCGCTTCTCTCACACGTCTCATGCTCTCCATTCCACTCATGCACAAAACTCATTTTCAGAACTTAAAACATAGCACATGACACTCCTACCACTCTCAAGCCCAACACAACACAACAACGATGCATGACATTCATACCATTTCTCAAACACAGCCAAGAATGTTAGTTCCACACTACGTAGTACAAAACAACACAACTATCAAACGAGACAGGTCAACCACACAACCAAGACAATACAGGGCCACCATACAACCAAACCATGCTTAAGCAAATCGAACAAAACAAAGCAACCAATTCACAATTCAAACAAAGCAAAGAAATCAACCAACAACAATTCCCTACCGTTCCGTGGTGTAGGCCCGAAGGCAAAACATAACGTCCTCTACTTACCTGAACTCTGGCACCGCACTTACTCTCTTTGGCTATGGAAATTTCCCCACTCGGTAACCTATCACATTCACAAAATTCACTTAGGCATCACAATTCACTTCTAAAGAATATTTAAACTAACTCTAACTACAACTATTCAAACTTCTTTAAAATTAAGCCTACATACACCAACTTACTCTCAAACTATTACTTTTAGCCTAATCCAATGAAAGCCTAACTAAATGGGCCACCAATTTGGGTTCGGTAAAAACCGACCCGAACTTCAAACGCGCGTAACTTTTGCGTCGGATATCGGAATCGAACGATTCCAGCGGCCACGTACTCCTCTAATAACCTATTTTAACCTGCCAAAAGGAATTTGAAAACAAACAACCCTAACTAGGTCAAATATCCAAAAACCCGAACTGCCCCTTTACCCGGAAAATCCCCCTTTTCGATTTTCCATCAATTCTCCTCCAATTCCACACCAATCAACTACCTATACCCTCAATTAACATAAATTAATCAAAAATCTCGAACTACAAGCAAAAACCCGAAATGCCCTAAAGAGGGCTCTCTGAATTTCGCCCAATCCGAGCTCAATACGGCCAGCTGACCAAAACCGAACCAAGGGTTGGCAAACCCACGCCGGAGGTGACCAAAATCGGCCGGTGATCGGAGCTTAAACTCGCTCCTCACCGTCAGCCTGAACAGAAACGAAACAGGGCACAAAAGGGAACTTACCGTTCGATTCGTGCGCGGAGACGGGCCGGAGTATGATCGTCGCCGTCTTCTGGCCGGAAAGAGTCGGAAGTCGCCGGCGAACGCCTCACCGTCGCCGCCCTGCGTCTCCCCGGTTCTGCTCCCCTGCCTTCGGCGTCGGGCACTCGCACGAACAACAGAATGGCTTTGCCATTCTGTTGTTTTGTGTTTAAATAAAATATAATAATAATAATAATAATAATAATATTAATAAAACTCACATCACCATTCTACCCTTCCAAACATTCCGTTAAATCTCGTTCTAAATTTATAAATTTTGTAAACTAACCCTCACACTATACCCGGCTTAAATTCTCCAATTAGAATATCCAAATACAAATTAATTAACCCAATAACTAATATAACTTAAATTAATTCAAAACAACATATTTTCCTTTTTAAAAAAAAATCTCGGGTGTTACACATCACAATGATTTCCTAATACCCTTGCGGTGTAGGGCCCTAGTGGCCGGAAATCTTAATACATTCACTTACTTGGATTCCTTAGCTGAGCAGCACCTTCACTTGAGCTTTCCTTGCCTATGACATTTCATATTCGTAGTTAAATAACTTAAACTCAAAAACTAATAAGGTCCTAACTAAATGTCATCCTAAACTCTGTATTTCTTAGTCTTTTCCGTCAAGCACCTTGGGTGCGTGGGTTAAGCTCCAAGATTCCAGACATTCGGATTCAACCTAGCAGTTATTTACAGTCGGTTGTCAAAAGTTCAGATTCAAATCGGCAATGCTATTACCAAACTCAGCTTAACAATGTTCCTATTTTACTCTGTCATAACAAAATCCGGACTGTGGGTTTCTAGCTAAAAGCAGAGCTCTAAATAACTTTTCCAACAACTACATTGTCAGAACCTTACCTCGAATGTGGGTTATCGGAGTGGATACAGGAGAAATCGCTCGCTGGTGGAGAAGTCGCCGGCTGAGAGAGAGCTCTGGAGAGTGGAGAAATCGAAGAGGAAAGTGTGACGGCTACAGTGAGGTTTTTGAGAGGTTTAAGGATTTCCTTATTCTATTTATATAAGCCAAAATCCCACTTTATTACCAATCTGCCACCGCACAAGTTTAAGACAAAATACATAAAAACTTGGCATTAAGACATTAAATCAAAAGGTTAAAAAAAATAAACAGGTGACAGTTAATTCTATTGAGAAAATCACCTGACCGAAGTTGTCGGGTGTTACATCCACCCCTCCTTAAACCAAATTTTCATCCTCGAAAATTGGTCAAGCAAATAACTCTGGATATTTGTCCAACATCTCCTGCCGTCTTTCCCATGTGGCTTCTTCAATGCCGTGATTCGTCCATAAAACTTTCACTAATGGAATCTCTTTGTTTCTCAGAGTCTTGACTGCATATTCCAATATCTGTATTGGTTTCTCCTCATACTCCAGTGTCGGCTCTAAACCAATATCTGATGGCTGGATGACCTGCATCGGATCACGCATGCACTTCCTTAACATTGACACATGGAAGACATTATGAACTTTATTCAATGATGGAGGCAGTTGCAGTCTGTAAGCTGTACTCCCGACTTTTGCCAAGACAGGGAAGGGTCCAATAAATTTCGGATTAAGTTTTCCTTTCTTACCAAATCTTAAGACTCCTTTAAATGGTGACACCTTTAAGAATACCTCATCTCCTACTGCAAACTCGAGTTCCCTTCTCCTTTGATCTGCATAACACTTCTGCCGGCTTTGTGCAGTCATCATTCTTTTCCGAATAATGGCAATCTTATCTGACATCTGCTGCAGAATATCGGGTCCAAGAAGTTTTGCTTCACCAATCTCATCCCAATAAAGAGGTGACCTACATTTCCTACCGTACAGTGCTTCATATGGTGCCATACCAATGGTGGACTGATAACTGTTATTGTAGGAGAACTCAACCAGAGGTAAATGTCTGCTCCAAGTCGTCTGAAAGTCAAGTACACATGCTCTCAACATATCTTCGAGTATTTGAATAGTCCTTTCTGATTGGCCATCGGTCTGTGGGTGAAAAGCCGTGCTGAAAGATAACTTTGTACCTAATGTACCTTGCAAACTTTTCCAGAATTGAGAGGTAAACCTGGGGTCACGGTCAGAAACAATGGATACCGGGATTCCATGCAACCTAATAATTTCCTGAACATAGAGATCAGCAAATTGGTCCATCGTGTAGGTGGTCCTTACAGGTAAGAAATGGGCTGATTTTGTCATCCTATCCACCACAACCCAAATACAATCATGTCCTTTTGTCGTCTTAGGTAGTCCTACTACGAAATCCATAGCTATGTGTTCCCACTTCCATTCGGGGATAGGCAAAGGCTGAAGAGTACCTCCTGGACGTTGGTGCTCGGCTTTGACTTGTTGACATACTAAACAGGACTCTACATACTTAGCAACATCCCTTTTTAGGTTAGGCCACCAGTATTGTAACTTCAGGTCTCGGTACATTTTGGTGCAGCCAGGATGTACAGAAAAAGAAGAGGAGTGCGCCTCAGCCAAGATCAACTTGCGCAATTCCACATCATTAGGAATGCACCACCGATTTCTAAACCTCAGGATTCCATTCTTGGAGAGACTGAACTCGGAGGTGGTGTCTTTCAACTTATCCATCATGCTGATATTTTCCACTGAATCCCTCTGTTGTGCATCCTTGATCTTTTCCAAAATTGTTGGTTGAATAGTTAACTCAGCGAGCAAGATTGATAACTCTGGAACTATCTCCAAGCCAAACTTCTGAACTTCTGTTCTCAAAGGTATAGACATGGTTGAAACCGCGGGCTGCATTGTTGTTGACATCCTACTCAATGCATCAGCTACAGAGTTAGCCTTCCCCGGGTGATACTTGATCTCAAAATCGTAGTCCTTGACAAATTCCAACCAACGTCTCTGCCTCATGTTCAACTCCTTCTGTGTGAAGAGGTACTTTAGACTTTTATGGTCAGAAAACACCTCACACTGCTGTCCATATAAATAGTGTCTCCAAATCTTCAGGGCAAAAACAACAGCAGCTAGTTCTAGATCATGGGTGGGGTAATTCTGCTCGTGATTCTTTAGCTGCCTAGAAGCATACGCTATAACTTTACCCTCTTGCATCAGGACACAACCTAAACCAACTTTAGACGCATCACAGTAAACACTAAATTTTCCTTCTTCGGTTGGGAGGGTCAATACAGGGGCTGTTGTTAACTTCAGTTTCAACGTCCGAAAGCTATCTTCACAGGCTTCAGTCCAAGAATACTTAATGTCCTTCTTTGTCAAACTCGTCAGGGGTTTAGCTATCATAGAAAATCCCTTGATGAACTTTCTGTAATAGCCTGCCAATCCAAGGAAGCTGCGGACTTCGCTGGCATTCTTAGGTTGAGGCCAATCCTTTACTGCCTGGATCTTGGTCGGGTCTACGGATATGCCATTAGCAGAAACTACATGGCCAAGGAAATTAACTTTATCCAACCAAAACTCACACTTAGACAGCTTGGCATAAAGTTGATGCTCCTTCAATGTTGTCAAAACTACTTTCAAATGTTCTTCGTGGTCAGCCACAGTTCGGGAGTATATCAAGATATCATCTATGAATACAATTACAAACTTATCCAAATACTCACGAAACACACGGTTCATTAGGTCCATGAAGGCTGCGGGGGCATTTGTCAATCCAAACGACATGACCAAGAATTCATAATGTCCATAGCGGGTTCTGAAGGCTGTCTTTGGTACATCTTCTTCTTTAACCTTCAGTTGGTAATAGCCCGCACGTAAATCTATCTTTGAAAATACCTTAGCTCCTTGCAATTGGTTAAACAAATCATCAATCCTAGGTAAGGGGTACCTGTTCTTGATTGTCAACTTATTTAGTTCCCTGTAGTCTATGCACATCCTAAGAGAACCATCCTTCTTCCTTACAAATAAGACTGGTGCACCCCAAGGAGAACTGCTGGGGCGTATAAATCCCTTGTCAACCAATTCCTGCAGTTGGACCTTCAATTCTTTCAACTCAACAGGTGCCATACGGTAAGGATTCTTAGATACAGGTGATGCCTCAGGGTATGTATCAATTACAAATTCTATTTCTCTATCAGGTGGTATACCCGGTAAATCATCTAAGAATGCCTCGGGAAACTCTCGGACTATAGGAATATCTTGTAGCTCAATTTTATTCTTCACCCGATCATCTATTACACTAGCCAGGTAGCTCTCACAACCACTTCTCAGCATTCGGTAAATTTCTAGTGAGGATATAATTGGTATCTTACTTATTTTAGGAATAGCTTGGAAGGAATAACGATTACCATTTGGGGGTCTAAAATCAACTATTCCAGATCTACAACTTATTGTGGCATGATGCCTAAATAACCAATCCATCCCTAATATCACTTCATACCCTTTTATGTCAATAACAATTAGTTCCGCATAGAGATTCCTATCCCCTAGGGACACAACGTCACCCTTAACAATCTGTTCTGAATGTAGGGACTTCCCTGATGGTAACATAACACTATATGACCTTTCAGCTGGTAAAGATCCTATGTTATGATTGTATACAAACAAGGTTGATATAAACGAGTGTGTGGCCCCTGTATCTATAAGTGTATAAGCAGCAAAACCACAGATCATGATGGTACCTGATATGACTGTATGCTGAACAGCTTCCTCATCTTCCATCAACGCGTACACTCTAGGTGCAACCCTTGCACGGTTTGGGTCTGGCGGCATGGGACAATCTTTGACCATGTGTCCGGTCTTATCACACCTGAAACAGCGGCCCGACAACAACCTGCACTCACCAGGGTGGTTCTTCTGACATGTAGGGCATAGAGGTGCCAGAGGTCTCTTTCCTTTTCCTTGGTCATCATTCTGGTTGTAAGGCCTCTTCACACCCCTCTGCTGCTGTGGTCCCCTATTCTGCTATGGCTGCCAGCCCTTGTTTTGACGTGGTGGCTGTTGAACATCCTTGATAGGTTTCTTTGACATGTCTCGCTGCTCATAAACTGTCATTTCAGCCTCTTCCATCTCCAAGGCTTTAGCCGTGACCTCAGTAAATGGCACGTTGTGGATACCAGCGGTTTTCACTTTCATGTACAGACTCGGCTTCAGTCCTTGAACAAACTGGTAAATTTTATTCTCCTCGTCATCCACCAATCGGGATGCAAATCGAGACAAGGTCTCAAATCTGCAGATGTAATCTGTCACGGAGCCCGTCTGCTTTAGGTTTATAAACTCCCTCTTCTTATTGGCCCGCACAGTCCGATTGAAGTACTTGTCAAAGAAGGCAGTCTTGAACATCTCCCAGGTCATAGCTTCGGCATTAGCGGTGTTCTGGATCGAGTCCCACCAATGCCTTGCACTTAACTCCAAGTGAAAGACAGCATAGGTGACCTTATCCCCTTCATCAACCTTTGCATACTTAAACATGTCTTCAATCTTTCGAATCCATTCCTCAGCATGAATAGGATCCGAAACATACCCATTAAACACCGGGGGTCGAAGCCGATGGAAACGCTCACCCCCATGATCATGAGTCGCGTTAGTACTGGAGTTGCCTTGTTCTTCTCTAGCTGTCATCAGTCGTTCTATCTGGTGAGACTGGCGCATGACTAACTCAGTCAATTGAGCAATAGCATTGCTATCCTCATTGGTCTCTCTCTGCTGACCTCTAACCATTTTGGGATTCCTGACAAATCGTTACAGGTATATCTTAACTTAATGACATATATGAATTCATAAATACTTACAGTTGCTGAGGTGTGCTCATGTGACAGTCAGTGCTGGGAGGTAGTCTGCAGAATCGGTTTTAGAACCTGGTTTGGCTTTGATACCATAATTGTAACGACCCCGGCCGGGAGCCGTCACGTGATCACCATTCTTAATCTCCTAATCATTCGGTTCATGCTTCATGCATCTTATTCATTAACGGTGCGTTTACTTTTATATTATTATTTTTATTTGGAAACACATCTTAATGCATCTGCCGATGGAGTCCTAGGCTCACATCGACCGATGGTCACGTGCCAGCCACGCAACACATCTTTTCTACACCTCTTTTAAGCGGCATCTGCCGATAGTCACAGACACAACATCTGCCGATGAAAAACAGGCTTCATCTACCGATAGAAAACACCCCATCCGGGCACTAACGACAAACTTCCTAATACATCTACCGGTGAACATGTGCAGATCACAGGTCCATTAATGAACAACGACCAGAAGACATCTTCCGGTAGCTTAACTACAAAATATCTCTTACATCTTCCGGTGGAAAAATGCACTACATTTGCCGATGACATAAATACCTACATCTGCCGTGACGTAATACTCTACATCTGCCGATGACATAAAATACCTACAACTGCCGATCACGTAATACTCTACATCTGCCGATGACCATAAATCCTACAACTGCCGATGACGTAATACTCTACAGCTGCCGATGACATAAATTACCTACAACTCCGATGACAAGTACTCTACATCTGCCGATGACATAAATACCTACAACTGCCGATGACGTAATACTCTACATCTGCCGATGACATAAATACCGACAACGCCGATGACAAAATACTCTACTTCTGCCGATGACGTAATACTCTACTTCTGCCGATGACGTAATACTCTACATCTGCCGATGACGTAATACTCTACATCTGCCGATGACATAAATACCTACAACTGCCGATGACAAAATACTCTACTTCTGCCGATGGCATAACACTCTACTTCTGCCGATGACGTAATACTCTACTTCTGCCGATGACGTAATACTCTACATCTGCCGATGACAAAATACTCTACTTCTGCCGATGACGTAATACTCTACATCTGCCGATGACATAAATACCTACAACTGCCGATGACAAAATACTCTACTTCTGCCGATGACGTAATACTCTACTTCTGCCGATGACGTAATACTCTACTTCTGCCGATGACGTAATACTCTACTTCTGCCGATGACGTAATACTCTACTTCTGCCGATGACGTAATACTCTACTTCTGCCGATGACGTAATACTCTACATCTGCCGATGACATAAATACCTACAACTGCCGATGACAAAATACTCTACTTCTGCCGATGACGTAATACTCTACTTCTGCCGATGACGTAATACTCTACTTCTGCCGATGACGTAATACTCTACTTCTGCCGATGACGTAATACTCTACATCTGCCGATGACATAAATACCTACAACTGCCGATGACAAAATACTCTACTTCTGCCGATGACGTAATACTCTACTTCTGCCGATGACGTAATACTCTACTTCTGCCGATGACGTAATACTCTACTTCTGCCGATGACGTAATACTCTACATCTGCCGATGACGTAATACTCTACTTCTGCCGATGACGTAATACTCTACTTCTGCCGATGACGTAATACTCTACTTCTGCCGATGACGTAATACTCTACATCTGCCGATGACATAAATACCTACAACTGCCGATGACGTAATACTCTACATCTGCCGATGACGTAATACTCTACTTCTGCCGATGACGTAATACTCTACTTCTGCCGATGACGTAATACTCTACATCTGCCGATGACATAATACTCTACATCTGCCGATGACATAAATACCTACAACTGCCGATGACGTAATACTCTACTTCTGCCGATGACGTAATACTCTACTTCTGCCGATGACGTAATACTCTACTTCTGCCGATGACGTAATACTCTACTTCTGCCGATGACGTAATACTCTACATCTGCCGATGACGTAATACTCTACTTCTGCCGATGACGTAATACTCTACTTCTGCCGATGACGTAATACTCTACTTCTGCCGATGACGTAATACTCTACATCTGCCGATGACATAAATACCTACAACTGCCGATGACGTAATACTCTACTTCTGCCGATGACGTAATACTCTACTTCTGCCGATGACGTAATACTCTACTTCTGCCGATGACGTAATACTCTACATCTGCCGATGACATAAATACCTACAACTGCCGATGACGTAATACTCTACTTCTGCCGATGACGTAATACTCTACTTCTGCCGATGACGTAATACTCTACTTCTGCCGATGACGTAATACTCTACTTCTGCCGATGACGTAATACTCTACTTCTGCCGATGACGTAATACTCTACTTCTGCCGATGACGTAATACTCTACTTCTGCCGATGACGTAATACTCTACTTCTGCCGATGACGTAATACTCTACTTCTGCCGATGACGTAATACTCTACATCTGCCGATGACGTAATACTCTACTTCTGCCGATGACGTAATACTCTACTTCTGCCGATGACGTAATACTCTACTTCTGCCGATGACGTAATACTCTACTTCTGCCGATGACGTAATACTCTACTTCTGCCGATGACGTAATACTCTACTTCTGCCGATGACGTAATACTCTACATCTGCCGATGACGTAATACTCTACTTCTGCCGATGACGTAATACTCTACTTCTGCCGATGACGTAATACTCTACTTCTGCCGATGACGTAATACTCTACTTCTGCCGATGACGTAATACTCTACATCTGCCGATGACATAAATACCTACAACTGCCGATGACGTAATACTCTACTTCTGCCGATGACGTAATACTCTACTTCTGCCGATGACGTAATACTCTACTTCTGCCGATGACGTAATACTCTACTTCTGCCGATGACATAAATACCTACAACTGCCGATGACGTAATACTCTACTTCTGCCGATGACGTAATACTCTACTTCTGCCGATGACGTAATACTCTACTTCTGCCGATGACGTAATACTCTACATCTGCCGATGACATAAATACCTACAACTGCCGATGACAAAATACTCTACTTCTGCCGATGACGTAATACTCTACTTCTGCCGATGACGTAATACTCTACTTCTGCCGATGACGTAATACTCTACATCTGCCGATGACATAAATACCTACAACTGCCGATGACGTAATACTCTACATCTGCCGATGACAAAATACTCTACTTCTGCCGATGACATAAATACCTACAACTGCCGATGACGTAATACTCTACTTCTGCCGATGACGTAATACTCTACTTCTGCCGATGACGTAATACTCTACTTCTGCCGATGACGTAATACTCTACTTCTGCCGATGACGTAATACTCTACTTCTGCCGATGACGTAATACTCTACTTCTGCCGATGACGTAATACTCTACTTCTGCCGATGACGTAATACTCTACTTCTGCCGATGACGTAATACTCTACTTCTGCCGATGACGTAATACTCTACTTCTGCCGATGACGTAATACTCTACTTCTGCCGATGACGTAATACTCTACTTCTGCCGATGACGTAATACTCTACTTCTGCCGATGACGTAATACTCTACATCTGCCGATGACGTAATACTCTACTTCTGCCGATGACGTAATACTCTACTTCTGCCGATGACGTAATACTCTACTTCTGCCGATGACGTAATACTCTACTTCTGCCGATGACGTAATACTCTACATCTGCCGATGACATAAATACCTACAACTGCCGATGACAAAATACTCTACTTCTGCCGATGACATAAATACCTACAACTGCCGATGACAAAATACTCTACTTCTGCCGATGACGTAATACTCTACTTCTGCCGATGACGTAATACTCTACTTCTGCCGATGACGTAATACTCTACTTCTGCCGATGACATTTCATATTCGTAGTTAAATAACTTAAACTCAAAAACTAATAAGGTCCTAACTAAATGTCATCCTAAACTCTGTATTTCTTAGTATTTTCCGTCAAGCACCTTGGGTGCGTGGGTTAAGCTCCAAGATTCCAGACATTCGGATTCAACCTAGCAGTTATTTACAGTCGGTTGTCAAAAGTTCAGATTCAAATCGGCAATGCTATTACCAAACTCAGCTTAACAATGTTCCTATTTTACTCTGTCATAACAAAATCCGGACTGTGGGTTTCTAGCTAAAAAGCAGAGCTCTAAATAACTTTTCCAACAACTACATTGTCAGAACCTTACCTCGCATGTGGGTTTATCGAATGGATACAGGAGAAATCGCTCGCTGGTGGAGAAGTCGCCGGCTGAGAGAGAGCTCTGGAGATGGAGAAATCGAAGAGAAAGTGTGACGGCTACAGTGAGGTTTTTGAGAGGTTTAAGGATTTCCTTATTCTATTTATATAAGCCAAAATCCCACTTTATTACCAATCTGCCACCGCACAGTTTAAGACAAAATACATAAAAACTTGGCATTAAGACATTAAATCAAAGGTTAAAAAAATAACAGGGTGACAGGTATTCTATTGAGAAAATCACCTGACCGCAGTTTTCGGGTGTTACACAACAAATCTCAGTCCATCGGGCAGAAACGGTTGTCGCTCTCCGACCCAAGTCCCGACGTGTGAGTGAGATTTTGGATTATTCCCACATCGTTGTGGAAGGGGTTGGTGATCAGTTTTATAAGTGTGAGGGAAAGCCTCAATTTCTTGAGCTAGCTTTTTGGGAATTTCGTTTGAGGTGAAAATTGTCAATTCAGTATTCTGGTTTGCTTTTGGTTTAGGTCAGAGTAGCCTTGGATCTCTCATGTGGAATTCGTGTCAAGGTGGAGTTTGTTAGAATTTGGTGTGACCCGAAATTCTATTAGTTCGGGTTGAGCCGTATATCAATATTAGGGTTGTTATTGTTTTCTCTATTATTGATCCTGAGTCGCAAACTCATTGTCCGAATTTGATATTAGTAATTCTCTCCCACTTCACGTAAAATTTGGTGTCCATTATTTTTTGTGTTTTTCTTTTTCGGTTTTTTTCCTGATATTCGTTACAGGTGGTTAGGGGCGTCTAATCCTACAACTGTACAGCTTCAGTTGAATGTTTCGAAAATCAGGGCTTGTCGTCGAAGGTATCTAACTATTTCAGGTTTACAATTATCTGTGCGGGAAATTTGCAAAGAGAAAGGAAATTGTTGGAGGACATTAAAAAAAAAACCAAAAACAACAATGGTTTTTTGTGTTCTGTTCTTCACCGCCAGACAGAGAAGAGGAGGAATTGTCTTCCTCACGCGCAAAAGAAAACAGAGCATTTCTCCCGCACTGCTGCTGCTCCGAGAGAGTAGAAGTGCCGCCTCAGCCGACCACCACCGACCTGCTCCACCACCACCGACCGCGAAGAACAGAGGCCCTGTTCTGTTCTGTTCTGTTCTGCTCGACCCCCACCCACGCGAAGAGCAAGGCCGGCGCACACACAGACTGATACTGATGCAGATCGCGGCAGTTCCTGGCGCAACCACGCCGATGAGGCTGCTTGGCCGCTGCAGTTTCCATCATGCCAGGATCGCCGAGAGCAGTGGTGGCCCACGCGCAATCAGAGGCCCAGTCGCACACACAGAACTGATGACTGAATGCAGATTCGCGCATTTCTGGCGCAGACCACGCCGATGAGGCTTGCTTGCCGCTGCAGTTTTCCCTCATTGCCAGGATCGCCGAAGCATTGTTGTTTGAGCTATATTTGATTTTCAATCCACATTGAAACTTTATTTGTTTTTCAAGATTGGAAAATCTCGGGATTTTGCATCATTGGTTTGTTTTTGGAATATTTGGGTAATATCGTGGTGCTATTTTGAATTGGTTGGGGCTGAGATATTTTTTGTGCCTGAGACTCGTTTTGGGTAAATTAGTTTTTTTGAATTTGTGGAGATTCTGTGCTCCAATTGTGGGAAACTCAGCCATAAGGGAGCTGTGGAATTGTGCAGTTTCAGAAATTGTGAATCAAGAGGAATTATTTTTGGAATTTATCTACTAGGGTTGGTTGAGAAATTCCCAAGCAGAAGAACTCGCCATTTTTGAAACTGCTTGCTCCGATTGTGAAATTTATTTTTTCGGTCGACATCCCCCCCCCCCCACCCCCAAGAAAATTTTGTGATATTTTTTGAATAAAATTATCGTTTTTTTTAGGGCGGCCTTTGATTGATTATTGGAGTTTGAATAATTGATCCTATAAACTATCTATTTTTTGGGTGCAGAATTTTATTAGTTCAGAAAATTTGCCTCGTATAAGTATTTGGCGATCTACTGCTATTGTGGAATTTATATTGACGAAAAATTTATCTAAACATATTTATTTGAGTATTGATTTATGATACGAGTCAGGCGAAGATAGCACAGATTATATATTGAAAATTCGATGGACAGATTTTGCATTCTGAAATGCAATCAAGGATTACTTGTAGCGGAAGACTTCATCTTTCCTTTGAGTGCGAAACAGAGAAGATGGAAGACGTTGAATGGCATCTCTTGATCGACAGTTTTGGGAGTCACCGATTGACGCTAGCCAAAAGCGTTGCTCACAACGACGCGAAGGAGAAGACCATCGCGAGTCTGATGACGGCTCTATCTATAGGTACAGAACCTTCCTATGATATGAGCCTAAGATTTAGAGCTCTTAGACCCACCACCATACGGAATTCAAAGGAATAATGCCTTATTGATTCAAAAGAATAAGAAGAAGGAACTGACCCCAATCGATAGATAGCGATGGAACCCAAAGTTATCAGAAAAGTAGCTAGACCCGAACCAAACTCGTTGGTTGAACCTAAGCTATCAAGTTGATCTTTTCAGAATACACTTGAAGAAGATCAAGTTCTAATCCAAGAACTCAAGAAGAGAATTATAAGGATCTCACCTCAAAGCAAAAGCTTAATAAAAATCAATTCATTCAAAGTCCCTAAAATCTATTACAAGCCTCCCTTAAATAGGCAAAGGGATAAAACTAATAAGGTAATAACATAATTAGAAATAATCAAAATATCTAATTAGACAATAGGAAAGTTTCCAAAAATAAGAGAAGGAAAATTGGAAAGTGGTGCAAGTGGATGGTGGCCGCGGAACTTAGGTTTAAGTAACGTGAGTCTCGAGTTTAATTCAGATTGTGGGCCTAGCCCAATGGTGTGGCACTTGTAAGAACTTTGAAGTTAAAAACTCTTGGGCTAGAGTAGAGCCATGTTGGGTGACCATGTGGGAAGTCTTTATTTTTGAGACTTCGTTTGGGCTTCGTTTCAGTCCTTGCTTCTTCATCAACACTAGTAATATTATGCTCGTTGCACATTTTGTGATGATTCCTTTTCTTGGATGTCTTTGATTAAAATTTGTAGCCTTTTGTTTATTTTCTTCGTTCTTGATCTCGTCATTGGTCCTCCTATATTCATCAACGGATCTTGGCTCCCTATTGCTTCTTGATTGTCCTTAGTTGCTCCTTTGACTACATCAGTCTACGAATAATAAGGTATTTCTTATGAAGAAGCTTTTTAATCTGAAGATGATTGATGGTACTTCTGTCGCTGCTCATCTGAATGAGTTCAAAACTATTGCGAATCAATTGCTATCTATATAAATTAATTTTAAGGATGAGGTTCGTGCCCTAATTTTGTTGGTGTCTCTACCGAATAGCTGGGTGCCTATGAGGGCTGCAGTTAGTAACTCAGTTGGAAGTGCTAATGTAGCGCCCCGAGTTATCTGAACCCGATTCGCTACGCAAGAAACTGAACCGAACTATGACTTTTTGGGAAATTTTAAAATTTCATTCAATGATCAGGAATTGACTCTTAAAACATTAAAACTTGCAGCGGAAAAATCATCGTAAAAACAATACCTATTAAATAGTTAAAATATTCAAGGCAGTTGGTTGAAAGAGAAAAAGAAAACAGAACACGTCTACCGATCACTAAACGACAAAAGTCTTTTACTCTCAAACAAAACAGAACACATTGACCGGTCACTAAACAAAAAAATATTCTCAGCTCATATCTGCCGATAGAACCAACTACGTCTTCCGATCGCTAGACGACAAAAATGCTCAATTCACATCTACCGATCGCAAAACGAAAAATTTCTTCCTACATCATCCGATTACCAAAATGACAACACTACTAAAGACTTATACCGAAGACATCTACCGATGGCTTCTTCTGAAGACATCTTCCGATGGCTTTTCCTGAAGACATCTTCCGATTACAAAACGACAAATTCTAATACTCACATCTACCGATGGACTAAATCCACCAATAGACAAAACTCTAAACTTCTGCCGATAAACATCATCTACCGATAGATCAAAAATACTTAACATCTGCCGGTAGACATCATCTACCGATAGATCAAAAATACTTAACATCTGCCGATAGACATCATCTACCGATAGATCAAAAATACTCGACATCTGCCGATAGACATCATCTACCGATAGATCAAAAATACTCAACGAAAACAACATAGCAACAATTTCACTATACACAAAGAAAACTCTGACTACCAAAGAACTTGAGCATTTTACTAAAATCGTTCAAAACTACTTAAATCCGTGTACTACTCTAAAATTTGGTAAAAACCACTATTAAACTAACAGAGTATCATTATCAGAAAGAGTCTCAAACTGTATTCAAAACATCAAAACTACTACTGTCACTAAAACTCTCAACATATTTAAATTGAATCATGGTTTACTAAACCTTCAAATCTACTGACACCAGTTAAACTGCCCCATCAGTTCGCCAAGTCGAGGCATGAATGTGCTCCCCCTACCAGCCTATTCCTCAACATACTCAGAAAACACACCTGCAGTTGCTTCTTCACCTACATCACAAAACTCATCTATTATCCTAATGCTAAGTAAGTAAAGCAGTAATGAAATGAAATGCTGAAACATAAATTCCTAAACATGCAGTTTCTACTTTCTCATCTCAGTTGCATATGCATTCGTTTCTGATCTGATCCCCCTGTGAAATTGGGAGTTGAATCACTTCTCCCAAAGTCATACATCCTCTCTCTTGATTAAGGGTGGATTAGTTCCCTTAACAATTGTTCAGTCTGTTCATTCCTTACCATGCCATTTCATGTAAATTCATTTTCGCATAGTTTTCAAAATATGATGCATGACATACAAACACATTCAAGCATACACAACCCTACTGTTTTGTGATATAGGCCCGAAGGCATAAGTATACTTTACTTACCTGGTCTCCTAGAGATTGTTGAAAAAGGCTACCTCGAGAGCTACTCAAACCTAAAACCATAGACATGGTGTTAATTAGATCTTCTCTAAATTCCACTTCTGCTATTCAGAAATCTAAGGAAACTAGTTCGGGAGCTCAGTCCATCGTGCATTCCCGATTCACCACAAAACCTGAACTAGCTCGCACATATAGCATTCTCGATACACTCATTCTACCGCAAACAGATCTTCTAATGTACATTCTACTTTCATTATGATTCATCAGCAAGAAGGAAACTAAAAGAAAACTTACCTAGATAGACGAAGAATCTGGCTGGAAAAATCGCCGAGAGGGAGTCTGCTGAACTGCTGAATGCCGAAAGATGTAATAAAACAGTGGCGGCTAAAACCCTTAGCTGACCCCTTTTATTACACTAATTATTGCAAATTACGTCTTTGCCCATAGCAGCCAAGGCTTAACCTATTTAATCAACCAATCATAGACACTTAATTTCACAAGGAGTAAAGGTTACTAAAAGAGATTATTAATTAAGGTGGACATTATCAGTTGCTACAATCTACCCTCCTTAAAAGAATTTTGTCCTCAAAATTCAGTGCCTGAATAATTCTGGATGTTGGTCCATCATGTCTTGCTGGCGCTCCCAAGTTGTCTCCTCTATGTTCTGGTTATGCCATAAGACTTTCACCAGTGGATCTTCTTTGTTGCGCAACACTTTCACAGCATAGTCTAAGATCCTTATTGGTTTCTCCACATAGGCGAGAGTAGGATGAACTTCAATACTTTACTGTTCCACAATCTGTAATGGATCTCATACACACTTCTTCAACATGGAAACATGGAACACATTATGGATTGTTTCCATAGAGGTTGGTAGCTATAATTCGTAAGCTGCCTTCCCAATCCTTTTCAAGATTGAAAAGGGTCCAATAAATCTGGGGTTCAACTTGCCTCTCTTACCAAATCTCACAACTCCTCTGAATTGTGATACTTTAAGAAAAACTTCATCACCTACTTCAAACTCAAATTCTCTGCGTCTTCTGTCAGCATAGCTTTTCTATCGACTTTGAGCTGTTAAGATCCTCTGGCGGATGAGGGCAACCTTCTCAACAGTTTGTTGCACAATGTCAGGACCAAGCAACTGTGCTTTACCAACTTCATCCCAGTACAAAGGTGATCTGCATTTTCGTCCATACAATGCTTCATAAGGTGCCATCCCTATTGTTGCCTGAAAACTGTTATTATAAGAAAACTCCACCAATGATAAATATCTACTCCAAGATCCGTGAAATTCTAATATGCATGCCCGGAGCATATCTTCTAAGGTTTGAATAGTTCTCTCAGATTGTCCGTCTATTTGAGGGTGAAAAGCTGTGCTAAAACTAAGCTGTGTTCCCATAGCCTTGTGCAAACTCTTCCAAAACTTAGAGGTGAATCGAGAATCTCGGTCTGAAACTATGGTACTTGGAACTCCATGTAAACTAACAATCTCTTACACATACAGTTCAGACAGCTGATCCATTGAGTATGTCATCCTCATAGGCAGAAAGTGGGCAGATTTGGTTAATCGATCTACTATTACCCAGATTGCATCATATCCCTTTTCTGTTCTAGGCAATCCCACAACGAAGTCCATCGTTATATGTTCTCATTTCCATTCGGGAATTGGTAAGGGTTGTAATGTTCCTGCAGGCCTCTGATGCTCAGCTTTAATCTGCTGACAACACAAACATGATCCTACATACTCTGCCACACACCTTTTCATACTTGGCCACCAATAATGCTGTTTGAGGTCCTTGTACATCTTTGTACTTCCAGGGTGGACAGAAAATCTAGAAGAATGTGCTTCAGAAAGAATCTCATCTCGAAGTTCTTTAATGGCAGAAACAAACCATCTATTTCTAAACTTAAGGATCCCATCATTGGAATAATTGAAATCGGAATTAACAGTAGACTCTATGCTTAATCTGTACTTGTTGCACTCTACATCATTTGTCTGAGCTTCCTTTATTCTTTCTAGAATGGTGGGTCTCAAGGATATGGCAGTAAGCATGGCTGACACACTGTGCACTGCTTCTAGATTAAATCTTTGGAATTCTGACTCTAAGGCTAATGGCATATCGAAAATCATAGCTGGGGTTGATGTTGTCACTTTGCTCAAGGCATCGGCCACTACATTAGCTTTGTCCGGATAGTATTTGATCTTAAAATCGTAATCCTTGACAAACTCCAACCACCGACGTTGCCTCATATTTAATTCCTTCTGTGTGAAGATATATTTCAGACTTTTATGGTCCGAGAATATTTCACAAGTTTGTCCATACAGGTAATGCCTCCAACTCTTAAGTGCAAATACTACTGCAGCTAATTCTAAGTCATGTGTAGGGTAATTCTTCTCATGTGTTTTCAACTGTCTAGAAGCGTAGGCTATTACTTTTCCCTCTTGCATCAAGACACAGCCAAGTCCAATCTTGGCTGCATCACAGTAAATGCTAAATTTACCATTCTCGACAGGGAGGGTTAATATTGGGGCATTGGTCAGTTTCTTTTTCAAGGTCTGGAAACTGGATTCACACTCCTCTGTCCAAGCATACTTGATATCTTTCCTTGTTAACCGTGTGAGGGGTGATGCAATCTTCAAAAATCCTTCAATAAATTTTCTGTAATATCCTGCTAATGCAAGGAAACTCTGAATATCTGCAGCATTCTTCGGTTGGGGCCACCCCTTAACTGCTTGAACCTTGGCTGGATCGACGGTTATTCCATCTCCAGAGATCAAGTGAACAAGAAAGTGAACTCTGTCCAACCAAAACTCACATTTGGAAAACTTAGCATAAAGTTTGTGCTGCCTTAGTAATCCTAACACCAAACTCAAGTGCCTTGCATGTTCATCCTTAGTATGTGAATAGATTAGAATGTCATCTATAAACACTATGACAAATTTATCTAAATAATCATGGAACAATCTATTCATAATGTAACACCCGGGTTTTTAAAAAAGAAAAGTGAATAAATTTGGTTGAACTAAACCGTTTATTAAATTATGTTCGGGTATGCCAAATGGAGAACTTAAGCCGAGTACGGGATGAGAGTTAAATTTATAATTTAAAAATGAGATTTAATGGTAATGTTATTGTTGTTAATGTTAATGTTAATATTAATGTTATAATTATTATTATTATTATTATTATTATTATTATTATTATTATTATTATTATTATTATTATTATTATTATTATTATTAATAAAACTAAACGAACAACAGAATCGCCATTCTGTTGTTCGTCGAGCCCGATGCCGAAAGGAGAACGGAGACGAGGGAGGGCGACGATCGACGGAGCGCGACGATCACCGGCGTTCTCCGGCCAGACTACGGCGGCGAGAGGTTGCGGCTTGTCTCCGCGCACGAACCGACGGTAAGGCTCGGTTTTCTTCCTCTGTTTCGGCTCTGTTCGTGGCCGTGAGTGACGAGCTCGATTGAGCTCCGATCACTGGCGGTTTTGGTCGTTTCCGGCGTGGGTTTGCTGACCCTTGGTCCGGTTTTGATTGCCTGGCATTGATGAGCCCGAATTGGGCGAAATTCAGAAAGCCCTCTTTAGGGCATTTCGGGTTTTCTGAATTGGAACTTCGATTTTAGGTTGGTTTATGTTAATTGAGGCTAGATATGGTTGATTGGTGAGGAATTGAGTGAGATTTGATGAAAAATCGAAAAAGGGGAAATTACGGGTTAAGGGGCAGTTCGGGTTTTGTGATATTTGACCTAGCTAGGGTCGTTTGTTTTCAAATTCCTTTTGGCAGGTTAAAATAGGTTATTAGAGGAGTACGTGGCCGCTGGAATCGTTCGATTCCGATAACTGACGCAAAAGTTATGCGCGTTTGAAGTTCGGGTCGGTTTTTACCGAACCCAAATTGGTGGCTCATTTAGTTAGATTTTAGTTGGATTAGGCTAGAAATAGTAGTTTGAGAGTAATTGGGGAATGTAGGATTGATTGTAATGAAGTTTGACTATTTGTTGTAGGTCGAGCCGTACGTGGATAGGGAACCGGGAATCCTCAGTAAGCTAGGACGCCAGGTAAGTAGAGGACGCTATGTTTTGCCTTCGGGTCTACACCACGAAACGGTAGGATTATTTTTATGATAAGCATTGTTTGTTGTTGGTTGTCTTCCTCGTTGGTTAAGCATCGGTGATTGTTTTGCTTTGTTGAGGAACTGGTGTTGTCGTTTGGTGTTTGTTTGGTTATTGTTGCTTGGTGATATTTGGTTTTTGTTGGGTTGCTTGGTTGTCTGTTTTTGTTTGGTGTTGAATATTGCATGAGTGGCATACTTATGTACGCTTTGTGTCTCGAAAGAGATGTACGCTTTGTGTCTCGAAAGAGATGTACGCTTGGTGTCTCGAAAGAGATGTACGCTTTGTGTCTCGAAAGAGATGTACGCTTTGTGTCTCGAAAGAGATGTACGCTTTGTGTCTCGAAAGAGATGTACGCTTTGTGTCTCGAAAGAGATGTACGCTTTGTGTCTCGAAAGAGATGTACGCTTTGTGTCTCGAAAGAGATGTACGCTTGGTGTCTCGAAAGAGATGTACGCTTGGTGTCTCGAAAGAGATGTACGCTTGGTGTCTCGAAAGAGATGTACGCACTGGGTGTCTCGTAAGAGATGTACGCTTTGTGTCTCGAAAGAGATGTACGCACTGGGTGTCTCGTAAGAGATGTACGCTTTGTGTCTCGAAAGAGATGTACGCACTGGGTGTCTCGTAAGAGATGTACGCACTGGGTGTCTTGAAAGAGATGTACGCACTGGGTGTCTCGAAAGAGATGTACGCTTTGTGTCTCGAAAGAGATGTACGCTTGGTGTCTCGAAAGAGATGTACGCTTGGTGTCTCGAAAGAGATGTACGCTTTGTGTCTCGAAAGAGATGTACGCTTGGTGTCTCGAAAGAGATGTACGCTTGGTGTCTCGAAAGAGATGTACGCTTTGTGTCTCGAAAGAGATGTACGCTTTGTGTCTCGAAAGAGATGTACGCTTGGTGTCTCGTAAGAGATGTACGCTTTGTGTCTCGAAAGAGATGTACGCTTTGTGTCTCGTAAGAGATGTACGCTTTGTGTCTCGAAAGAGATGTACGCTTTGTGTCTCGAAAGAGATGTACGCTTGGTGTCTCGAAAGAGATGTACGCTTGGTGTCTCGTAAGAGATGTACGCTTTGTGTCTCGAAAGAGATGTACGCTTGGTGTCTCGTAAGAGATGTACGCTTTGTGTCTCGAAAGAGATGTACGCTTGGTGTCTCGTAAGAGATGTACGCTTTGTGTCTCGAAAGAGATGTACGCTTTGTGTCTCGAAAGAGATGTACGCTTTGTGTCTCGAAAGAGATGTACGCTTGGTGTCTCGTAAGAGATGTACGCTTTGTGTCTCGAAAGAGATGTACGCTTTGTGTCTCGAAAGAGATGTACGCTTGGTGTCTCGTAAGAGATGTACGCTTTGTGTCTCGAAAGAGATGTACGCTTGGTGTCTCGTAAGAGATGTACGCTTTGTGTCTCGAAAGAGATGTACGCTTTGTGTCTCGAAAGAGATGTACGCTTTGTGTCTCGAAAGAGATGTACGCTTGGTGTCTCGAAAAAGATGTACGCTTTGTGTCTCGAAAGAGATGTACGCTTGGTGTCTCGAAAGAGATGTACGCTTGGTGTCTCGAAAGAGATGTACGCTTGGTGTCTCGAAAGAGATGTACGCTTGGTGTCTCGAAAGAGATGTACGCTTTGTGTCTCGAAAGAGATGTACGCTTTGTGTCTCGAAAGAGATGTACGCTTTGTGTCTCGAAAGAGATGTACGCTTTGTGTCTCGAAAGAGATGTACGCTTGGTGTCTCGTAAGAGATGTACGCTTTGTGTCTCGAAAGAGATGTACGCTTTGTGTCTCGAAAGAGATGTACGCTTGGTGTCTCGAAAGAGATGTACGCTTGGTGTCTCGTAAGAGATGTACGCTTGGTGTCTCGAAAGAGATGTACGCTTTGTGTCTCGAAAGAGATGTACGCTTGGTGTCTCGAAAGAGATGTACGCTTGGTGTCTCGAAAGAGATGTACGCTTGGTGTCTCGAAAGAGATGTACGCTTGGTGTCTCGAAAGAGATGTACGCTTTGTGTCTCGAAAGAGATGTACGCTTTGTGTCTCGAAAGAGATGTACGCTTTGTGTCTCGAAAGAGATGTACGCTTTGTGTCTCGAAAGAGATGTACGCTTTGTGTCTCGAAAGAGATGTACGCTTTGTGTCTCGAAAGAGATGTACGCTTTGTGTCTCGAAAGAGATGTACGCTTTGTGTCTCGAAAGAGATGTACGCTTTGTGTCTCGAAAGAGATGTACGCTTTGTGTCTCGAAAGAGATGTACGCTTGGTGTCTCGAAAGAGATGTACGCTTTGTGTCTCGAAAGAGATGTACGCTTTGTGTCTCGTAAGAGATGTACGCTTTGTGTCTCGCAAGAGATGTACGCTTGGTGTCTCGAAAGAGATGTACGCTTTGTGTCTCGAAAGAGATGTACGCTTGGTGTCTCGAACGAGATGTACGCTTTGTGTCTCGAAAGAGATGTACGCTTTGTGTCTCGAAAGAGATGTACGCTTGGTGTCTCGAAAGAGATGTACGCTTGGTGTCTCGAAAGAGATGTACGCTTTGTGTCTCGAAAGAGATGTACGCTTGGTGTCTCGAAAGAGATGTACGCTTTGTGTCTCGAAAGAGATGTACGCTTTGTGTCTCGAAAGAGATGTACGCTTTGTGTCTCGAAAGAGATGTACGCTTTGTGTCTCGAAAGAGATGTACGCTTGGTGTCTCGTAAGAGATGTACGCTTTGTGTCTCGAAAGAGATGTACGCTTGGTGTCTCGAAAGAGATGTACGCTTGGTGTCTCGTAAGAGATGTACGCTTTGTGTCTCGAAAGAGATGTACGCTTTGTGTCTCGAAAGAGATGTACGCTTTGTGTCTCGAAAGAGATGTACGCTTTGTGTCTCGAAAGAGATGTACGCTTTGTGTCTCGAAAGAGATGTACGCTTTGTGTCTCGAAAGAGATGTACGCTTTGTGTCTCGAAAGAGATGTACGCTTTGTGTCTCGAAAGAGATGTACGCTTTGTGTCTCGAAAGAGATGTACGCTTGGTGTCTCGAAAGAGATGTACGCTTGGTGTCTCGAAAGAGATGTACGCTTGGTGTCTCGAAAGAGATGTACGCTTTGTGTCTCGAAAGAGATGTACGCTTTGTGTCTCGAAAGAGATGTACGCTTTGTGTCTCGAAAGAGATGTACGCTTTGTGTCTCGAAAGAGATGTACGCTTGGTGTCTCGAAAGAGATGTACGCTTGGTGTCTAAGATTAAGCTTACGTGTGTGTGTTTGTGTGTGTTCTGTGGTGTAGGTAACGATGCGGCTACAGGTGAGCTATGTGAGTCAGCCAGGACTTGAGAGCGGTCAGAGATGCACGGGGCGTGTCGGTGCGGGCAGTTGTCGGGGCCACTCCACCATGGTCTTTGGAGAGTGTGGGATTTGTATTTTAATAGTATTGTAAATGTCTGTTTGTGGAATTGTTGGAAATGCGTAATGTTTTTGGTTGACAGTTGTGAGATAGCTATGTGTCGGGTGATGTTTTGCTAGTTAGGAATGTTAGTATTTTATAGTTTCCTATTTACTGTTGTTTGGAGGTTTTTATATGTAGGATTGTTGAGTGGATAGTTGAGGAAGAATATTCTGGTTGGGAATCGGTTTGTATGCAGGTACCTAGCATTTTGGAGGCGCCATTTTCAGGCGTTACTTTGCCGAAATTTTTGGGAAGGACGCCGTGGTGCTGAAAGGTTAGGGGTAAGGGAATTGATGTGTCTAGGCAGCTAGGTATGAAGTAAGAGAGTTTCGGGAGTTTAGTTTAAATTCAGCTGTGTAAGTTTCTTTTATGTTTGGAAGTTTTATTTTTCATTATGATTTACCGTGGGATTGGTTAGCTAAGTAGCGCTCCGAGCCAGGGTGGGTTCGGGGGCGTTACACATAAGGTTCATGAAGGCTGCCGGTGCATTTGTCAATCCAAAGGACATAACCAAAAATTCATAATGTCCATACCTTGTGCGAAAGGCAGTCTTTGGGATATCTTCAGATTTGACTTTCAATTGATAGTAACCTGACCTTAGATCAATTTTAGAGAAGACTCTTGCACCATTAAGTTGGTCGAATAAATTGTCAATCCTTGGCAATGGGTACTTGTTATTGACAGTTAGCTTATTTAGTTCCCGATAATCAATGTACATCCGCATCGATCCATCATTCTTTTTGACAAAAAGGACAGGTGCACCCCACGGTGAAAAGCTAGGGCGTATAAACCCTTTCTCTAACAGATCCTCCAACTGCTTCTTTAATTCTTTAAGTTTTGTTGGTGCTAGTCTATATGGATTGTTAGACACAGGCTCGGCGCCGGGGTAAACATCTACAACGAATTCAATTTCTCTATCTGGTGGTAAACCAGGAAGGTCGTCTAAGAATACTTCAGGAAAGTCTTGGACAACTAATACATTTTGAGGATTTGCTTTTCCTACAAGTTGTGTGTCTAAAACACTAGCTAAGAAGCACAAATACTCTCCACATGGGGAAGGTCTGGTGTTAATAGAAGTCATTACAGACATTTTCTTGTTCTTCTTCGAAGCTTGAAAGGTATGTTTCAAACTACCAGGGGGTTGGAAACTAACTATTCCAGTCCTACAATCAATTGTGGCGTGGTGTTTAAACAACCAGTCCATTCCTAGGATTACATCAAATCCCATTATATCCATAATAATGAGATCAGCAGGTAAATTTTTGTTTCCCACTATCACCACACTATTAAGTATCACTCGGCTAGAGTGCATGCATTCACCAGAGGGTAACGTGACATTAAACATATGTTCAGATGGCGTAGGTTGTACATCTAGCTTAACAGCAAATGCAGATGCCATAAATGAATGTGTTGCACCAGAATCTATTAAAGTAAAAGCAGGTATAGAGTTGATCAATATAGTACCTGATACAACAGCAGGCCGTTCCTCACCCGACTCCATCATGGAGAATATCCTCGGTTTAATCATAGCAGGGCCACTCTTAGGAGTTAGGCAGTCTCTGTTAATATGGCCGACTTTGTTACAATTGTAGCATCTGGTGATTCTAGGCTTCGGGCATTCTTTGATCGTGTGTCCAACTTCCTCACAGTTCAAACACTTCCCAAAACCCAATCTGCACTCGCCCGGGTGGTTCTTCAAACACTTAGGACACTGGGAAATTTCCTGACATTCTGTATCTTCCCTCCTGTTCCTTGGCTATTATGGCCTTCACTAGGCCTCTTCATTCCTCTTTGTTGGTGTGGCTGGACAAACTTTTGTGGGACCTCCTTTGGTCCAGCGCACTTCCTTTCAGCTTCTTCCACTTCCAGAGTAGTGGACACAACTTCGCTGAATGACAAGCCTTTAATACCACAAAATTTAACTCCTCGGTAAATTTTCGGCTTCAGCCCATGCACAAACTTGAACACCTTTGTAGGATCGAAATTGTCTAAGAGGGGGGTGAATTAGACTTTTAAACTTAATTAATTAATCTAAATGATTTCTCTCTTGTCATAAACTTCTAAGTTAACAATAACAACCAAATAAAATAGAGTGAGAGAGAGAGAAATTAACACCAAGATTTTTAACGTGGTTCGGCTAAACTTGCCTACGTCCACGTTCCAAGGCACCCCCTTGAAGATTCTTAACCTTCTCCTCACGAGAAAACACGATCAAACTTACCAGGCGTTGATCCACAGCCTTACACAGATCTAGATTGTTCTTCACGGGCGACAATCCACTGCCTTTTACAGATTTTTAAGTTTGTAAAATGTTTGCACAACCTACACTCTCTCAAAGATAAAAATCTCAAGTTACAGAATCGAGAGGTGTAGAAAATACAGAGAATCCAAATTTTCGCTCGTTAGGGCTCAGAAATGAAATTCGCAAAATTTGTTTCTTTGAGCTATCTTCTTTTCTTAAATACTCTGTCTGCAATCCGCTCACTTCATTAATTGCTTCTTTCTGAATATAGGATTATATTGTCGTTGGAGAAGCATCCGTACTTAGACAGCTAGCTGTTGCGTTCTGAAGTTGTTTCCGTGCTTCGCCATTAGTGGACAGGAGTTAAAGCACTGGACGACTTTCGCTATCGCTTCGCGGTAAATTTGAATTCTGGCGGAAGATACAGTACACTGAATGATGTTGCCTTTGAAATGCTTGATCCGCCATCGGTAGATGCAACTTATAAATTTGAACCGCCTTCGGTAGATGAAGCTTTATGAATCTTGAACAGACATCGGTATATGTTATTTTAAAGAGCTGAACCGCCATCGGTATATGTTGCTTTGAAAGTCTGAACCGCCATCGGTAGATGTAGCTATTTTGTCGTTTAGCTAGCGGATCATTTACTCTTTGAACGACTCCGCCTTTGTCGTTTAGCGATCGGTGTGAGCAAACTTTTAGCGATCGGTGGAAGTCCTCTTTTCTTTGTCGTTTAGCGATCGGTGTTTGTAAGCTTTTAGCGATCAGTGGAAGTCCTCTTTTCTTTGTCGTTTAGCGATCGGTGTGAGCAAACTTTTAGCGATCGGTGGAAGTCCTCTTTTCTTTGTCGTTTAGCGATCGGTGTGAGCAAACTTTTCTACTTCACCGGTGGATGTAAGCTTTAAACACCAGCGGATGATGAAACACTTTGTTTATCAATTTTCAGCCCTGTTTCACTATTTAGCCCTGAACACTTAAACACATTTGTTAGACAACCAAAATACTCTTTTTAAGGGCATTTCCAACAGATTAAACTCATATGCATAATTCATTATTCTCATATATTAAACATAATCAAATTACATTTCTTAAACATATAAATACGAACATCAAAAACATATTTAGACTTATACACTCAATAAGTCAACAACCTTATCCTCGTCCCTATGAGCAAAATGTCCAGCAAACATGGACAGGGACTCGAATTGCCTACTGTACTCGGCCACAGACCTTGTCTGCTTCAAGTTCAGAAATTCCAACTTCTTTGCAGTTTGAACAGTGCTGTTAAAATATTTCTCATAGAAAATGTCCTTGAATTGTGACCAAAGAATCACCATGACATCAGTGGTGGTCTCTATTGTTTCCCACCAGAGTTGAACATCACCAGCCAAATGAAACGTTGCTAATGTGACCTTGTCTCCTTCTCCAATGTTGGCGCACCTAAACATACTCTCAATCCTTCTAAGCCACTCTTCAGCAATAACCGGATCAGACGATTGTCCATCAAACGTGGGTGATCGTAGCCTCCTGAATCTATCTCCAAAATGTTCATTGCTAGAACTCGAGTTGGCACTTCCTTGTACCTTTTGGTTCAACAGCACTCCTAACTGATCAGACAGCTGACGCACTAGGTTTGTTTGTTGACGCACCAAATCTGTCAGCTGCCTAATCACGCTAGGATCTTCTTCAGTTCTCAAGTTAGGCATCTCTCTTGGTACTCTTGGTCTTCTTGGTCGTCTAGCCATTTTCCATATTCCTGTTCAAGGTTAACTACTCTCATAAACATCTAATAACTAAGGTTAACATAAACACTTACAGTTGTTGGAGTACTCCCATGCGACAATCGGCACTTATGAGTAATCTTTTGAACGGTTTAACTGAATGTCTCTGATACCATACTATAGCGCCCGAGTTATCTAAACCCGATTCGCTACGCAAGAAACTGAACTGAACTATGACTTTTTGGGAAATTTTAAAATTTCATTCAATGATCAGGAATTGACTCTTAAAACGTTAAAACTTGCAGCGGAAAAATCATCGTAAAAACAATACCTATTAAATAGTTAAAATATTCAAGGCAGTTGGTTGAAAGAGAAAAAGAAAACAGAACACATTGACTGATCACTAAACGACAAAGTCTTTTACTCTCAAACAAAACAGAACACATTGACCGGTCACTAAACGACAAAACATTCTCAGCTCATATCTGCCGATAGAACAAACTATGTCTTCCGATCGCTAGACGACAAAAATCCTCAATTCACATCTACCGATCGCAAAACGACAAATTTCTTCCTACATCATCCGATTACCAAAACGACAACGCTACTAAAGACTTATACCGAAGACATCTACCGATGGCTTCTACTGAAGACATCTTCCGATGGCTTTTCCTAAAGACATCTTCCGATTACAAAACGACAAATTCTAATACTCACATCCACCGATGGACTAAATCCACCGATAAACAAAACTCTCGACTTTTGCCGATAAACATCATCTACCGATAGATCAAAAATACTCAACATCTACCGGTAGACATCATCTACCGATAGATCAAAAATACTCAACATCTGCCGATAGACATTATCTACCGATAGATCAAAAATACTCGACATCTGCCGATAGACATCATCTACCGATAGATCAAAAATACTCAATGAAAACAACATAGCAACAATTTCACTATAAACAAAGAAAACTCTAACTACCAAAGAACTTGAGCATTTTACTAAAACCGTTCAAAACTACTTAAATCCGTGTACTACTCCAAAATTTGGTAAAAACCACTATTAAACTAACAGAGTATCATTATCAGAAAGAGTCTCAAACTGTATTCAAAACATCAAAACTACTACTGTCACTAAAACTCTCAACATATTTAAATTGAATCATGGTTTACTAAACATTCTCATCTACTGACACCAGTTAAACCGCCCCATGAGTTCGCTAAGTCGAGGCATGAATGTGCTCCTCCAACCAGCCTATTCCTCAGCATACTCAGAAAACACACCTGCAGTCACTTTTTCACCTACATCACAAAACTCATCTATTAGCCTAATGCTAAGTAAGTAAAGCAGTAATGAAATGAAATGCTGAAACGTAAATTCCTAAACATGTAGTTTCTACTTTCTCATCTCAGTTGCATATGCATTCGTTTCTGATCTGATCCCCCTGTGAAATTGGGAGATGGATCACTTCTCCCAAAGTCATACATCCTCTCTCTTGATTAAGGGGCAGATTAGTTCCCTTAACAACTGTTCAGATCCCCCTGTGAAATTGGGGTTTGGATCACTTCTCCCAAAGTCATACATCTTCTCTCTTGATTAAGGGGTGGATTAGTTCCCTTAACAATTGTTCAGTCTGTTCATTCCTTACCATATAATTTCATGTAAATTCATTTTCGCATAGTTTTCAAAATATGATGCATGACATACAAACACATTCAAGCATGCACAACCCTACTGTTTTGTGATGTAGACCCAAAGGCACAGGCATACTTTACTTACCTGGTCTCCTGGAGATTGTTGGAAAAGGCTACCTCGAGAGCTACTCAAACCTAAAACCATAGACAGGGTGTTAATTAAATCTTCTCTAAATTTCACTTCTGCTATTCAGAAATCTAAGGAAACTAGTTCGGGAGCTCAGTCCATCGTGCATTCCCGATTCACCCCAAAACTCGAACTAGCTCGCACACAAAGCATTCTCGATACACTCATTCTACCGCAAACAGATCTTTTAATGTACATTTTACTTTCATTATGATTCATCAACAAGAAGGAAACTGAGAAAAAACTCACCTAGATAGACGAAGAATCTGGCTGGAAAAATCGCCGAGAGGGAGTCTGCTGAGCTGCTGAATGCCGAAAGAGGTAATAAAACAGTGGCAGCTAAAACCCTTAGCTGACCCCTTTTATTACACTAATTATTGCAAATTACGTCTTTGCCCATAGCAGCCAAAGCTTAACCTATTTAATCAACAAATCATAGACACTTAATTTCACAAGGAGTAAAGGTTACTAAAAGAGGTTATTAATTAAGGTGGACATTACCAGTTGCTACAGCTAAACTGGTATTCACTAATGTGAGGGATTGCATTCTTACCGAGGAGGTTCGTAAGATCGATTCTGATGAAACATCAACAGGCTTAGCTTTGAATGTTGAAAATAGGGACAGATCCAAGTCCAAGAATGAGAGGAATCAGTTCAAGTCCCAGCGAACATTTGAGTGCTGGAATTGTGGTAAGCAGGGTCACATGAAAAAAGATTGCAGAGCACCAAAGAAGAACGGTAATGACAAAGGCAAGGAGGTAGCCACAGTCACCGAGGAGTTCTTTAGTGTGTACGACGGGGATGTCGTAAATTTTGTTTCCCAAGATATGAGTTGGGTAATTGATAGTAGGGCTTCAATACATGTCACTTCGCGGAGAGATTTCTTTACGTCCTACACTTCGGGTGACTTTGGAAGTGTGAGGATGGAAAATGGTGGCACCTTGGTTTTGAGAGGTGTGAAGCACATCCTGGATATCCACAAGAATTTGGTCTCGACTGGCAAGCTCGACGATGAAGGGTTTGACAACACCTTTCGTGATGGAAAATAGAAGCTTACCAAAGGTTCATTGATCGTGGCGAGAGGAGAAAAATGCTCCTCATTATATATGATGCACGCGAAGATCGCGGATTCCACAATTAATGTGATGGGTAATAAGGCTACAAAGTTTCTGAATTCACCTTCTAAGAGAAAGGTTGAGAAGACTCGGAAGAAGTCAGATTCTCAGGTGAAGTTCAGGTTGGGATCTGAGGGAACATAAGAGCCGGTGAGTCAGCCTATTACAGATGTTCAGTCATCAGTTTCAAATTCACGTCAGAATGATATCGTCAAAGGCAGAACCATGTGGAAGGTTAAAACTCCGGGACGATATGATGAAACTGTGGGTTATGCATTGAATGTGTTCGAGGATAACGATTCCTGTGTGGAGTCTTCAACATGTTCAGATGCAGTTCGTTGCAACAACCCTGATAGTTCAGTGATACCATGGAAGAGGAGATACAATTTCTTCTCAAGTAAGTCTCTCAAGTTTAAGCGGGGCTTAAACTTGAACGGTATCGGATGCTGAGTTGGCCCATCTGGGGCCTTTGTGGTAGAGGAGCTTTTTTAATAGAGTTTGCAGATATGTTTCATTGCACTGGAATTTCGTTGAAGGTGGAGATTGTCATAGTTCAGTGTTCTGGATTCGCTTTGGTTAGGCCAAGTAGCTCATTGGATCTCTCATGTAGAATTTGTGTCAAGGTGAAGTTTGTTAGAATTTGGTGTGACCCGAATTCTAGTTGGGCTCGTATATCAATATTAGGGTTTTATGTTTTCTCTATATATTGATGCTTGAGTCGCAAAACTCATTGTACCAAATTTAATATTAGTAATTCTCTCATCTGCCCGTGATTTTTTCCCTTTCTAGGGTTTCCATGTAAAATTCGGTGTCCATTATTTTATGTGTTTTCTTTTTCGATTTTCTTGATCGTTCGTTACAGGTGGATTAGGGAGTCTAATCCTCACATTTTCAAGACCATGATAGCTCATTAAGCAAGTAGTAACTTCCCATGTATAACTTTGAAACTTTTTCATACAATAATTACATCTTACAACTTTGCAAGATATAATAAAGTATATATGGAATATTGAGAACCAATAAATATTAAATTTAGAAAAAAAAAATCTACAGTTTTTTTCATTTGCTTTCTTTTATCGGATTATTCTTCCAAAAAATTTCATTAATTATTTAGGAGTACAATTTATACTCTTCGATATTTTTTTGGCCACATTAAAAACCATTAAATTAAACACATGTAAAAGGTGTTAAATGAACAGACTGGTTCCCATGTGACCGTTGCTTGCTTCCTCAACAAGGGTCACATGCTCAACTCATTAGGGTCGACTCATTAAAATTTGTTAGACTCATTTAGCTGACTCGGCTTGGCTCATTAAACTCGTGGTTCGCGAGTCGAATTGCCTCGGCTCAACTCGTTTCACTTGTGGCTCGCAAGTCATCATAGTTTGAAATTGTTTTAGTGGACTAAGTAGGCTCGGCCCATTGGGCTCAGCTTGTTTAACTCATTAGGCTTAGTGAGCCAGTTTTTTTAAACTCAGTTGATTCATTTGTCACCTCTAATCACGATTGGTCTATGAGCAGCACTTTTCTCTCTTATACGACTTGAGGTACCAATATGTAAAGGTCCATGAATTGACCTTATTTTTACTATGATTGTTTTCTACGAAAACTGTGATGGTAATATTTTCTATGTAAGTTGTAAATCGTGATATAGTATGGAAAATTCTTTTCAATAAAGAAAATGTGGCCATGAAATAGGAATTAAGTTGAACATAATTGACAGGGTGGTAGAGTCGTAAAAACAACTGTTTCTCCATTCCAATGGTCATCGATGGCGTTGATTGGTGGTTTTGCTAGAATAGGCAATAATGAGATCATTGTTTTAGTAAATGGTGTGTGCTTGATAAATACCTCCAAAACGCAATACTGCAGAGGAAATATGTGAAGTATTCCCGACACAAAGCAAGGAAATGTATCTATAACTTCCCCACTTGGACCTACCCCCCAATCTAGAGTAGCTAGGTGGGGAAGTAAAATTAATCCTTGTTCATACATGGGTTTATCTGGTACGAAATGAGCCACTTCAAATGGTTTTATGCTCTGGCTAAGAATACGATTAATTTGGCATGGGCTACATGAGCTCTGGCCCTGTGACTTTTTTGGCCACCTTGGCTTCTAACCGGTCGATCCTGCTTAGTACCCCGTCTTGCAATGCAATGATTTGGCGAGTGATTTATTAGCTAATAAAAAATATAGGATCATGAAGACTATTCAAAATTCAGAAGAACTCCGTGAGGGGGCCATTAAACAGCTGGAAAGGCACGATACCGCTTACATACCACCTACACCTAACATATGAAATGGGTGCATAAGAATGTTGTGTTCAACTTGGAATACAATCATAAAGTTGAAAGTACCAGAGATTCCTAGAGGCATACCATCTGAAAAGATTCCTTGACCTATTTGGTAGATCAAGAAAACAACAGTAGCAGCTGCCACAAAAGTTGAATATGTAACAGCAATCCAAGGGCGCATACCCAAATGGAAACTAAGTTCTCACTCATGACCCATGTAACACACTTATACAAATAAAAAAGTGGGAGAGGTAAAAAAAGATGCAGGATTATTTGTCTGCTTGGTTAGCCAAACATGGACTAGTGGAGCTACTTCCTTCTGCATACTTATTTCCCCGCTCAACCAATTCCTAGCCCTTTCTTTTATTTGATTTGAACTCAACCAATCAAAAATCCTTCAATTCTCAAATCAAAATAGTTGTTCTGTTCCACTAAAACCCTCATATCATTTTGGGAAAGTTTTAATGTAAATATTACATGATGGAGCTCAAGTAGAAAGTATTAATTCATTAATCAGGGGTGGAGTTATGAAGGTGTGGTTGGAGCACATACTGTGTTTTCTGGCTTACTCTTTTTAGCAGCTATTTGGCATTACGTGTATTGGGATCTAGAAATATTTTGTGATGAACGTACACAGGAAAAAGAAGACTCTTTTATCCATTTGACTCGAAAAGTGACTTTCATAATCAAATGATTTTTTTTTATACCACATCTGTTATCTCCTAATCTGATGTTGCCAGAGAGTTTGCCATTGTAAACTTAATGAGTGCTTGAGTTTCAAGGATATGTATCCAGAACTCGCTTTTTTTAGTGACATGGGAGATCATACGCCAGAGTGCACAAAGTGAATTTTCTGAGTTAATCTCTTTTGCCACTTCTTCTTTTTTTCTCAATCCATGGGACTGATTAATCTGTAAGCTCGGAACGAGGTGGTGCTTGTGATATCTTGCTTTGGGACACATTTTATTTGACAGTTTTCTTAATGTTAAATACCATTGGGTAGGTTACTTTTTATTGGCATTGGTTGGCCAGATCGGTAGAGTCGGGTGGGCGGCTTCCCTTAAAAGGTAGTGAGACAATTTTCACACAATTTTTCTGCAAAATACACCTATATAAGTAGTGTGTGTTACTTTAGTGTATGGTACTTTAGATGTTGTTATTTTAGTTGTTTTTCATCTACTTTAGTGGATTTCTTGCTACTTTAGAGATTCTACTTAAAGATAATCTACTTTACGTATAGTTACTTTAGTGATTTTTCAACTACTCTAGTCATTTTCCCAATACTTTAGCCACTTTGGATTTCGGAGTAAAATAGGCTGTTTTTTTTATGATGGTGCATTTTTTCAAGCCTATCTTCCGAACCCAAAATCATAGTTGGCTAGTAAGGACCTGAAACTCAATGTCGGAACCTTACTTTTGCTTCATTGCTTGGGTTATCGGTGCTAACATGTCTCTTTCAATTAAACGACAAAATTGTTTCACCGCGTCTCTCAAAAGCGAGAAAGTGAACAACAAGTTGAAAAAGCTTAGCCATTTTAAAGAAAAGGTGCAGGAGGAAAAGGAAACAACTACAAGGCCCAAGAATGAATTCACCGCTTATTTTTCATGCATCAAAAACAATGATAGGATCTCCATTGAGTTTAGTCAGCTCACCTTAAATGACTCGTTTCTTTATTCTTTTTAGTTCCGAGTGTTTTATTTCTTTTGGTGAGGATTTGGTTTTACTTTGCTTCTTTTGCTCCCAATCTGTATAATTCATATTTGGTGTTCGACATAATTTCCTTAAAATATTTCCTTTTAGATTCAATATTAATTTCAGGTAAAGTGCAATTTAGACTTTATATTTAGGGTTATTTACAGAGTATAGCTAAAATTATTTTTTAAACAAATTGAACCCCCACTCTTCAACTATCGGCAGTTTAGACATTGCTATTAATTTATCTGTTGAATCTAATATATGTATACCATTTATTTCCTTTAATCAAGTTTATAACTCGATTTCTAGTCCCCTGGTGATTTCTAATCCAATTTCTAACTCTATCCGACGATTTTGAATTCTATTAGTCACGCGATATAATTTGAAATCGAGTTAGAAATTTCCATAGAGGTTGAAAATCAGCTTAAAACACCTTACGTGATATGCATGTGATGGATTTAACAGATAAATTGACGGTAAGATCCAAATTACTAACAGTTTGAAGGTAGAGGTCCAGCCTATCTCAAAAAATAGTTTATCATCTAATCTGTAAATGACCTCAAATATGATAATTTAAATCGCATTTTACTCTTTATTTTGCTATTTTATATTCTTGTGATTACTATGGAGACCTCGACCCATCTCATATAAGTTGTGCCTTGAAACATTTTAATTTTAAGTTTTTCGATGCGAAACATGAAACTAGCCTTTGGTTGGGCATTCGCTTTCTCTTTGATGATTGGTCGTTTAACCTAGTGTTGTTTTTCTGGCTCAACAAATCTCCAAGTCTTGACCTATTGAATTCATTAATCGTTTTGTTATATTCACTTGAGCTTATAGATTTTTTTTTTAATAATATAGTTAATGCTATCATTACTACAGTATCTAACAACATTAACTTCATTCTCCTATTAAATGTAATGAATCTCAAAAGCTAGAAAGAAAATATTATGAGTATTTTTGGTTGTATGGATTCAAACATTGCACTTCTGATTGACTGACAACCTCCAAAACTTAAGGAAACTAGTTCTTATAATGAAAAGTAGGACTTGAGAAAATAAGATTGTCCAAATTATACAAGTATTATGATAATAAAGCGTGCAATTATAGAAGCTTTCAAGAGAACTATGTATGGTGATGGCGATGTCAATGTCGGGACGTTGAAAAATTAGAACAACATTTTGCTAAAAAAGAAAAAAAAAAAGAAATTATCGATTTGAACCCTGTACTATACACGTTTTTTCAATTCGGCTCCTGTACTAAAATGTACTAAAAAAACCAACAAACCGAACCCTGTACTTTGATTCTGTTATCAGTTTTGACCCTTTATCAATAATTTCATTAAACTCTCATTGAAAAAACTACCAAACAATCTTAAATTCAGTTGAAAGTTTTACCACATGTTCATTACTTAATGAAAAGATAATCTGGGAATTTTCGTAATTTTTTAACACATCTACGATTTATTATAATTTTATTTTAGTATTTTTTAAAAATATTATAATAAATCATACAAGTTTTAAAAAATTACGTACATTTTTCTATTATCTACCCATAGTATGGTTAACATCTGAAAAAAGTTTCAAATAAATCCAATATCGTTTGTTATTTTTTTAAATTAATCTCAATTTCTTCTTTACTTTATAAATTAATTTAAAACAAAATACCAAACAATATTTGATTTATTTGAAAACTTTTTCACATGTTCAACTTATCATGGGTAGATAATAGAAAAAGTTTCGTGATTTTCTAAAATTTGTATGATTTATTATAATATTTTTATAAAATACTAAAATAAAATTCTAATAAATGGTACATGTGTTAAAAAAATCACAAAAATTTTCAGATTATCTTCTCATTAAGTAGTGAACATGTGGTAAAAATTTCAACTGAATCCAAGATCGTTTGTTAGTTTTTTCAATGAGGGTTTAATGAAATTGTTGATAGAAGGTCAAAACTGATAACAGAATCAAAGTACAGGGTTCAGTTTGCTGGTTTTTTTAGTACAGGGGCCGAATTGAAAAAACGTGTATAGTACAGGGTTCAAATTGATAATTACCCAAAAAAAAAACTATAAGGCTCAAATAAGTATGCTTTTGGACAATCTTGTGTCACTAAGAAGGTAAAGTTGGCATAAGGGAGTAAATTATGAAAATGTCTTATCTTCCTTCCAAACTTAAGGCACTACAGTAATAGTTGTTGAATGATTTTCTTGGCATTTGGTTTTCATCTCTCTTCCTACACAATATAGTCAATTCAAGATTGTTATAGCTGTCAGAATGAAAAATGAATTTTTAGCGAGCTCATTTTGTATTGTGTGCAGGAAGAAGAGCGATTGAAAAATGATAAGATTGAGACTGGTCATATGCCCACACGATATAAAGAGAAAATAAATTAAATGAAAAAGGATAAAGAAGCTCCCACGTGCTCCACAGCGAAGGAAGGGACATAATAAGGAAGTTAAAAGCTACTTTTGCAATGGTAGGATATTACAACAACCATCATGTTTGCCGCGTGAAGAATTATATGTGTCTCACTCTAATTTTTTCCGAGGTTAAGTTGATTTATGTGTCTAGAAATAATTGGTGCTTAGAATTGGGTTCTACTACTCTCGTAAGTATATCTATACAAAGTTGTTTGAAATGTTGAAGGCCAATTGATACTGAAATATTTATCTTTGTGAGGAATACAAATTAGTCGAAGTCAAACTATAGAGACCTTTAGGCAATTATTAAAGACAAAATTTTATTTGAATTTTAAAGCGACTTACATTATATTTTCATTTAGACTAAATGTGGTTTCTATTTTTTTTTTGCACCAATTCAGTTATTTTTATTTATTTTAAATGATAATTTTAGTTTTTTTATTAATTCAAATATTATTGGTACTAGTACTATATTTCTACATGATAACTTATATTTCTTAATAATGTTGCATCGTGTATAATGAAAATCTTTATATAATTTTACGTGGTACAAAACGTAAGTTCCTTAAAGAGAATTTTGCATCGCTGTGGCACAAGTGATTATCGGTATGGCATAAGTGATTGGATCACATTTCTCAAAAGAAAATAGAAATGTGTGTATCTTATGCAACTCTTGATCCTTGATATGATAAGCTTTAAGGCTTATAAAGCTAGGGCGAAAATCAACGTAACAGAAAAATAATGCACTTACAATTGCAAGATATATCTTGAAAGAGCCGTCTCAACAACCTTCATATTTGGAGATTTCTAGCTGAGGCAAAGTCTTACAAGCCAAATCAAAAGAAACTGAACTTCAAAACATTGAGTACCTATTTTATAGGGTGGTCTGAAAGGTCATGGAGAGATAACTTTTATAATCACACTACAAAGGCAATTTTCAAAATATGAAATAAAATGTTTGGTTCTTTGAGAAAATTGTGTTTTGGGGGAAGAGGCATAACATCAAAGATGTTGTCTTTGAAGAGGAATATATTTCTCTTCTTATAGTTATCATTGTTAATGATCAAATAATAAATCCAGAACAAGACAATGTTGAGGTATTCCTCATTCAAAGTCAAGAGATATATCCTAAAATAAACTCAAGAACCTTAAAAACCAATGTCATCAAGGAGAAGTGCGATTGTGGATGACTATCTCGTATTTCTTGAATAACATGAAGTACAAGGTAAAAGGATGGAGGATGATCTTATCAACTTCAATAAAGTCACACATGGTTTAGGGTTGATGTCATAAATGAAGAGATGAAGTCCATTAAAGGCAATTATATTTGCCATCTTATCCCATTGCTTGAAGGTGTGAAACATTGGTTTAAAGGCATAAGAATAATCAAATACTAAATCTAGAACAAGATAACACTGAGTCATTTTTCATTCAAAATCAAGAAGGGGCTCTTGAAATACAAACTCAATAGCCTCGAGAACCAATGTCATCAAGGAGATTCACTTGAGAAAGTTAAAGTGCGATTTCATATGACTACCTCATCTTTCTCTAAGAACATGAAGTTACAATGATAGAGGATGATCTTATCAACTTTCATCAAGCCACGTAGGATTCAGAATTGTCGTCAAGCACTCACTTATAAAGAAGACATTGACTATAAAGAGTCTTCCTTTCTGATTTCATGCAATGACTTTTTTAGGACTACAATGACACTTGTGGTACAGTTTAATATTGAGCTTCATCATATGGATGTAAAGATTTCTCATCTCAATAGAAAATTAAAGAAACAATTAAATGATGCAACTAGAAAATTTTGTGCTAGGAGATGCAAAGACAAGATTTGCAAACTAAAGAAATTTATACATGGACTTAAGCAAACTTCTCGTCAATGGTATGATAAATTTTCCTTAATTTATCATCTTCTTTGATAATGATATAAATGTAGTTAATGGTTGTTCATACCACAATTTTAGTGGAGTAAGTATTTTTATTTGATTTTATATGTTAATAACATATCGATTGCTAGCAACACTATAGTTTTACTACAAAACATCAAGAGATTCTATTAAAATAAAACTTGAGCTAAAAGATTTTGGCGACACCTCTTGGTATACTTGGCTTATCACAAAGAAATTATACCAAAACAGTACTCTAGAGATTTGAATGCAAAATTGTAAATAAGGTGATACCCTTATGCTAAAGACAACAAATTTAACGAAGATCAATGCCCCATGAGTTCAGTTGAAATTATTGTTCAAAAGATTTCCTATGTGTCAATTGTTGGAAGTCTAATGTATGTTTAGATATGAGCTTTTTGATATTGTGTACATAATTAGTATGTAGGATAGATATTTAGTAATCCAAGAATGAGTCATTGAATAGCACAAAAATGGATTATGAGGTACCTACCAAAAACAATAGAAGACATGCTCACATACAGAAAATCAAATCATTTGGAGATCATTAGATATTTTGATTCTAATTTTGTTAGATAACAAGATATTTTTTCATTCATATTGTGTTACATTTATATGCTAGTTGAGGAGCGGTTTGCTCCCATTCTTGCTTCTCGTTCTCTATACGTAGAATTTATTGATTGAGGAAAGTCTTTCGATGGTAACCGGTGGATCCATCTCAAGCAATTCTTTTCCTCCATTAAAAAAGTTGAATACGTAGCTTGCTACGAAGTATCCTATCATGGAATATGGTCGTGAAATTTTGTCATTGGGCTGTGAATTGTAGAAGGCGTTGAAAGACTATTAAAGTCATTTTGTGATAATAAATAAGAAGTATTATACTCCAATAAGAACATAAGCTTGTTCAAGTCAAAACATATTGAGTTTTTGGTTGTTAAAAAAGAAGTTCAAAGTAATTATCTATTGAATCTATCAATAAAGATTGTATGATTGCATATCTCTGCTCACTAAGACTTTTTTAACAACCAAAGATAATTCATGAGCCCACTGCTTGTATGGTTCTTTTATTTTACTCTTTTGTGAAGGCTAGAGCTGTGTGGTTGATCGCAGACTGATATGATGACATATTATATAATAATAACATATTGACATAGACATTAGGATGTTAATATAGTATATAAATGGTAATAAATATTAAATTATCATAAAAATTAACATTGAACATAGAATGTTGCATTAGAGTGAGGATCTCATTCACAACATTTATTCACACTACAGATGGTGTATAGTGGAAGTTACGAGTGTGTTAGAAACACAAACATGGTATTTGGATGTGTTAGACACACATGGTTTAGTTTTCAGGTCCAAGTGGTGGCATCTAGCACAGTATAGGTCAAGACAAATTGGTTTGAGAGTTGAGCACATCATATGATAGAGTCTCTTTTATTTTACTCTTTTGTGGTATATTAGTATGTTAAGGCCCGACGTCTGTATATATCTAGATTAGAAAGTAACGTGTCACAAAAATGACAAGTTTGAAAGTTACCTCGAATTGAGGGATTCTTAGAAGAGAACAGATGTTGTATTTGGACAGCTATATCTTTGTCATAAAATGTCGTCTTTGTGTGAAATTTAAACCAAAATCTTCTTTTATATGTCCAAATCACACCCTCCAAATCATGGGAAAATGCCATAGGAATCGAAAGTTATTATGGTAATGGTAAGGGCCGCCATAATTCAATTCACTCTGCGGCCAAGAAATTAGGGCTCACTTAGGAAGGTAATAGCTCGATCAATATTAGTCATCTTGACGTGATTTTTGGACAGCACCTTGCTCTGTAAGTGAGTATGGCACCTCCAAATTTCTTGGTGAAAATCACCGTGGACAAAAAGTTGTGAATGGAAAAATACAAATTGGTCCGAAAAAGTGCTTCAATTGCGCCTCTCAACTCCTTAGGCTTCCTTTGCAAAAGGTAGCTCTCCAACTTGCTTTAAATGTGTGAGATGAATACAGCTTCACTAGGAGTTCACAACTTATGGAAAAATAGTGAGGAAGATGCACTTATAGAAGCTTAACTCACTAGATCACACACTTGTACACAAGAACAAACGATTGCTAACAACCGAGTGGTGTGCTCAATTGAAAGAATTCCAAACAAAAAGTTTTAGGGTTTTTATTGATAAAAAAATGGCTACCACAGCAACAATATGAATTATTTAAACCTCTAAAATGATCTAGGGCAAGAGCCCTCAAGAGAAAGTCCAAAAATGGCCTAAAACAATGGCTCATGTGTAGGGCTAGACAAACCCTAGTTGAATGACTATAATGTCCTAAACAATAAAAATTTAATACAAAACATAAATAACACAACTAAAATAACTTAAAGTAATTTAGAGTCATGCATAGAGGAAACTATATAATTATCTTCGAAAATCATTGATGTCCTTCAGCAAGGAGGAATACTCAGGTTTCCATAAAAACATAGATTTTGACATTTCTTCATCATTTGGGCTTCTTTGGTAGAAATGAAGCTCTTTGTAATGAGTCTGATTGACTTAGCAAATGATATCTGAATTACATGATCCACCTATTTTAGAAAGCTTGAGATATCAGCTATATTTTTTATGAAGAACACGTTTTGATATAAAATCAAAAAAATTGTCGAAAATGCCATATACTCTTTGTCAGTCAGATTGAAGACAGTTTTGAAAAGCACTATAAGTCTTCTAAATTTATGGTTGAATTTCCACTTATGTTTTATTTTAAATATTTTAATGACATATCGAGATACTTGATAGATGTAATGGATTTTCTCAATAGTCTTTTCTCTATGACCACTTAAAAAATAAACTCAAGAATTGTGGTTAGAAAATCTAATCACTTGATAGTGGAATGTAAGTTCCTATGGCACATCAAAAAGTCCTTTCTATAATACCACTTATAAATAAACTTAGGGTAAAAGTTTTATATTTTATGTTTCGTGGCCATGTGAATGTATGGGCTGTGGTCGTTTGAAACTAATTTTTACAAACCTTCATGCTTGGAAAGCATAATTTGCATGTAAGCACATTAGTTCTTACTTTAGGACATCAGATGAGATCGAGAGAATGACATTCCATAATGAATTATAAAGGTTATACTTGTATCAAAATTTCCAATCTATAAACAGAACTTTGAAAGAACAAAAGCATCGAGAAAGTGGGATTGAAATCCCCTTGCCCTCGTTAGATCGAAACATAGAAGTTGCCTATTCGTCGTCCTTTAATAGAGTAAGATCTGAATAGACATGATTTGAATAATATATTTTGTTACATATTATTTGAAAAATTACGATTAGTTCTGCGGTGTCACACAGGGTGTTACAAGGTGTTACGTGTGACACTGATGATAAATGCAATGATGGACAATATAAAATGCGGAAATAAATGACACAGGAGGTTGGTAACGCAGTTCGGCAACTAGCCTACGTCTGCGGGGCCACGCCCAGATATAAAAACTTTTCCTTGAGTTCACAAAGTTACAAGACACTCGGACTTATACAAATAAAGACTCCCTCTTATCTTTGTCGCCGCCTCTAGCTAACTTCCCCAACGAAACAGTTTTTGCGAGATCCCCTCGACTTTAGAACGACCTCTCCCGAGATCTAGATAACAACAAGATCCCCTCGTTGTTGGTTCCTCCCGAAACCCGTGTTATGGCAAGATCCCCTCGCCCACGATCAAGAACGACAAGCTCCCATTGTCTAAGAAACAGAACTCCTCCTGAGTCCGGATGTTGTTCCTCCCGAGACAGAGCTTCAATGAAGAACAAAAACTATTGCCTCCTGGGACACCTCCTAGAACACCATATCGAAGTCTTCGGATGCAATACACAGCACACTCAATAAAACAATGAAATCCACAGATTAGGTCGAGTGTGCAAAACAATCACTAACTCAAACGCAAAAGCGATGAGAGTGAAAGAAAAACCGACGGCTCGGAAAAAGGAAGAAAACCTCCTCACGCGTAAAACAAAACTCCGTCGTCAATCAGTTTTCACAGAAAACGAAAACCTTAAATAGTCTTGGCAACTTCCATATCTTCAATTTGTTCAGTTACTAAATCGGATTTAATGCCGCATGGAATAAGGAAACACAATCTTAACAAATTCGGTTGTGTGACACCACGTGTGACACTTTAGGAAAGTTTCTATAACTACTCGGATATTCGCTCAAAAATTCAGGAAAGCATCCCATTAATCATGGGAACTCAGAGCCCAGCAAATCGTGCCAAATCTACAGCAAATCGGCTTTCCAAATAAAACTTTTCCAAAAAACAAGTGCATATCTCTTTTTCAATAACTTTTCAAATATCATTGTTTCCTTATTTTTCTCTTCCATAGAATCATCATTACTGTTGACCAGACGCCATCCAATAAACAGAATTGATTATTGCTTGATCACCAAGTATAAAATCATCAAATTAAGAAATACAGAAATTGATATATTTTCTCCATAAATATGAATATATTTTGCCAAAAACACAATTGCCAACATATGCAAATATTTTGCATTTACAATCTCCCCCTTTGGCATTTTTTGGCAAAATCAATACTTTCAAGAACTCCCCCTGAAAATAGTAACTCTCCCTGAATTGAGACTTCAATCATCATAAAACATATCACTCATAATATCATCATCAGAGAACAGAGCATATCACCATAAATCCATAAATCCAAAATACTCCCCTTTTTTGCCATAAAAAGACAAACATGTATATAAGAGATTATCAACCTCTATAAAAACATCATAATCACCAAATAATCACCATAGGGAGATAGCCAAAATCAAGAATATATAATATTCAGATAAGCACCAGAATCGCCATATTCAAGAGAGGGAAATGGGAGAGCTAACCGTGTATTTTAGCCGTCTTCATGTTTCATAATTTGGTCAAATAAAATCAAAAGATATTGAATTTCCAACTTTGAACAGCAAAGCCGCTATTGTCCTGTTAACACCAGTTTCATGAGAAGTCGGCATCAAAAATGTCATACTTATCGTAAGTTGTGAAGCTGGAAAATCTCTTCCATGGGGCAAGATGCGTCTGACACCCCCAGTGACACCAATTGAAACTCTTGACTTTTCAATAATTTTGGTCTCTTTAACCTGTTCCTTCACAATAGCAACTTTCTTTCTCTCGAAAATATCACCAGCAACATAACTATTCATGTACGCACCAGGGTAAGCATATAATAATCATAGTAAGGGTATAGTATCCACCAAAAGATATATCCACAGAGCCAATATAGTAAAAAAAAATATCATGTCCAGATGCAGATAGAGTAATTAACGAGTACCATAAGAATCAAAGAAAATATTCAGAGAACAACCATATTACTGAAATAGTCCAATGTTAAGCACAATCTGGCCCACCTGCTGGAACATCCTCAGGGACACCATCCAAAACATTAACCTGATCACTTGCCAGAAGCTTGTAGCTATTCCAAATTTCCTCTATAAACCAGTATAATGAAACTTTGAAGAATAATTCAGATATTAGCAAGTTGGGAAATAAACCCAATATAATAATGATGCTCCAAATTTCATTAAAAATAGACTTCCAATATTTCATAAGAATATTCAGAATTTTGCATGTCGCATATGGTGTTGCTCCACAGAATATCACAATATCCAGAGTGATCACTTGCAGCAGAGGATGAGCAAGACACAATAGATTGCCAATAAAATAAAAACAAACGCCTAATGCAAGTGGCGATTTTTTTTTTTAAATAAATAAAAGCAATGATCAGCTTACATAACACAGAGGCCTAGGGCAGACCTCAGCTCTTCAAACCTTACACCATCCAACGCCTTGGTAAAAATATAGGCAATTTGCTTTTCGGTCACCATATGCTCCAAATTAATAACTTTGTCCTCCACAAGAGATCGAATAAAATGGTGTCGAATATCAATATGTTTTGTCCGTGAATGCTGAACAGGATTTTTGGAAATATTGATTGCACTCAGATTATCGCAGTAGAGGGTCATGACACCCTGTGTGACACCATAGTCTTTCATCATTTGTTTCATCCAAAGAAGCTGCGTACAGCTGCTACCTGCTTCTACCTGCTGCTATATACTCTGCCTCGGCTGTAGATATAGAAATAGAGTTCTGCTTCTTGCTAAACCATGACACTAAGTTATGTCCAACATAAAAACATCCACCCGAAGTTCTTTTTCGATCATCGGAGCTTCCTGCCCAGTCAACGTCACAATAACCCACCAGACTTGTATTAGAATCAAAAGAATACCAGATGCCATAATCAGTTGTTCAACTAACATATTTCAGAATTCGTTTAACCGACACTAGGTGTGACTCTTTCGGATTAGCTTGAAAACGAGCGCATAAACCCACGCTGTAGCAAATATCTGGTTGGCTGGCAGTAAGATATAATAGGCTTCCAATCATGCTTCTATATAAACGTGGATCAACAGCAATACCCTTCTCGTCTTTGGAAAATTTCTCGTGTGTCCCAAGGGGTGTTCTACGTGGGCATGCATTCTCGAGCTTGAATTTTTTCAATAAAGTCTTGGCATATTTGGCTTGAGAGATAAAAATACCATTCGTTTCTTGCTGAATTTGAAGCCTAAGAAAATAAGTAAGTTCTCCAACCATACTCATCTCGAATTCACCGGTCATTTGAGCAACAAACTCATCCACCATCGCCTGTGACACTGAGCCAAACACTATGTCGTCAACATATATTTGAGCAAGTAAAAACTAACCTTTGGCACGCCGGACAAAAAGGGTTTTATCTACTCCCCCTCGCTCATATCCCTTGGTTAATAGATATTGCGTGAGTTGTTCATACCATGCACGAGGGGCTTGTTTGAGCCCATATAACGCCTTCTTCAACTTATAAACATACTCGGAATGATGAGGATCTTCAAAACCCTTTGGTTGAGCAACATAAACTTCTTCATTTAGAAACCCATTGAGGAACGCACTCTTCACATCCATTTGATATAACTTGAACCGCATAACACAAGCAATAGACAATAAAAGCCGAATAGATTCAAGACGAGCAACCGGAGCGAATGTTTCATCAAAATCAATTCCTTCAATCTGAGAATACCCTTGAGCCACTAGCCGAGCTTTATTGCGAGTAATGTTGCCATGTTCATCGGTCTTGTTCTTGTAAATCCACTTAGTACCAATAACGTTAACATCGGGAGGACATGGTACTAAGTCCCAAACTTGATTTCGAGAGAATTGACTGAGTTCTTCTTGCATAGCTCCTATCCAGTATTCATCTAGCAATGCTTCTTTCACATTCTTTGGCTCGATCGTTGAAGTAAAGCATGCCATTTGGATCATGTCTCGATAATTCAACCTCGGCTTATCTCTGGTTCGCATACCATCATTCAGACCACCAATAATCTCATCTGTAGGATGATTCTTCTGAACACGTGTAGATGGTTGTCTGTGGCGTGTGATATCAGCTTCTACTTCATCAATAGTCTCTGTTTGATCTGGGACACCGCTTGAGACACCCTCTGTGACACCGAGTGGAACACTAGCGCCTTCATTATTTAAAATGTGGTCTGCATCATCTTTTGGATTCTAAGTTGTGTCCAGAGAGTCGTCCACTTGAACATTTGCAGATTCGATGACAGTTCGAGTTCTTTTGTTGTAAACCCGATAGGCACGACTATTTGTAGCATAACCGAGAAAGATTGCCTCATCACTCTTGGGATCAAGTTCCCCCCTGTGTTCCCTGACATTCAACACAAAGCAGAGGCTGCCAAACGGATGAAAATAATTAAGATTCAGAGATTTACCTTTCCATATCTCATAGGGTGTCATAGAAGTTTTGCCGCGGAGATACACCCGATTAATGGTATAACAAGCTGTATTCATAGTCTCAGCCTAGAATTTTTTAGGAACATCTCTTTCATGTAGCATTACTCGAGTCATTTCTGCCAAAGTACGATTCTTCCTTTCAACGACTCCGTTTTGTTGAGGAGTCTTGGGTGCCGAGAATTCGTGAGCGATCCCTAGATGTTTACAGAAATCCGAGAACTCAAAGTTTTCAAACTCTCTTCCATGGTCACTGCGGATACGTATAATTTTCAAAATAACAGAGTCTTTCTCGCGTTGAAGTCGAGTACACATTGACTTGAAAACTTTGAACGTGTCGGACTTTTCTCTTAGAAACTCCACCCATGTATGGCGTGAAAAATCATCAACAGTAACGAATACGTAACGTTTTCCTCCAATACTTTCAACAGGCATCGGCCCCATTAGATCCATGTGAAGTAATTCAAGAACCCGGGTAGTTGTGGAACCCTGTGACACCGGGTGAGACACCTTCGTTTGCTTTCCGATTTGACATGGTCCGCATAATTTATCTTCATCAAATTTTAATTCAGGAATTCCTCGAACAGCACCTTTTGAAATAAGCTTCTCCAGCATTCTGAAATTAACATGTCCTAACTTTCTATGCCATAAGATAGTATCTTCCATACTCGACCGAAGGCAGGTAGACGAGGAATAAATAAGATAACAATTGTCCGATGATCTAACTCCTTCAATAACACAATTTTTGTTTTGATCGGATACAACACATCTTTCTCTCGTAAATTGCACATTCAGATCTTGATCACAAAGCTGGCTAATACTGATTAGGTTGGACTTCAAGCCATTTACCAATAAAACATTACTCAACTTTGGTAAACCAGGAACATTCAACGTTCCCCTGCCAATGACATCCGATGTGACACCGTTGCCGAAAGTAACTTTTCCCACGGATTCAGGTACAATATCCTTCAAGTATCTTTCTTCACATGTCATATGTCTAGAACAACCACTATCAAAATACCATGCATTGGTTCCGATCGCCTTTAGTGAGAGATGTGTAACATTGCACTTTAAATTTGATTTCTTCACCTATTTCTAATAAGGGAATATGTAGGAAGAAGCATTTCTTTTCTTCACCCATTTTTGATAAGGGAATCTGTAGGAAGAAGTATTTCTAACAGTACCAAGTCTTAGATCCGCAAGATAGTTGAAGCTTGTAGAACGAATATGACCACGGCGTTGGCAATAATGACATACATAAACATACTTGTTACCTTTACTGCTTGAGGTATGATAGAAACTATAGGAATTTGATTTTCTGTCAGTTCTTGGCATTCTGTTTGTAACTTGCTTTCCTTTGTAATCTACTCCCCTGTCTGACACCTGCTGTGACACCAGACTTTCTTTCACAAATTTTATCACAGAACGATTTTCCTTTACAGCAACAGTATTTAAACCTGAACTTTCGCCTTTGAATCCCAGTCCAAACCGATTTACGTTTAATTTGCCGAAATTTAAAATATCATCGAGATTAGAAGAACCCGAATTCAGCATTTTGACATTCTTCTTCATAAGGCTTATCTCATTTGTTAAATCATTAACTTCATCCTGACTTGCTTTCAACTTTGTCTCTAAATCATCAATAACATTTTGAAGATTGTTCTTCTCATCCTTCAAATTTCTAATCTGTGCGTGTAGAAGCTGATTTACTTTAACAAGCTCGGTCCATTTCTCATGCAGAAACTTATATTCACCAATAAGATCTTCTTCTGTGACTGGTTCTTCATCTTCATCACTATTACTAGAAAATCCGTCTGTGACACCCTGTATAACACTGCCATTTTCTTCATGTTCTATCTTTCCAGCAAGCGCCACATGGTTGCTCTGAAATTCATCTTTATTTTCTGACTCATCCTCACTCCAGGTTGCATTCAGAGAATTCTTCTTTTTCTTCAAGGTGTTAGCACATTATGCTTGTATATGCCCAAATCCTTCACATTCTCTGCACTGAATACCTTTATTCTTTACAGGTTGATCAGACACATAATTTTCTTCTCTGTGCTTCTTGTTGCTTGAAGAACCATTTTTGAAGTGTGTGACACCCTGCTTGACACCGCGAGTATTTCTTCCAAATCTCTTCATAACTCTGCTGAAATTCTTCGAAAGCAGGGCTAGTGATTCCTCCAAGTCATCTTCATCATGCTGGTTGTAATTCTGTATCTCTGTTTTCAAAGCAACTCCCTTTGCCTTTTTATTTTCGGTCTCTCCTCCAAGATTCATTTCGAAAGTTCTGAGAGATCCCATCAACTCTTCTAGCTTCATTTTAGACACATCTTTGGCTTCTTCTATGGTAGTAACTTTATAGGCAAATCTTTGTGGCAAAGATCGGAGAGTTTTTCGAACAAGTTTTTCTTCGGAAATTGTTTCACCGAGGGCAAAAGCTTCATTTGCTATATCACATAATTTTGCATTGAACTCGCCAATGGTCTCATCTTCCTGCATCTTCAAATTCTCAAATCGAGTGGTTAACATTTGCATTTTAGACAACTTTACCGTAGATGTTCCTTCATAGGTGGTTTGAAGAATTTCCCATGCTCTCTTTGCCGATTCACATGTGGAGATGAGTCTGAATTGTATTGGATCAACACCATTGAAGATAGCATTGAGAGCTTTCGAATTACTATTTGCCAAAGTATCCTCATTTGCCGACCAATATTCTTCCGGCTTGAGAGAAATAACACCTTTTGCATCAGTATTCACAGGAGGATTCCAACCTGTTAAAATAGATCTCCAAGCCTTCTCATCAATAGCTTTAATAAATGTCATCATCCTTGCTTTCCAATAGGCATAATTACTCTCATCCAATAATGGCGGACGCATTGTAGAACCTCATTCTTTCATAGAATCCATCGCACACGAACTAGAGTCTTGTCCCGCTGATCTCGCTTAAGAAACAGAAGCGACCCGCTTTGATACCAATTGAAAAATTACGATTAGTTCTGCGGTGTCACACAGGGTGTTACAAGGTGTTACGTGTGACACCGATGATAAATGCAATGATGGACAATATAAAATGCGGAAATAAATGACACAGGAGGTTGGTAACGCAGTTCGGCAACCAGCCTACGTCTGTGGGGCCACGCCCAGATATAAAAACTTTTCCTTGAGTTCACAAAGTTACAAGACACTCGGACTTATACAAATAAAGACTCCCTCTTATCTTTGTCGCCGCCTCTAGCTAACTTCTCCAACGAAACAGTTTTTGCGAGATCCCCTCGACTTTAGAACGACCTCTCCCGAGATCTAGATAACAACAAGATCCCCTCGTTGTTGGTTCCTCCCGAAACCCGTGTTATGGCAAGATCCCCTCGCCCACGATCAAGAACGACAAGCTCCCATTGTCTAAGAAACAGAACTCCTCCTGAGTCCGGATGTTGTTCCTCCCGAGACAGAGCTTCAATGAAGAACAAAAACTATTGCCTCCTGGGACACCTCCTGGAACACCAGATCGAAGTCTTCGGATGCAATACACAGCACACTCAATAAAACAATGAAATCCACAGATTAGGTCGAGTGTGCAAAACAATCATTAACTCAAACGCAGAAGCGATGAGAGTGAAAGAAAAACCGACGGCTCGGAAAAAGGAAGAAAACCGCCTCACGCGTAAAACAAAACTCCGTCGTCAATCAGTTTTCACAGAAAACGAAAACCTTAAATAGTCTTGGCAACTTCCATATCTTCAATTCGTTCAGTTACCAAATCGGATTTAACGCCGCATGGAATAAGGAAACACAATCTTAACAAATTCGGTTGTGTGACACCACGTGTGACACTTTAGGAAAGTTTCTATAACTACTCGGATATTCGCCCAAAAATTCAGGAAAACATCTCATTAATCATGGGAACTCAGAGCCCAGCAAATCGTGCTAAATCTACAGCAAATCGGCTTTCCAAATAAAACTTTTCCAAAAAACAAGTGCATATCTCTTTTTCAATAACTTTCCAAATATCATTGTTTCCTTATTTTTCTCTTCCATAAAATCATCATTACTGTTGACCAGACGCCATCCAATAAACAGAATTGATTATTGCTTGATCATCAAGTATAAAATCATCAAATTAAGAAATACAGAAATTGATATATTTTCTCCATAAATATGAATATATTTTGCCAAAAACACAATTGCCAACATATGCAAATATTTTGCATTTACATTATTCTTAACATTTTAAAACTAACACAATAACTTTGCTCGTGAGTTAAAAAATATTTTTAATGGTACACAAGGATGATGTACGTTGTCGATGTTATGAACATAAGAATTCCGCCTTGTGTGGGATTCTTTAAAAACAAATCATATCTAACTAATACATTAAAGTCATAAATAATTATTAATTATAAAAAGATTAAAAAAAAATGATGTAAAATAGTGGGGTCTGGACAAAACGGAGGTATGTATGAGAATTCATGTGAGTTTTAACCTTTTTATTAATGGTACCCTTATTTAATGGGACACTATGATTGACTTTGGCATTGAATTATTGCTTTTCACACTCCAATAAGTTATTTTGTAGAGTGAGTAGATATGCACTGTAAATGCCCTTCAAAATATAAGACAAAAAATGTACGTCCTGCTTGGTAGATTTTATTATAAGATAAAATATCAAAAAAAAATTAAATTTTTTTTTTTGAAAAAATAGTATTTCATTCTCGAGACGTTAAGATGGCTAAAAATGATTCCGATTGGTAAATACCAATGTATTTTATCGCATAAGTAATCGACAAAGTGCAATCCGACAAACGAACAAAAAGTGTATATCGAAACCGTATCAAATTGAGCGATGATTAAAATCAGGTAAAGTAGAACAAGTTATCAAATAATATGTAGTTAGAGTGACAAAGCTGGTAACGGAGAAGCATCTCATCATCCTCCATCCACCCCATATTGAGAAAGAATCGTGCAAGAATTGAAGTGAGAGCCCTCTCTCTCTCTCTCTCTCTCTCCCTCTCTCTCTCTCTCCAATGAGTGAGCAAGTTGGTTTGGGTACTTCATTCTGTCTATTCCTTTGTATTATCTAAGGAACTGTCTTCGTCGTTCTCTAACAAAAAACTGGAGAGAGAGAGAGAGAGAGAGAGAGAGAGCCTGTGAAGAAAAAGAACTAAGTTAAGACAGACACGTCCTAGGCTCATAGGAAAGCAAACTCAACCACCCTGGTCTAAACCCACTAAATCTCTCCTCATCCTCCTCAAAAAAACCAACTCCCTCTCCCTCTCTCTCTCTCTCTCTCTCTCTCTCTCTCTCTCCTTCTCTCTCTCTCTCCTTCTCTCTCTAGAATCGACCTTCTTCAATCCTGCGTTGCAGTTTGTGCCGCCAATGGAAGATAGCACAGCGAGCTCAGAATCATCACCAACAAAATCACCCACAGACCACACTCACACTCACAACCACGTTCACTCCCATTCTGAAACCCAACTCCACCATAAAATCTTAAACTCCAATTCCTTCCTTTTAATCATCATTCCAATCACCATTTTCCTCATTCTCCTCGCCATAACTCTCGCCATTTTGTTTCTCCGACGACTCAAATCCGCCAGAAAGAGTGCAATTTGCAAAGAAAACGGCGGCATTCATCACTCGAGCAGCAGGCTCATTGCTCATACCACTATAATCGTCAATTCTAGCCCAGGTATTTATGAATCATACCCGTTTTAGTATCATTGATCTTCGACAAGATTGTCGTAAAAACTATATCGAGTGTCTAATAAATGTGCTTTTAGTACCAATTGACCGGTAGAAAACATTTCCTCTGGTAAATTTGCATTTTACTGAGCCAAGATTGGAAAAAGAAGGGAAAGAGAACAGAAACAGAAATGAAATGAATCTGCTGAGAGAAAAAAACATGAACCCTTAGATTGACTTTGGAAATCTAGAATAAACAAGAAAAAGTCTTTAGATTTTCTAGGAAATTAATAATTATCGACGTTGTACACGCACAATCTCATTTCAAAACCGCGAAATTCGTCAAATTTCTCATCTGGGTTCGTCGGAAAATGACTGCAGACGTGAACAGGGGTGGGTGTATGAACAAGGGAAGCCAAGGAAGAACAGCCCAAAGCAGATTAAAGGGAGTTCAAGTGTTCACATACAGAGAGCTGGAAGCAGCTACGGAGCAATTCAACGAGAGAAACGTGATTTGGAGAGAAGGAAAGGGTGAGGTGTACAGAGGGGTCTTAGGCGATGGGACAGTGGCCGCCATTAAAGCACTGCATCATCGGGAAGGGAAGCACAGAGAGCGTGCCTTTCGGATGGAGGTAAGCCACTTCATTTATTTCCTCCGTTTTTGTTGCTATTTGATTGTCTTCTCTTTTTCATATTATTTTGTCTAATTATATCTACTCTTATAATATAAATGTAAAAACAAAATACTAAAATGGCGTTACGATGAACATATAATGTCATTTTTTGAATATTTTTTGTAAAAAAAAAATAACAAGTATTGATTGAAATAATAAGAACTCTTGTTTGGAAAATTCGATATTTATTGAGAGGATTAAAATAATTGTTTTCTTCCTACTCCCTTTGTGTTATTCTTATATCTAAAACCAACAGGAGCTGTAGTTTTGTCTTTGCATACACTGTGCTGTCTCTTTTCTTGGTATTGCATGAAAACCTCTTTCTATCCTCTACAATTATTCATCCCTCTCTCTCTCTCCCTCTCTCTCTCTCTCTCTAAAATGGTGATTCTAGACTTTTTATTTTCTAGATGGTAAATGAATATACGGTCGAGACAGAATGACATTAACAAAGTTCATCTAACGCAGGTGGATCTACTGAGCCGGTTGCACTCTCCATGTCTGGTAGAATTACTAGGCTACTGCGCGGACCAAAACCACAGGCTTCTAGTCTTTGAATTCATGCAAAATGGCACCCTCCAAGGCAGCCTTCATCACCACAAGACTTTATCACAACCGTTGGGTTGGGGGACCCGGTTAAGGATTGCCCTTGATTGCGCCACGGCACTTGAATTTCTGCATGAACACACAGTTCCCACGGTGATTCATCGCGATTTCAAGTGCTCTAATGTTTTTCTCGATCAAAATTTTCAAGCCAAGGTGTCGGGATTTGGATCGGCCAAAATGGGATCTGATAAGATCAACGGTCAGATGTCAACCAACATGCCCGGGACCTCGGGATATCTCGCACCCGAGTAACTACAATCTCACTAACCTCCTTATTTGAAAAACATATAAAATCTTTAGTTAATGATAAAATGCATAATCAAACATTTGCATGCAGGTATGCTTCAACAGGAAAACTAACAACAAAATCAGATGTATATAGCTATGGAGTTGTGCTGTTGGAGCTCTTGACTGGCCGCGTGCCTGTTGATATCAATCGCCCTCCAGGCCAACATGTTCTCGTCTCTTGGGTTAGTCCTTTTTTTCTCAATGATTTATCAAATGGAAAGTTTGGTAAGATCCCAAAAATATTATCATATAATGTTATTTTAGATACAAAATTTGTTGTTTACTCCTACATTTATACCCTATTCTCATACAAATTCGACATTCACGTGATTTCAATTACCTATAATGTATTCCCGAAAGAACGATACGTCAAATTGTAAAACTAAAAATGTAGACATACAAGGTTTTGCATGAAACCTTGGCTAACTTTCTGTTTTACATCCTTATTCGTAGATAACTTTCCATTGCATTGATGAATTTTGAAATTGGGTTTTCAGGCTCTTCCAAGGTTAACAAATAGAGAGAAACTGATGGAAATGGTTGACACATCTATACAAGGACAGTACTCAAAGAAAGACTTAATTCAGGTTCTATGATCTTCCTATCAACATTAAATTATTCTACATATCAATGTCACTTACATTGCATCTTTGCTTGCAGATAGCAGCCATTGCGGCCATGTGTGTGCAGCCTGAAGCAGATTACAGGCCACTAATGACGGACGTGGTGCAGTCACTGATTCCTCTCGTCAAGAACTCATCTTCAATGGCTGCTTCAATGGCTTCCTCTGGTTCATCTAGATTCTTGATTCATACACCAAGTCCCAAGTTCTAATAAGTTTTTTCGAATCTGCAAACTTTCAATCAGTGATTTCCACACTCATGCTGCTTTTTCTACTGGGAAATCAACATAAATAAAGGAACAATGTGGAGAGAAAACAGCATTATCACGCTCGAAAGCTCTTCAATTCTGTACTTGGAAATGGCCTGGATCTCAATTTTTCCCTGTCAATTTTTTCATTAAAGCTGCTGTATGAGTAATATATTTCAGAAAGTTGTAAATAACCAATAATTATTGTGAGTTCAAAGCATATTTCTACTTTTCAGCACCTAAATTTTGCTTCCCAAATTTTGGAGAATGCTTGGGAAATCTTTCTTGGAATTTATCCATATACACAATAGTATTTTTTTTAACAAGTTTAGCTTTCATTATTTGGAAACATATAATTCTCTCAGAAGCTAGTATTTTGAATGTGATCATTTCATTAAATATAAGAAGAAAAGTGTGGAATTAATTGAAAGTTCAGAAATTATAGACGACAATGCTTACAACATTGTGACAATTCATGTTCATGTGGTAGTCAAATCAAAGATGTGAGTAGAAGGACTAACCCCAGGAATAGTAATAAATTTACATCTTAGTACAGGTTGACATTTTTTTACTGTATGATAGCAAAAAATTTTATATTTCACCTAAATTAGAAACTATATCCTATACAGTGATGCAACCAGAACTGTAGTCTAGAATTGTTGCAGGAAACCCAATCTAAAATAATCTTAAGTTAATGTCATCCAAGAAGTGTGACCTCAAAAAAACTTACTAGGAATCATTATTTTCATTTTCCGTGTTTGCATGCGCAGTTGCCTGTTCCGTCTTCTCCCCTTGCACCTTGGCGTCCTTCTTCCCAACTTTATCAGCATATTTTGCAAATGCAGCTGAAAGAGCTGATTTAACAGTCACCTCAGGTTCTTTCTGCTTTTGATTACTAGTGTCCTCTCTGTTATCCACTTTTTCTTCACTCACTTTCAAAGTTTCAGCATTTTTCTGGGTGGAAGAGTCGAAAATAGCAGGTTGGCTTGGAATTACACGCTTGAATGGCTCATGAAAAGTATCATATAGTCGTCGGACCTAGTAGACAAAGAAACAAAGTTATCTTAATTTGAGATTCTTATTGCGTTTATAGACTTGAACCTCCCCGCTCTTAAGCACAAGATCTTTTTTTCTTGAAGAATAATAGGGTAACAGGACAATCAACTTCTCATCATCTTATTTACAACCATTGAAGAAAGTTAAATCTAGTAGTGTAAACGACAGGATGAAAAACCATCATCCAACAAATCTCACTTTGTGCGCATGGAGAATACCTTACGTTCTCCTATACCAGGGCAACGCGCTAGATCTTCCATTGATCCATTCATAATATTCGAAAGAGACTGCAGTAGAATAAGAATATGCAATTCTTTTACATGATTAGTTTATAAAATATGAAAGAAATTGCCATCTAACTATCAGGAGAATAAATACCCCGAAAGTCGTGCCAAGGGTGACTACATCCGTCTTGTTAACACTTCGCACTGACGTTAGAGCGTGGGTTAACTACACAAAAAAGTAACAGATGATATAAGTCAATTACAAATTTACAAAGCAAAAGTTTAACAAAGTTCAGCGAAAAGTTTTGACAACTGGTCACAATGACTTAGAAGATTAACTTTTCTTTTTATTGTATAATATCTGGTACCCGTGATAGATAGTCTGTGTCCATTTGGCCTTGAATAATGTCTGCGGGCTTATTTTCATAGACTTTTATTGTCTCCAAGTAACGACCACATTCCTCCAAACTGAATGAAAACAAATACCATAAGCCAACAAAATAATCTATTTCAATATGATCACATTCTGAATCTGATTTCAGCTTCTCGGAAAGAGTTCGTTGCTTATAGATCCCTTCAGTTTTAACTTTGAATAAACCTTCTTCATCATGTGAATCTTTCTTAACACATCCACCAATTTACAGCTAACATCAAATGAGTCATCTATATCATTAGTCTTCTATAACCAAAAAGATAAAAATAGCACTTTAAACACGTTTCAGACCTCCACGCACATAATAAGGTCCAATCATGAAGCAAAGCTGTCTTAGTGACCTCAAGTAATGGCTTGACTACATCCTCCTGAAAAAATGAAAATAGACAGTACCACATCTGATCAATTAGTAGGATTGATACACCTGTACAAAAATTAAAGATACAAATGTGTATGCAAAAGAAAATTGATAATAGATGTGTATGATAAAGCTCTATTGATCCATTACTAGAATTGCATACCACATCAACATGGCACAACACAATACAAAGCTTGAAGTTCTTCTGCAATTCCCTTATACGGTAATATAGATAATCTGGATGGAGTAAATGATACCTAAGACTGCATCCATTAATTAAATTTATTTAGCACAATCTGCAATGAAATACAAGAAAGTTTAACTATCAAGCTAACTATCATATTTCAGGGTTTCAAATAAAGTTGTCAATTTGATTGAGCAATAATAGAAACACCACTTTTTTATTCTGAGGATAAACCACAGGTTATCTGTCTCCTATTGTGCGTATCTTCACTAAACGAGATATGCATTTATCTCAATATACACTTGCGATCCATAAAACCCTATTATTCATGCACGGGTACAGAAAAAAATTTATGACAAATGCAAATTGCATTTGCAAAGAAAAACAAGAAGGTGATATAGATGCTAAACCTTAGATAGAGAGCACATGAGCTTTGACCAAGTATGTAGTCAGGAATCACATCTGCAAAATCCCATCTCACATTCCTAATATGTTTGAGCAGTGGATTTCCTTTCTGCAAAGAAACTAGCAACAATTAAAACCAAAAAATTACTTTGCAATTTAAGTTCAGCAAATTTGCTAAAACATAGCATTTTCCATATTTGGAATTCTTATGAAGGAAACTATAAACTTTAAACAAAGTTTACTCTCATCCACTTTCTTTTCAAATGCTAAACAGATTCAATCTATTTTTACGAGCGTCACAGGCAATCAACACAAATACATGTTGGTTGGGTAAGATAGCTACCAGGAACTATCATACATCATGAAGCACTACTTTTGTGCAAAGAATAACAAAATCAAGCCTACTGAATGCAGTTGAAAATTGATGCATGTAAAACACACTGCTAAATTCCAATTTGGAGTCTAGTGGCTAAAAGAAAAGTATCACCTGTCTATGGCTCACAAGAATGGCCTTGCGACTCTGATTCGAATTTGATGCAGATGACAAAGATGGAGTTGAAGGAGCAGCTGCAAAAGCGGATGATGAAGAGGACGAGGCATCTAACTGACCAATCTGCCTATATCAACAGTACAAAAAACAACATATTTACTGATCAAAGTCCACCAATGTTTCTCATAATAATTAAAATTCCATTACCAACTGTACAATTTAAATTGAAAAATACATTTATCTTTGTTATTAGAAATTTTACGGTTTCTATACACTTGTATCACAGAAAAACTGCAAGGAAGGACATGAAATGATTCAAGGAGGAAAAACAACTATTCGAAAACCAAATAACCTCGACAAAAGCTAACTTAATCAACTAACGTAACGTATCTATAGCCAGTAAAAGTACCTTGAAGCCGCATTCTCGGAAGCTTGCGAAGCAGAAACAGAGGCGAAGGAGGAAGATGCGGAAGATGCGGATGCCGGAGCGTAGAACTCAGAGGATTTAAGGAAAGAGAAGGCTTGGGAAAATGTTTGGGAGGGCGCGAAGAAAGAAGACGGATTCGATTTCGACTGTGAACTTTCAAGAACCTCTTGAAAAGATGGTATCTTGATCACAGTCCTGTCCTTTCGCGCAGTTTGCTCTACTCTCTCTTCGTCCTCCCCCTCCATTTCAGCTTCTACGTGAAGTTGCAGGAGCAGAGTCGAAAGATTTGACAAAATTAAATGGGGCGAGGGCTTTTCGCCAGTTAAGCTTGGGCCAATGGGCTTTTCATGGTTCCACCGGACTGGAATCGGAACTGTGGGGGTTCTAAGATTGAGTTTCGATTTTGTTAAATAAATAGAGTGATAACTATTCATAATTTAGTTATGCATTTTGCATAATATGTGGGAATGGTATTTCATATCTGTTTTAAGAAAAAGTAACAACTAATACTCTAATAACTCTTAAATTCTTGCACCAGATAGATCGTGGGTGATTTATTATGAATAATTCACATTGTGAGTGCTAATTTCACAGGTTGGAGCTAGAGGCCGATTGCTGTGGTCGGAGCTGCATTTTGAGTGAAACTGTGACTATGAGACAGAATGTTTCGAATCGGCCAAACTGTAAGTGGCTGTGAGACGAAGTGCGCCACCGGATGCAGATTTGCTAATCGACTGCTCGAATTGCGAGGTGCGAAGAGCTCGAAGGGGACGCTCCAACAGTTGAACTGCGACTCAACTGTTGTTGTGCTACGAAGACGAAGGTGAACACTCGAACCCTCGAATTGTTTCTGGAAGCCGAACTTTTGATTGCCAAAGGTCGAAGGTCGAAGACAGACTGCCGAGTGTCGATCGCTATCGTCGCCGTCTGCTAAACAGTTCAAGGGTCGCGATCACTGTTAGGTACGGGTGGGTAGAATCGACCCGGGACCGAGGAACCGAACCGGATTGGGTATTTTGGTTGGTACTCAAAGTAGCTCGGTCCAGTACCGATCCTGCACACCATGAAATCATGGGATACAATCCGGTCCGCGGTCCTGATAAAGGAAACTCGAAAAATCGTGGATCAGATCGTATAGAATTGAAATATCTAAGAAAATTGATTTTCAGTTTAAGTTTTCAGTTCACTCTTCTTTGCAAAACCAAATCACAATGTGCAAAGTTGCATAACTGAAGTACGAATCTTGGAGTTCGCGTGGCATTTCGCTCTTCGCAGCGCGCCGAAGTCCAAACTGAAGTCCGAATCTTCACGCTGCTCTTCCCACCTCCCAGGCGCTACCCTTCGCGTTGTTCTTCATACCTCGCAGGTGCTACCCTTCCGAAGTCCGATCCGAAGTTTGAATCTGTAACGACCCCTTTTTTCAGCAAGATATTGTCCGCTTTGGGGATTGGGCCGTAGCACAATATCCTCCCCTCACGGCTTTGTTTGGCGAGGACTTCCTGTAACACCCGGTTCTATAGAACCAAGTCTTTTTTCTTTCTAAATTAATGACACACTTTAATGACAATAGTAAAAGTGGGGTTAATGGATGACTAGGCAAGGGCATAAGAGTAATTGGAAATTTAAAATGGATAACGTATTTAAGGAATAGGTTTTTGGATTTAATGCATTGTAGCCGCCACTGTTTTCCCAATTCTTTTCGACTCTCAGGTCCTCAGCTTAGCAGAGTGCTCTAGGAGGCCCCCTTCGATTTCTCCAGCGATTTCTCCGACTTAGGTGAGTTCCTTTATTTTTCCTTTTGGCTTGACGGTTAGATAACAGAGGGAGTGCAATGTATGTGTTTTGGGAGTGTTGTGAATGAGTGTAGTTTCGGGTTAAGTGCAGAATCGGGAATGCACGGAGATGTGAGCTTCCAAACTAATTTCCTTAGACTCCTGGATAGTTTAGAATGAAGTTTAACTAATACACTGTCTATGGTTTTAGGTTTGAGCAGAACCCGAAGTGGTTAGCAACCAAACATTTTCCCAGGAATCCAGGTAAGTGAAGTATTGTGTGTGCCTTCGGGCCTACATCACAAAACAGTAGGTTTATGCATACTTGAGTATTTTCTGCGTGTTATGCATCATGTTTTTGAAAGGATACGAAATGAATTTACATGTAGTGGTATGGAAAGGCAAGTACAAATTGAAATGTAATAGCTATTAAGGGAATTCATTCGCCCCTTAATCAAGTAGAGGATGTATAACATTGGGAGAATTGATCTCACTCCCAAGGGAACTGAGGGATCAGAATAGCTATTAAGGGAATTCATCCGCCCCTTAATCGAGTAGAGGATGTATAACATTGAGAGAATTGATCCAATTCCCAAGGAAACTGAGGGATCAGAATAGCTATTAAGAGAATTCATCCACCCCTTAATCGAGTAGAGGATGTATAACATTGAGAGAACTGATTCCACTCCCAACGGAACCGGGGGATCAGATCAGTAAACGAGCGAATGTACAACTGAGATGAGAAAGTAGAAACTGCATGTTTAGGTTTTATGTTTCAGCATATCATTTCATTATTGCTTTGCTTGCTTAGCATTAGGCTAATAGATGAGTTTTGTGATGTAGGTGTTGAGGTAACTACTAGAGAGTTCTCTGAATTTACTGAGGAAAGAAGCACATTCATGCCACGTTTTGGTATCCTGATGAGGCGGTTTAACTGATGTCTATTGGTGTGAAGGTTTAGTTGACAATGTTTCAATTTAAGCGTGTTGAGATTTCATGACAGTAGTGGTTTCAATATTTTGAATACACCTTTGAGATCTTTCTGATAATAGTATTTTGTTGAGTTTTAATGTTGGTTCTTACTGAATCTTGAGTAATGCAATGTTTTGAATTGTTTCTGAATAGTTACAGTGAAGTAAGTAAATTTCTTTTCGTAGTCAGAGTTGTGTTTGTATAGCAAGGAGTAGTCGAAATGTCGCTCTGTTCTCTATTGATAGACGATGTCTATTGGCAGGTGCTGAGTTGTTGTTCTGTTGTCTATCGGAGGATGTCTTCAGTGGAAGCCATCGGAAGATATAAGTAGAAAATTTATCGTTTTGTGACCGGTGGATGTCGGGTGTTAAATTCATAGGATGATGTAGAATGTAATTTGTCGTTTAGTGACCGGTGGATGTCGAGGGTTAAATCCATCGGATGATGTAGTAGAAGTTTTGTCGTTTAGTCACCGGTGGATGTCGTGTGTTAAACCCATCGGAAGACGTAGGATATAAATTGTCGTTTTGTAACCGGATGATGTCGAGCACTTTACCTACCGGAAGGTGTGGGTAAAAGACTTGTCGTCTAGTGATCAGCTGAGGCGGGACGAACGAATCATCCGGCTGACGTCACCGGTAGATGTAGTAACATAAAACTGTAGGAACTAGACTTGTCGTCTAGTGATCGGCTGAAGCTAGAAGAATGATCCTCCGGCTGACATCATCGGTGGAGACCTTCAGTTTTATTTCTACCCTCTTGTTGACTTTGTACAGCGGCAGACGAGTTTGACTTTTGCAACCTTCAAAGTATTTCGCAATTTAAACCTTTATTTCTTTTGGCCGAATGTTCCCTAACATCTCAACTGATTATTCAAACATTGTTCTATAGTTTTGTTTAACTCTATTTTTGTTCAAATGATTTCCACTGCAAGTCTCTAAATGCTTTGAGGTTTTAGAAAATGTCAATTTAGACTTTCGAGCGAAATTTTAAATTTGGTCCAAAGTTTCTTAGTCAAGTTCGAGTTTAAGAGTAACAAACTAGGTTCAGAAAACTCGGGGCGTTAAAGTATGGTATCAGAGACATTCAGTTAAACCGTTCAAAAGATTACTCATCAGTGCCGATCGTTGCATGGAAGTACTTCAACAACTGTAAGTGTTTAAGTTAACCTTAGTTGGTAGATATTTAAGAGTGTAATTAACCCTGCGCAGGATTTAGTATAATGGCCAGACGCCCAGGGAGACCTAGAGTGCGAAGAGAAATGCCAAATGTGAGAAGTGAAGAGGAGCCTAGTGTGATTAGGCAGCTGATAGACTTAGTGCGTCAGCAAACTGATTCAGTGAGCCAACAGTCTGACCAACTAGGAGTACTGTTGAACCGAGAGGTGCAAGGAAGTGCCAACTCGGGTTCTAGCAATGAACATTCTGGAGATAGATTCAGGAGACTAAGACCACCCACGTTTGATGGACAGTCATCTGATCTAGTTATTGCTGAAGGGTGGCATAGGAAGATTGAAAGTATGTTCAGGTGTGCCAACATAGGAGAAGGAGACAAGGTCACGTTGGCGACATTTCACTTGGCTGGTGAAGCTCAACTCTGGTGGGAAACAATAGAGACCACCACTGATGTCTTGGCGATGCCTTGGTCACAACTCAAAGACATCTTCTACGAGAAGTATTTCAACACTACTGTCCAAACTGCAAAGAAGTTGGAATTTTTAAACTTGAAGCAGACAGGGTCTGTAGCTGAGTACAATAGGCAGTTCGAGTCCCTGTCCAGGTTTGCTGGACATTTTGCTCACAGGGACGAGGACAAGGTATTCAAATTTGTGCATGGACTGAAGCTAGAAATTTATCGAGGGGTTAAATTTTGTGGTATTAAAGGCTTGACATTCAGCGAGGTTGTGTCCACTACTCTGGAAGTGGAAGAAGCTGAAAGGAAGTGTGCTGGACCAAAAGAGGTCCCACAAAAGTCGGTCCAGCCACATCATCAAAGGGGAATAAAGAGGCCTAGTGAAGGCCAGCATAGCCAAGGAACAGGAAAGAAAGTGCCAGATGCCAGGAAGTTTCCCCTGTGCCCGAAATGTTCGAAGAGTCACCTGGGTGAATGCAGATTCGGTTCGAGAAAGTGTTTCAATTGCGAGGAAATTGGACACACATACAGGGATTGCCCGAAGCCCAGAGTCACCCGATACTTCAACTGTAACAAGGTTGGCCACGTCATTAGGGACTGTCTAGCTCCTAAGAATGGCCCTGCTATGATTAAGCCGAGGATATTCTCCATGATGGAGTCTGGTGATGATGAGCAGCCTACTGTTGTGTCAGGTACTATATTGGTCAACTCTATACCTGCTTTTACATTGATAGATTCTGGTGCAACACATTCATTCATAGCATCTACATTTCCTGTTAAGTTAGATGCACAGTTTACCTCTTCTATGCATGTGTTTAGTGTTGCTTTACCCTCTGGTGAACGCATGCGCTATAACCAGGTGATGCTTGACAGTGATGTGTTAGTAGGAAGCGTGAGTCTACCTGCTGATCTCATTATTATGGATATAATGAGATTTGATGTAATCCTAGGAATGGATTGACTGTTTAAACATTATGCCACAATCGACTGTAGAACTGGAGTAGTTAGATTCAAACCCCCTAGTGGTTTAAATCATACCGTCCAAGCTTTAAAGAAGAGTGAGGAAATGTCTGTTATGACTTCGATAAATTGTAGACCCTCACCATGAAGAGAGTACCTATGCTTCTTGGCCAGTGTTCTAGATACACAATTCGTAGGAAAAGCAACACCCCAAAATGTCTTAATTGTCCAAGACTTCCCTGAAGTGTTTTTAGATGACCTTCCTGGTTTACCACCAGATAGGGAAATCGAATTCGTTGTAGATGTTTACCCCGGCGCCGAGCGTGTGTCTAAAAATCCATATAGGATAGCACCAACAAAACTTAAGGAATTAAAGAAGCAGTTGGAGGATCTGTTGAAGAAAGGGTTCATACGCCCAAGCTTTTCGCCGTGGGGTGCACCTGTCCTTTTTGTCAAAAAGAAAGATGGGTCAATGCGAATGTGCATTGATTATAGGGAATTAAATAAGTTAACTGTCAAGAACAAGTATCCATTGCCAAGGATTGATGATTTATTTGACCAGCTTAATGGTGCACGTGTTTTCTCTAAGATTGACCTTAGGTCCGGTTATTACCAATTGAAAGTCAAATCTGAGGATATTCCTAAGACTGCTTTTCGCACAAGGTATGGACATTATGAGTTTTTGGTCATGGTCTTTGGATTGACAAATGCACCAGTAGCCTTTATGGATCTCATGAACAGAGTGTTTCATGAGTATTTGGATAAGTTTGTCATAGTGTTCATAGATGACATTTTAATCTATTCACGTACTAAGGATGAGCATGCTAGGCACCTGACCTTGGTGTTGGAAGTATTAAAACAGCACCAACTATACGTCAAGTTTTCTAAGTGTGAATTTTGGTTAGACCAAGTTCACTTTCTAGGACATGTTATCTCTGGCGATGGTATATCTATCGATCCAGCTAAGGTTCAAGCAGTTAAGGAATGACCCCAACCGAGGAATGCTACAGATATCAGGAGTTTTCTTGGGCTAGCAGGATATTATAGAAAGTTCATTGAAGGATTTTCGAAGATTGCTACACCCCTTACTAGGTTAACAAGGAAAAATGTGAAATATATATGGACTGACGAATGTGAGCATAGTTTTCGGACCCTGAAACAGAAACTGACCAATGCTCCAATTTTAACCCTTCCAGTTGAAGATGGTAAATTTAGCATTTACTGTGATGCATCCAAGGTTGGACTTGGCTGTGTCTTGATGCAAGAAGGAAAAGTAATAGCTCATGCCTCTAGGCAGTTGAAAACACATGAGAAGAATTACCCTACACATGACTTAGAATTAGCTGTAGTGGTATTTGCACTTAAGATTTGGAGGCATTACTTGTATGGACAATCTTGCGAGATATTTTCAGATCATAAGAGCCTGAAGTATATTTTCACACAGAAAGAACTAAACATGAGGCAACGTCGATGGTTGGAATTTGTAAAGGACTATGATTTCGAGATTAAATATTATCCCGGCAAAGCAAATGTTGTGGCAGATGCTTTGAGTTGAGTAACAACACCAACCCCAACTATGATTTTCAATATACCATTAGCCTTAGAGTCAGAATTCCAAAGGTTTAACCTAGAAGCAGTATCCAGTGTATCAGCTATACTTTCAGCCTTAATCTTAAAGCCTACCATTCTAGAGAAAATAAAGGAAGCTCAGACGAATGATGACGAGTGTAACAAGTACAAGTTAAGCATGAATTTTACAGACAAATCAGATTTTAACTATTCCGCTGATGGAATCCTTAAGTTTAGAAATAGATGGTTTGTTCCTGCCATTAAGGAACTTCTAGATGAGATTCTTTCTGAAGCACATTCTTCTCGATTTTCTGTTCACCCCGGAAGTACAAAGATGTACAAGGATCTTAAATAACATTATTGGTGGCCATGTATGAAAAGGAGTGTGGTAGAGTATGTAGGATCATGTTTGTGTTGTCAGCAGATTAAAGCTGAGAATCAGAGACCCTCATGAACATTGCAACCTCTACCAATCCCTGAATGGAAATGGGAACAAATAATGATGGATTTTGTCGTGGGATTGCCTAGAACAGCAAAGGGACATGATGCAATCTGGGTGATAGTTGATCGTTTAACCAAATCTGCCCACTTTCTACCGATAAAGATGACATACTCAATGGATCAACTTGCTGAGTTGTATGTGCATGAAGTTGTTAGACTGCATGGAGTTCCAAGCACTATAGTTTCAGACCGAGACTCTAGATTTACATCTAAGTTTTGGAAGAGTTTGCGCAAGGCTATGGGGACACAGCTTAATTTCAGTACAGCTTTCCACCCTCAAACAGATGGACAATCCGAGAGAACTATTCAGATCTTAGAGGATATGCTCCATGCTTGCATATTAGATTTTCAAGGATCTTGGAGTAAATACTTATCATTGGTGGAGTTTTCCTATAATAACAGTTTTCAGACAACAATAGGAATGGCACCGTATGAAGCATTGTATGGACAAAAATGCAGATCTCCTTTGTACTGGGATGAAGTTGGTGAAACACAGTTGCTTGGTCCTGACTTTGTGCAGCAAACTGTTGAGAAGGTTGCCCTTATCCGACAGAGAATTTTGGCAGCTCAGAGTCGACAGAAAAGTTATGTAGATTGCAGACATAGAGAATTGGAGTTTGAGATAGGTGATGAAGTTTTTCTCAAGGTGTCACCGTTCAAAGGAGTTATGAGATTTGGGAAGAGAGGAAAGTTGAACCCCAGATTTGTTGGACCATTCACTATTCTGAAGAGAGTTGGGAACGCAGCCTATCAGTTGCAGCTACCGGCTTCTATGGAGGGGATACACAGTGTGTTCTATGTTTCAATGTTAAAGAAGTGCATAAGGGACCCAAATCAAGTTGTGGAACAGCAGGACATTGAAGTTCATCCTACCCTTACTTATGAGGAGAAACTAGTAAGGATCCTAGACCATGCAGTAAAAGTGTTGCGCAACAAGGAAGTTCCACTGGTAAAGTCTTATGGCATAACCAGAACATAGAGGAGACAACTTTGGAGCGCTAACAAGACATGATGGACCGATATCCAGAGTTATTCAGGTACTGAATTTTGAGGACAAAATTATTTTAAGTAGGGTAGATTGTAACACCCGATTCTATAGAACCAAGTCTTTTTCTTTCTAAATTAATGACACACTTTAATGACAATAGTAAAAGTGGGGTTAATGGATGACTAGGAAAGGGCATAAGAGTAATTGGAAATTTAAAATGGATAACGTATTTAAGGAATAGGTTTTTGGATTTAATGCATTATAGCCGCCATTGTTTTCCTAATTCTTTTCGACTCTCAGCTCCTCAGCTTAGCAGAGTGCTCTAGGAGGCCCCCTTCGATTTCTCCAGCGATTTCTCCGACTTAGGTGAGTTCCTTCATTTTTCCTTATGGCTTGACGGTTAGATAACAGAGGGAGTGCAATGTATGTGTTTTGGAAGTGTTGTGAATGAGTGTAGTTTCGGGTTAAGTGCAGAATCGGGAATGCACAGAGATCTGAGCTTCCAAACTAATTTCCTTAGACTCCTGGATAGTTTAGAATGAAGTTTAACTAATACACTGTCTATGGTTTTAGGTTTGAGCAGAACCCGAAGTGGTTAGCAACCAAACATTTCCCAGGAATCCAAGTAAGTGAAGTATTGTGTGTGCCTTCGGGCCTACATCACAAAACAGTAGGTTTATGCATACTTGAGTATTTTCTGCGTGTTATGCATCATGTTTTTGAAAGAATACGAAAATGAATTTACATGTAGTGGTATGGAAAGGCAAGTACAGATTGAAATGTAATAGCTATTAAGGAAATTCATCCGCCCCTTAATCGAGTAGAGGATGTATAACATTGGGAGAATTGATCCCACTCCCAAGGGAACTGAGGGATCAGAATAGCTATTAAGGGAATTCATCCGCCCTTTAATTGAGTAGAGGATGTATAACATTGGGAGAATTGATCCCACTCCCAAGGAAACTGAGGGATCAGAATAGCTATTAAGGGAATTCATCCACCCCTTAATCGAGTAGAGGATGTATAACATTGAGAGAATTGATCCCACTCCCAAGGGAACCGGGGGATCAGATCAGTAAATGAGCGAATGTACAACTGAGATGAGAAAGTAGAAACTGCATGTTTAGGTTTTATGTTTCAGCATATCATTTCATTATTGCTTTGCTTGCTTAGCATTAGGCTAATAGATGAGTTTTGTGATGTAGGTGTTGAGGTAACTACTGGAGAGTTCTCTGAATTTACTGAGGAATAGGCAAAGTTGTTGAAGCACATTCATGCCACGTTTTGGTATCCTGATGAGGCGGTTTAACTGATGTCTGTTGGTGTGAAGGTTTAGTTGACAATGTTTCAATTTAAGCGTGTTGAGATTTCATGACAGTAGTGGTTTCAATATTTTGAATACACCTTTGAGATCTTTCTGATAATAGTATTTTGTTGAGTTTTAATGTTGGTTCTTACTGAATCTTGAGTAATGCAATGTTTTGAATTGTTTCTGAATAGTTACAGTGAAGTAAGTAAATTTCTTTTCGTAGTCAGAGTTGTGTTTGTATAGCAAGGAGTAGTCGAAATGTCGCTCTGTTCTCTATTGATAGACGATGTCTATTGGCAGGTGCTGAGTTGTTGTTCTGTTGTCTATCGGAGGATGTCTTCAGTGGAAGCCATCGGAAGATATAAGTAGAAAATTTATCGTTTTGTGACCGGTGGATGTCGGGTGTTAAATTCATAGGATGATGTAGAATGTAATTTGTCGTTTAGTGACCGGTGGATGTCGAGGGTTAAATCCATCGGATGATGTAGTAGAAGTTTTGTCGTTTAGTCACCGGTGGATGTCGTTGTTAAACCCATCAGAAGACGTAGGATATAAATTGTCATTTTGTAACGGGATGATGTCGAGCACTTTACCTACCGGAAGGTGTGGGTAAAAGACTTGTCGTCTAGTGATCGGCTGAGGCGGGACGAACGAATCATCCGGCTGACGTCACCGGTAGATGTAGTAGCAAAACTTGTCGTTTTGCGATCGGCTAAAGCTAGAAGAATGATCCTCCGGCTGACGTCATCGGTGGAGACCTTCAGTTTTTTTTCTGCCCTCTTGTTGACTTTGTACAGCGGCAGACGAGTTTGACTTTTGCAACCTTCAAAGTATTTCGCGATTTAAACCTTTATTTCTTTTGGCCGAATGTTCCCTAACATCTCAACTGATTATTCAAACATTGTTCTATAGTTTTGTTTAACTCTATTTTTGTTCAAATGATTTCCGCTGCAAGTCTCTAAATGCTTTGAGGTTTTAGAAAATGTCAATTTAAACTTTCGAGCGAAATTTTAAATTTGGTCCAAAGTTTCTTAGTCAAGTTCGAGTTTAAGAGTAACAAACTGGGTTCAGAAAACTCGGGGCGTTACAAAAGTGCTTCGGCGAGAGCAATTCCAGGTTGGGTGACCTTCTGGGAAGTTCTCGCCAAACAAAGCCGTGATGGGAGGATATTGGGCTGCGGCCCAATCCCCAGAGCGGACAATATCTTGCTGGGAATAGGGGTCGTTACAGATACCATTTGTAATGACCCCTTTTCCCAGCAAGATATTGTCCGCTCTGGGAATTGGGCCGTAGCATAATATCCTCTCCTCACGACTTGGTTTGGCGATGACTTCTCAGTCGGTCACCCAACTTGGTACTACTCTCGCCGAAGCACTTTTAACTTTTGAATTCTAATAGGATCTGTTGTCAATTATGCTCCAAAACGCGTCTTGCTATCTTGGGAGGGTCTCTTTACATATGTTTCATTTCCACATACTTCCCCAAGCGATGTGAGATTGTGATGACCCCCTTTTTACGACCTGTCACCTTCTGGTTCGCCCGCGCGGACGTACTGTCTTCCGGGTTCCGGTTCGTGCAGCCATCGTACACATACTTACACATCCGGGTCATCACAGAATCTTTACGCTGCTCTTCCCACCTCGCAAGCACTGCCCTTTGCATTGCTCTTCTGATAAGTATCGAGTTTTGAGTGCAATTGCATAAGATATATTGATCACACAAATTTCTATGGTGGCGTTAGAATTTGCTTTTCGTTGTAGTGGTCATGTTCTTGATGCCTTTCTCAGTTCTCTAACCCCCGAAAGTGTTGAAGTTCTTGTATGCGCTCAAAGTTAGGTGAAAATTTTCAATCTTTTTAAAATTTCTAAAAACATTGACGATGATTTCGATGACAGTACAATTTTGACTATTGAAGAAGGTTTGAATATTATAATATTTATTTGTTTCACATGTTTATTTCTAATGATTTACTAATGTCTTCAATATTTTCATTTTGCAAATTCCACTACAGATGAAAAGTTTAAAGAAGATGACACATCGATGCTTTGATATAGTTTCAACTATTTGGTTTGTATTTTTAAAGTTGTTGCTTGTTGGATTAATTTTAGATATTGGATTTAATATCTTATATTTCATTTTAATGTTGAATTGTTGGATCTAGTTTCTTATATTTCATTTTATGTTCAATAGTTGAATTTAGTTTGTATGTTAGATAGTTAGATTTACTATTTGGTTTGTATTTTTAAAGTTGTTGGATTAATTTTGGATATTGGATTTAGTTTCTTAGATTTTATTTTAATATTAGATAGTTGGATTTATTTTGCATGTTAATTGTTAGATAATTGGATTGGATTTACTATTTCGTTTGATTTTTAAAGTATTGCATTAATTTTTGACGTTGGATTGAGTTTGTTCGATTTATTCCTAATTGTTTGGAAATTGTAAAAAAAATTAAAATTATTTAGGATGAACTGGGACTAGACCAGAACCAGACCAAAAAATTTGATCGGCTCCCAGTTTGATCCCAATTCCTCCTTGGGCCAATTTTAGGAGGCTTTTTAAAATCCATAATGGCACGGTCCGGTTCTGGTTCCGACTCAGAACCGGACCGACTCGAACTGCACCCACGCCTAGGGTTCAAGGGAATAAATTAATAAATGATCCGTCTGGTTTATCTACAATTTCAACAGTTTTCAACCTCCGAATTGTGGATAATGGTTTCACAACCTGGAATCAATCACGGTTTTTCCACCTTTGGGAACCAGGCCAAACCTTATTAGGAATTGCCCTCTTTTTCACAAATCAGGTAAGTACTTATGGTTCATTCGGTTTCGCCCACTTCTATTCAAAATTCTTAACGATTTCATGATTATCATGATTCTAATATAACGAAAATATTGAATTTAGATTCAAAAGTGGAATATCATACTTCAAAGAGTGCACGACCCAAAACTATGCCAAAGAAACAAAATTCATCGCCCAAAATTGTAGTATTCAACAAAATATCAGACATAAAATCACGTCCTTGAATAAAACATCATCATCTAAAATTGAAACCCAAAATTCCAATGGAAAATACTCTCAACTTTGAAACAACTTTAGAACAAATAGCAGAAAGATGCAGATATCATGAATTTCCAAACTGAAAAATTACGATTAGTTCTGCGGTGTCACACAGGGTGTTACAGGATGTTACGTGTGACACCGACGATAAATGCAATGATGGACAATATAAAAATGTGGAAATAAATGACACAGGAGGTTGGTAACGCAGTTCGGCAACTAGCCTACGTCTGCGGGGCCACGCCCAGATATAAAAACATTTCTTTGAGTTTACGAAATTACAAGACAATCAGATTTATACAAATAAAGACTCCCTCTTATCTTTGTCGCCGCCTCTAGCTAACTTCCCCAAGGAAACTGTTTTTGCGAGATCCCCTCGACTTTAGAACGACCTCTCCCGAGATCTAGATAACAACAAGATCCCCTTGTTGATGGTTCCTCCCGAAACCCGTGTTATGGCAAGATCCCCTCGCCCACGATCAAGAACTACAAGCTCCCTTTGTCTTAGAAATAGAACTCCTCCTGAGTTCTGATGCAGCCTCCTCCCGAGACTGAGCTTCAATGAAGAACAAAGAATATTGCCTCCTGGGACCCCTCCTGGAACACCAGATCAAAGTCTTTGGATGCAATACACAACACACTCAGTAGAACGATGAAATCCACAGATTAAGTCGAGTGTGTAAAACAATCACTAACTCAAACGCAGAAGCGATGAGAGTGAAAGAAAACCGACAGCACAAGAAACGAATAAAGCTTTTCCCACGAAAATCAAAACTCCGTCGTCTTCTGAAGAACAATCACCGATGACTCACAATAGGCGTGAATGAAAGGATTAACAATTGCAGAACACACGCAAACGCCGGTGAAGAATAAAGTCGCCCGGAACGGAAAAATAAAAACTTTTAGCTCTCAAGAATAATGTCTTCAGCAAGCATCAATTGTTCAGCCAGAATGCATAATATACTGTGCATCAAATATTCTCTTCAAACAGATCGCACAGAATTAGGAAAACTGAATCCCATGAAAATCGGATCTGTGACACCCTGTGCGACATTTATGGAAAGTCCATGCAAACAGATCTGAAATGAATCCCAAAATATTAGGAACAATTCCTAACAGTGTTGTGATCTTGTATCAAGCTTAACAACACCATAAAATACAGATCTGCTTTCAAAATATTATTTCCATCTTAAAATCAACTTTCCAAATATTTAGGAATAAATCTCTCAGTAACTTCCACAGAAACTAAAGCTCAAAAATCATTGGTAACTCCCATATCTTTGATTTGATTTAGTTACCAAATTAGATTAACCGCCGCAAGGAATAAGGAAACCAAATCTTAACAAATTCGGTTGTGTGACATATCGTGTGACACATCGTGTGACACTTTAGGAAAGTTACCATAACAACTCGGATATTCGCCCAAAAATTTAGGAAAGCATTCCATTAATCATGAGAACTCGAAGCCCAGTAGATCGTACCAAATCTTCATCAAATCTGCTTTCCAAATAAAAGTTTTTCAAAAAACAAGTGCATATACCTTTTTCAATAACTTTCCTAATATTCTTGTTTCCTTATTTTTCTCTTCCACATAATCATCATGATTGCACGTATAATACCATTCAATAATCTGAATAAGCTATTTCTTGAGCACCAAGCAATAAATCATCAATTTGGAAAATCATGGAATAAAATATTATTTGTATAATATATTGCCAAAAAATCAAATACCAACACTTATGCAAATCTTTGCATTTACACAAACAATCTGCACAAAATTCTGCTACTCCAAAAATAGATGTTTTAATAATAAATTAACGCCAACATCAAAATTAAAATCACTAGGAAAAATCGTAAATATCGCAAGATTCAAACCTGGATTAAATTTAAAAAAAAAAAAAAACAATCTCAAAAATTAGGATTTTCTTGTAATGCCAAATAAGTATCCAAAATATCAAAATAAATTCACATATAAGGTTTAGATGTTATCTTTGCAAATCCTCAAATATTTCAACTTTATATGCACCCAAACATACAACTACTAGAAATTCTGAATCGCTATCACTAGCGAAGCTTAAAAACGATGAATTCTAAAAAAAAAATGAATATGTTTGTCACGAAAAATTGCTATTTGGAAATCAAAGAATTCGATGGCGAGGCGACAAAGAAAGAATCAAGGAACTTACAATCTAGCAAATCGTATAAGCAATTCAAAAAACCAATTAACTTTAATGTTAGATTCCTGGCCCCTTTAGAAGAGCCTTGAATTGAAGGCTTAAATTGAGGAAACTTGTCTTGATGCATCCTCCCAAGTTGCATCTTCGGGAAATGAGTTGAACCAATGAATCAACCATCGTACCATTGGATGCTTGACCACTCAATGATCCAAAACAGATCAAACAATAAACATGAAAGCATGATGAATTTATTTGAAAAATTAAAATAATTTTAATCTAATTAATTACTTATGAGGTATAACAAAATTAAACTAGAATTAAGACTTCAGGGACCAAAAATATATTTTATCCTAATAATAATAATTAAATTCATAATTGTTATAATATATATATATCATTGTTGTAAACTCAATCCAGGCGTTAATAGGGGTAGTCAGCAATCTTCTACCGTGGATTGCTTTTATAAATATCAGTATATAATGGCCGCAGATCCTTAGAACGTCGGCCATCAATGAGTGAACCCCGAAACAGAGGCTGGTGGGAGTGTTGATCCTTAACACAAAAAAAATACGAGTGAAATTCGACATAAACTGAGTTGTCTTGACATAATTGATGAACAGAGATGAGATTATGAGATAATTTGGGAGTGTGGCAGACAGAATTTAAGCTTAACGGTCTAGATAGAGACGGAATAGAAACAGAGCCAATGTGAGTGATAGGAAGAAGGTTACCGTTGGCAGTGGCAACGCTCGACGCTCCAGAGTATGGCTGAGTGTTTTGAAGCATGGAGGCATGAGGCATTAGATGATGGGTGGCACCGGAGTCCATAAGCCACGGTGAAGCGGATAAGCCGGTGTACAGGTTGGGCAGGAGACCGGCGCTGGAAGATGGAGGGAGATCGGCGCTGTTGGGAGAATAGGGTGAAGTGAAGAAGGCTTGAGGGTGGGTTTCAGGTGGGCTTGGAAAATGGGATGGGTGGTAAGTTGTTGGGTAAAAGGAGTTGGGCTGGGTGAGGTTATAAGGTTGTTGGGCTAGGTGGGCTGCTGGAGGTGGAGCCTGGTTTGAGTGGTAATGAAATTGGGTTGGAGTAGTGGGTCTGTACTCTGTAGGGTGGGTTATAGGCTGGATTAAACCTGTGGTAGCAGGTCTGCGCAGAGTGGCCCATTCGTTGACATATTTGGCACCGGGCCTTGAACTGTTTGGGCGGCCTGGGTCCACGCCAGACTTGGGTGTTCTGAGGAAATGCTGAAGGGTTGTTTTGCCTATGGCCGAGGGGTCCATCCTGGACGAGGACGGAAACTGGCAGCATGCGCTTCGATTTGACTCGGCGACGGAAGAAGGACAGCAGCATTTTGCCTCTCCAATCGGAAATCAAAGTTTTGCAGGGCGCTGTGAATTTCCTCCAGTGAAGGTTGGTCCGGCTTATTGGTGTTTGAGACGACAAAGGCGTCGTACTCGCTGCTAAGCCCGCCGAGAAAATAGATCAATCGATCCCTGTAAGATACTGGCTCTCCAATTTCTGCCAGAGTATTGCACAGATTTGTAACCTTTTGGATATAAGCAGCGGCGGAAAAACCATCTTTTGAGACAGAGTGTAATTGGCTTCTCAATTCGGTGATTCTTGCGAGCGAGGAGGAAGAAAAAATTCGAGCTAGAGCGGCCCAGGCTTCACTGGCTGTTTTGAAGGATACGATTTGTGGAAGCAAATTTTTCGAGATGGACGAAAAAATCCAGCTGAGAAGAAACGCATTGTACCTCTCCCAAGAACTGAAATCTGGATTTATTTGAGATGAGAGGGAATTGAGGAACTGTGCGGGTTGGGAAAAATGAACCATCCAGGAGTTTGCTGATACCATTTGCAGTGGCAATGTTGAGAAGCTGAGCTTTCCAGATGAGATAGTCGTTGTTGTTGAGCTTGATGTTTAACGTCTGAGTTGTAGAAGGAAAAGGGGGTAAGGAGGAAGAGGAGAAGAGTGTGGAGGGAGAAGAAGGCACAGTGGAGCTTGAAGATGCCATCTACTGGGCTCTGATACCAAGTGAGATTAAGCAAAACAGGACTTGAATCACCGATGATCGGAGAAGAAGAAGGAAGGTGAGAATGGCGTTGGAGAGAGGAGAAGAAGAGAGATGTCAGGAAATGATTTCTCTGTATATTTCCCATCGACTGAACTTCTTACATATTGTGTACAAATAAGAATGATTGTGTAAAGTAACGAGCAATACAAACTAAAACTACAACCATAACTAAACTAACTTAACCACAACAGTAGATACCTTAACACTTAGCAAGTTGTGGTCGTTGACCTCGTGAATATATCTGATGGAGGATTCTGTGCTTTGGTCATCTTGTTCATCGGCTGCAGTGTTGATTAATATTGACTCCTTTCTTTTGGTCAAATTCAGACTTCTTTCTTCTACTCTCCTAATTCTTAACTGTTAAAATGGAACGGTTTATAGATATTGATGCTGGTTTTTTGCTATATGTTTAGAGGTTATCAACGGCGGCCACGGAGAGTCTGGGGAAAACATCTCTCCCTCCTGCTCCTCCAATCCTGTAAGAGAATTTTTATCATCTACATTCAGTTTGAGATTTGTTTTTTTGGATGAAAATGAAGCTGTTCTTGTGTTAAAAAGTATTTTTGCATCTCAGGTATGTGTTCTTTGAACTCTTTAATATTTCTTGGAAGTATCTTCAGGACGTCTTCAGTTCTTGGATGGTATCGAAAGCTTGTGTTTTTCATGGGTTGTACGTGATTTCGGTCGGAGAAGTGAGTGCAAACGTTCGCCGTCGATCAGTCTAGTGAGAGAACAGTGGAGGAGAGAAAGAACAGAAGCTTTTTCCGTCTCTCAACTAGTGGTATTTGGGTTTAGTCATTGGATCCACCATTTCCGTCCTGTTAAGGTATCTGATATTGACCTCCATTTTCATTCACCCTTTTCTGCTTCATTTATTTTCAACCCTTTTCTCCATTTCTCTTCTAAACAGGAATACATGTTAAATATTTCTTCGTCATATCAAAGACGGATTTTAGAGAGCACTTAAAGTTCTTGGATGGCCCAAAAAAAGTAGCTCTTGATTGGTGGTTGCTGTAAATCTTAGGAGGAGAAAGGGGTTAGTTCCACTTCTAATGACCTTTGCCACTCTATACTAGTGTGCTTATAACACCCGGTTCTATACAACCAAGTCTTATTTCTTTCTAAAATTAATGACACACTTTAATGACAATAGTAAAAGTGGGGTTAATGGATGACTAGGCAAGGGCATAAGAGTAATTGGAAATTTAAAATGGATAACGTATTTAAGGAATAGGTTTTTGGATTTAATGCATTGCAGCCGCCACTGTTTTCCAATTCTTTTCGACTCTCAGCTCCTCAGCTCAGCAGAGTGCTCTAGGAGGCCCTCCCTTCAATTTCTCCGACTTAGGTGAGTTCCTTCATTTTTCCTTATGACTTGCCGGTTAGATAACAGATGGAGTGCAATGTATGTGTTTTGGGAGTGTTGTGAATGAGTGTAGTTTCGGGTTAAGTGCAGAATCAGGAATGCACGAAGATCTGAGCTTCCAAACTAATTTCCTTAGACTCCTGGATAGTTTAGAATAAAGTTTAACTAATACACTGTCTACGGTTTTAGGTTTGAGCAAAACCCGAAGTGGTTAGCAACCAAACATTTCCCCAGGAATCAAGGTAAGTGAAGTATTGTGTGTGCCTTCGGGCCTACATCACAAAACAATAGGTTTATGCATGCTTGAGTATTTTCTGCATGTTTGCATCATGTTTTTGAAAGAATACGAAAATGAATTTATATGTAATGGCATGAAAAGGCAAGTACGTATTGAAATGTAATAGCTATTAAGGGAGTTCATCCGCCCCTTAATCGAGTAGAGGATGTATAACATTGGGAGAATTGATCACACTCCCAAGGGAACCGAGGGATCAGATCAGTAAACAAACGAATTTACAACTGAGATGAGAAAGTAGAAACTGCATGTTTAGGTTTTATGTTTCAGCATATCATTTCATTATTGCTTTACTTGCTTAGCATTAGGCTAATAGATGAGTTTTGTGATGTAGGTGTTGAGGTAACTACTGGAGAGTTCTCTGAATTTACTGAGGAATAGGCGAAGTTGTTGAAGCACATTCATGCCACGCTTTGGTATCCTGATGAGGCGGTTTGACTGATGTCTGTTGGTGTGAAGGTTTAGTTGACAATGTTTCAATTTAAGTATGTTGAGATTTCATGACAGTAGTGGTTTCAATATTTTGAATACGTCTTTGAGATTTTTCTGATAATAGTATTTTGTTGAGTTTTAATATTGGTTCTTACTGGATCTTGAGTAATGCAATGATTTGAATTGTTTCTGAATGGTTTCAGTGAAGTAAGTAAATTTCTTTTCGTAGTCAGAGTTGTGTTTGCATAGCAAGGAGTAGTTGAAATGTCGCTCTATTCTCTATTGATAGACGATGTCTATCGGCAGATGCTGAGTGATTGTTCTGTTGTCTATCGGAAGATGTCTTCAATGGAAGCCATCGGAAGATATAAGTCAAAAATTTGTCGTTTTGTGACCGGTGGATGTCGGGTGTTAAATTCATCGGATGATGTAGAATGTAATTTGTCGTTTAGTGACCGGTGGATGTCGTGTGTTAAATCCATCGGAAGATGTAGGATGTAATTTGTCGTTTTGTAACCGGATGATGACGAGTATTTTACCTACCGAAAGGCGTGAGTAAAAGACTTGTCGTCTAGTGATCGGTTGAGGTGGGATGAACGAATCATCCGGCTGACGTCATCGGTAGATGCAGTAGCAAAACTTGTCGTTTTGCGATCGGCTTAAGCTAGAAGAATGACTCCTCCAGCTGACGTCATCGGTTGAGACCTTCAGTTTTATTTCTGCCCTCTTGTTGACTTTGTACAGCGGCAGATGAGTTTGACTTTTGCAACTTTTAAAGTATTTCGCAATTTAAACCTTTATTTCTTTTGGCCGAATGTTCCCTAACATCTCAACTGATTATTCAAACATTATTCTATAGTTTTGTTCAACTCTATTTTTGCTCAAATGATTTCCACTGCAAGTCTCTAAATGTTTTGAGGTTTTAGAAAATGTCAAATTTAGACTTTCGAGCGAAATTTTAAATTTGGTCCAAAGTTTCTTAGTCATGTTCGAGTTTATGTGATATGCCCACGGTCCCGATCCATCGTGCACAAGTCAAGAGGTATGTAATTAATTATTTATTTTATCTATCTAATGGACTTGTGGAATTTTGTAGGTAAATGGTTTCTCAAGGCTTGGAGGAAATCATTGAAGAAGGAATTTGTTTTCCTTTAATTCAAATTATGTAACCGAGCCTTGTATTTAATTTATATATTTTTAGGAAATTTTAGTTTTGTTTAAAACTCATTAATTGACAAATTTTAGTCTTTTAGAATGTAGTTTTTTGTAATAGTCCTCAAAGGAAGATGAACCAAGGCCTAAAGAATGCTGCACCAAGGCCGAACCAAGAGGAACCCAGCTGAACCGGATGAACCAAGGAGAACAAAGCTTGAACCAAAGCTGAACCAAGGGGCAAAGAAGTGAACCGGCCTGGAGTGCATTCTGCAGACCGAACCGCCCGAGCAGCTTCTTCTTCGCTGCCAACGGCTCTTTTTCTAGCCGTTGCCCGATGATTTTCCAAGCGCCTCTCTTCTTCTTCTTCCCCGATTCTCCCTCTTGTATTTAAGCTTTCCTTCCACCTCTGTAAAATTTTAGCCAGTTGAATGAATATTTGGAAATTTAAAGAAGAATTTTTCTTCTTGTTCGGAGCGTTCTCCGCGAGCGACAGAGAGAGTTTCTCTCGGTGCTTCATCTGTGCGCAGCGCCTGGATGAAGCTCCCGATTGCACCCCGAGCTTGTGGCTGCTAGGGGGTGTTCTTAGTCCTTCTCTTCTTCTTCCAAGCCATAGAAGCGAGGAGAAAGGGCGAACGCCATAGTTCCCGCCGCCGAGAACTCCTTCGCTGGCAACGAAGGAATTCTGTCACCTGAAAACGCCGAGTCGTTATGGGGTCGGTTTCGGGCCTTCATTTCCCTCCTCCATCATTTCCGCAGCACTCTGAGCAACACCCACCTCCTCAAGTGCTTGGTAACTCTCTTTCCCTTCCTCGCCATTCTCTTTGTTCTTCCTTTGTTTTTTGTCTGTTTTAGCGTCTGTTTTGGGGTGATTTCGAGCACTGATTGTTGTTTCGTTTTAATTGTCTTCCGCAAGCGTTTTCTAACCCCATTGCAGGCCCGTAGCCTATCATTTGGTATCAGAGCCTAAGTGCTCTTTTGGTTTGCATTTCGGGTCTGTTTTCCAGCCCCTGTTTGTGTCTCTTGTGTCCTGTAACATGATTAATCATTTGAGGCATGTCTATTTTCTGTTTTGCAGAACTTAGGATGCTAGATTGAAAGCATGTTGTTTATTGTTTCTATTGTCTGTTTTATTTTCTGTTTGCTGTCATGAATTGTTTAAGTTCTGCCAGCATGTTTTTACTTTTTGTGAAATTTTTAACTTGTCTAGTGTTCTGTTTAAATTGTTTAGAATGTTTTAGCATGAGTTGTGTTGCTATTCTGTTTTGTTGGATTTGTGCTCACTGTTCGTTGAAATTATTCTGCATCGTTCTTATTCTGTTTATTGTCATTGATTTCTTGTTTCTATTTAAGTGTTCCATATTCACCAATGTTGCACCCACAGTAAACCTCTTTCAAGTCATGTTTTCTGTTTGTTCTGATTAGTGTCAAATGTCAACATGTTTTTGTGATTTTCTGTTACTTTTTCTGTCGAGTTCAGCAGCAAGAGTTGCTGATCTATTTTCTTGTTGTTTCCTGTTTAGCTGCTCAGATTTGTCTCCTGTTAAGTCCCAGCTTGTGTTCTGTTTATAGTGTCACATGTTTAGGTGATCAATCGCATGGTTATTGTTTTGTTTTTTGCTAGTCTTTAGCTTGTTTTTGTTTCAGTTATGTTCTGTGTCTTTTTGTTGTCTGGTTTTTGCTTACGGTTTTGTTTGCAGCTTCCCTTGTGTGTTAAAAATTATCTGGGATTGCATTTTCATTCAAGTTTATATAGTTGCAAACTTTTACTCAAAACAGGGTGTGTTGCTTGTCAAGAAATCTGCTCTATAAATTTCCTGTGTAGTTGCTGTTTGTTGATGGCATGATCTGTTTTCTTGACTTAAAATCACTTCCAGCATGTTATTTGAGTTGTTAAACATCTGAGCATGGAAGCATAACAATCAAGTGTCATCTTCTTCAGGGCTGAAATTTAATTCCTAAATTAGTTGTCCATTTTGTTGCTCGCTTGAATGAAGCAGTGCTGTTTTCTAAATTTTTGGTTCTGATTCTGTTTGGTTGCTATTCCACCCTTGTTCCAGCATTAAAATTTAGCATGTTAAGCTCTTAAGCATGAAAGTTTAGCTTCATATTCTTTTGATCAACTTGCTGTTCTTGTTGGTTTACATAATTGCAACCCTTATCTCAAATCGGTAATCATTGTTACAAGTTTGGAAGTGTTTGTTTGCTCATTATTTTAGCTTACTATTCTGTTATTGCTTGTGTGCTACTACATTGCTTAAATACTGTTCCAGCACACTTATTATCATGTTAAGACTTGAGCTTAAAGATTTATCATCCTGGTTGTTGCGTTTAATTTGCTGATTTGGTGTTTAAAGCAAGTGAATTTTCTGTTTGCACAAAACCGAGAAGCTTGAAAATGTCTTGAACATTTATTGAGTTTTGTTTTTCTTTTCTTGTATGTTTGTCTTAGTTTCTAGGCGGTTTGTTTATGTTTAAAAACATTTTCTCTACTGTCTTCTTGCTGTTTTTATTGTTCTTTTTCTATCTGTTTAGAAACACGTTTAGGTATTTCATTTGGTATTCAAATTGCTAAGAGGTTTAGTAATTGAACCATGCATTTTGTTTAATTCTAGATTGCTGTTTTTGCATATCTTAGTCTCTGTTTGTGTGCGTTTTTCGTAACTGTTGTTGTGCAGTTTTTGTAACCACCTCCCAAGGCAAGAGACCTCCTTAATTGGCAATTTTGGAGGCGTTAATTGCTTTGCTTAAAAGGTACTTTCTTGTCCACTTTTAGTTTTATTTTCTGTTGGGAGACTCTTCCGAACTGTTGACCGAGAGCAACTTGTGTTTTATGTTTGTTTGTGTTTGAACTTGCTATTTGTGAAAGTACATTGCTACGATAATTATCTGATATAATTTTGCCATATTAACCTCATGTTACTGATTAGCTAGCATGAATTAACCATGGCCCGTATCTGTTTAATTCTAATAATGTTTTCTTGAAAGCATGTTCTTTTTGTTTGTGATTTGTTTGTGTTTGAGCTTGCTATTCGTAAAAGTACATTGCTACGATAATTATCTGATATAATTTGCCATATTAACCTCATGTTACTGGATAGCTAGCATGAACTAACCATGGCCCGTATTAGATTAATTTTCATAATGATATTCTTGAAAAGCATGTTCTATTTTTTTTTTCTTTTGTTTTGTTTAGGACTGTGTTAACTTGAGGTCCGACCTTTTAACAAGAGCATGTCATATATTATCTTGTTAGTCACTTAGGATTCACTTGTACGTCGAGTGATCTGTGTTTGTGGCCAAGAGCTTTCCTCTGTGGGCCGTTGGTATTGTCCGAGGTTTACCACTGGCCATTGGGCCCGACAGATCGCCGTGTGAGGCAGTCGCCTTTAAAGGGTGTGGGATAGTGTGACGATTTTCACAAAAGTTCTAGAGGGTTGCCTAGACCCAATAGCTTATCATTGATATTAGTTGCAAGTCTATTTTCTTTGATTAACTTGCTTGATTTGTTGTGCTGTTTGATTAAATAATTAGGACTTTTAGGTTGAGTCTTGTGACTTAGTTGCTTGTGTTGTTTGTTTGTCTTTGTTTAGGAATTAAAATTTAGAGTCTCACTTTAAAGTCTAGTGCTTGGTCAATTAGTTTAATTGTTGTTGGCCAAGGTAAATGTAAAATCAAAATATATGCATATTGTTTTATCTTTTGAGGATTGTTTAGCTTTATACTCCAATTTTGAGCATTAGCTATGGACGAACCAAGGAGTTGGATAGATTTTTGGCAACAAGGTATGTACCCATGAAACCTTACTTGAATTTCTTTTGAAATTAGTTGAATAGTAGGTTGATTGGATGAACTATATGTTTGAGATCAACTTCTTGTATGTTCTTGCTATAATTGGATATCATGTTTAATTCTCCTTGTCTAAGCTTGATTTAATTTGTTGAAAGAACTAAAGAGTAATTTTGTGATCAAATTGTTGTTGCCTCTTGTTTTTGAAATGATAAATCCTAACTCTATTGTTAAAGGAGAATTGTTTTCTTGAATTTTGGATTTAAGTTGACTTATGCTAAGCTTGATATTAAACTCTTATTCTTTTGATGGATTTAAAATTTGGGTGAACCAAGTGTTGTTTATAAAATGGTAATTTTTATATTTATGGCTCACTATTGACTTGTTAGCTTAGCTAGAAAATGAAATTGTTCATTTATGCTTGCTTGAATCTTATGTCATTATCATGTATGTTTGCTTTTAAATTGTTTACATGAACATTTCAAATTTTTGGAATTAGTGAGACCACTGTGGATAGTGAAATGATTTTTAAACATTAGGATAACTATGTTTTGTGCCTACTGTGGAATGTGCTTAAATATTTTTAGTACAAATTTTATCCTAAGTGTTGTACCATCCCCCATGATATTCAACTGTTGGATTTGAGGTCAAATCCTCAAGAACCGGGAGGGGATGATATGCCCACGGTCCCGATCCATCGTGCACAAGTCAAGAGGTATGTAATTAATTATTTATTTTATCTATCTAATGGACTTGTGGAATTTTGTAGGTAAATGGTTTCTCAAGGCTTGGAGGAAATCATTGAAGAAGGAATTTGTTTTCCTTTAATTCAAATTATGTAACCGAGCCTTGTATTTAATTTATATATTTTTAGGAAATTTTAGTTTTGTTTAAAACTCATTAATTGACAAATTTTAGTCTTTTAGAATGTAGTTTTTTGTAATAGTCCTCAAAGGAAGGTGAACCAAGGCCTAAAGAATGCTGCACCAAGGCCGAACCAAGAGGAACCCAGCTGAACCGGATGAACCAAGGAGAACAAAGCTTGAACCAAAGCTGAACCAAGGGGCAAAGAAGTGAACCGGCCTGGAGTGCATTCTGCAGACCGAACCGCCCGAGCAGCTTCTTCTTCGCTGCCAACGGCTCTTTTTCTAGCCGTTGCCCGATGATTTTCCAAGCGCCTCTCTTCTTCTTCTTCCCCGATTCTCCCTCTTGTATTTAAGCTTTCCTTCCACCTCTGTAAAATTTTAGCCAGTTGAATGAATATTTGGAAATTTAAAGAAGAATTTTTTTTCTTGTTCGGAGCGATCTCCGCGAGCGACAGAGAGAGTTTCTCTCGGTGCTTCATCGGCGCGCAGCGCCTGGATGAAGCCCCCGATTGCACCCCGAGCTTGTGGCTGCTAGGGGGTGTTCTTAGTCCTTCTCTTCTTCTTCCAAGCCATGGAAGCGAGGAGAAAGGGCGAACGCCATAGTTCCCGCCGCCGAGAACTCCTTCGCTGGCAACGAAGGAATTCTGTCACCCGAAAACGCCGAGTCGTTATGGGGTCGGTTTCGGGCCTTCATTTCCCTCCTCCATCATTTCCGCAGCACTCTGAGCAACACCCACCTCCTCAAGTGCTCGGTAACTCTCTTTCCCTTCCTCGCCATTCTCTTTGTTCTTCCTCTGTTTTTTGTCTGTTTTAGCGTCTGTTTTGGGGTGATTTCGAGCACCGATTGTTGTTTCATTTTAATTGTCTTCCGCAAGCGTTTTCTAACCCCATTGCAGGCCCGTAGCCTATCATTATGAGTAACAAACCGGGTTCAGAAAACTCGGGGCGTTACAGTGCTGGCATGGAAGGTCTCTAAAGATCAATGAAAATTATGATTTTTTTTTGGAGGGGGAGGTTGGCAGCAGACTTCTTTTATTTTTTTTTCATGTCGGCCCTCCCCCTGTCGTGTGTCTGATTCTCCCTTCTCTTTCTTTTCACTTCCTTGTAAATTGCAACCATCTATTGACCAATGTTTGATTGGTCATGTAGAGGTGTAGGATCATCCTATAGTGAGAGCGAGTTAAAGTAGTCAACTCAAGTGAGCTAAACAAACCAAGCAAGCAATCCAAATCAAGTGATCAATACGAGTTGACTTAGCAATACCCGCCGAGCAAGAAATACGAATTGAACAAGCAATATGAATCAAACGAGTGATACGAATTAAGTGAGCGATATGAGTCAACCTAGTCAAACAAGTCGATCAAACAATACAAGCCGAGCGAGTAATACGAACTGACCGTGCAATGTGAATTGAACAAGTGATACGAATCAAGTGAGCGATACGAGTCAACCAAGTCGATCAAACAATACAAGAAAAGCGAGTAATACGAACCGAGCAATCAATACGAATCAAGGGAGAGATACGAGTCAATCGAGTTAAACGAGTCGATCAAATAATACAAGCTGAGTGAGTAATACAAATTGACCGAGCAATGTGAATCGAACAAGTGATATGAATCAAGTGAGCGATACGAGTCAACCGAGTCGATCAAACAATACGAGAAAAGTGAGTAATATGAACCGAGCAAGCAATACGTGTAACGACCCCGGCCAGGAGCCGTCACGTGTTCATATCCTTTCATTAATCGTTTGCTTGACTTTTACTATTATTACATTCACTTACTATCTCTCAACAGACTTTTACATTTTACATATGTATTTTTTTTTTCTAAACTGGTAATAGAGGCGCAGAACCATTAAGGAAGACGAACCCTCTCATGCCCAACTTCCCACGCCTCGTCGGCTCAAACTTTCACAGAGTCGAGCGACTGGACTCGGTCATCGGTTTCTTGACAATTTCGGGAAAAGAGGAAGTGCCCTCAATTCTCTTAACAAAATACCACTCGGGTTTGCATGGGTCGCATGCGTTGACAACCCTCAGAAACTTAGTCGTCCGGTCATCACGTGCATTACGCGTGAATCGCTTAACATCACCTAAAAGGAGACATCTTCCGGTGGGCACGTGGGCCTCGCGTGCTAAATTAAAACATCATCCGGTCACTAAATGACAAAAACACATTTTATATCTTCCGGTCGCTAAACGACAAAACACATTTTACATCTTCCGGTCGCTAAACAACAAAACACATTTTACATCTTCCGGTGACGTCATCCGGAAGACTAAACCATCATACAACTATCCTTCGGCATCTGCCGATGACGTCAGCTGGAAGACTAAACCAACAAACAACTACCCTTCGGCATCTGCCGATGACGTCAGCCGGAAGACTAAACCATCAACAAATTAACTCTCGGCATCTGCCGATGACGTCAACCGGAAGATTGCCTCATCCAGCTTCCGTCTTACGGTAGAGAACACTAAATCATCAAATGACTCCTCCCAACAGAAAGAAAACACAACTCATTCAAAATGCATATAGCGGAAGACTTAAGCAACAGATCATTTATAAATCTATATAATCATTCCCTGACTCAGTGATCCACTAGACAGTTTCAAAGTTCAACGTTTTTAAATAATCTCATCCTACTTAAGCTACCATATCCTTTAACATACTGTAACATAAGAGTCTTAACCAGGGGTCATAAATCGCCTCTCCAGTCCCGCACTGTCACCTTGGGCATCCTCCAGCAACCAGCCTTAAGCATCCTCTTTGAACATAACATCCTCACCTGAACCTTCTTCACCTACACCATAAGGTTTAACTATAAGCCTAATGCTTAGTAAGGAATGCATGCTGACAGATATACATGAGTACACAATTTAAAGAGACATAATTCATAACCCATTCTTCATTCATGTTCATCTTTATCATTTACATAACATGTATTAAGGCAGGGAACGAGGGAGGAAGACAGGGGTACATAGTCATTTGCCTATCGCGGCAGTCGTACATAATCATTTGCCTATCGCGGCAATCATGATACATCACTCGGCCTCCCCAGTGAGAGAATTCGCGAGCCATACATATCATTAACTCGGCCTCCACCAGTGGGAGATTTCGCGAGTCGTACATATCATTAACTCGGCCTCCACCAGTGGGAGATTTCGCGAGTCATACATAACATAGTCTTTCCCCGCCCTGCACTTAATCTTGGTTACATTTGCTTTTCATATTCTCAACTTAATCATAACAGGGACACAGTGCATAGACATAAAGTTCATAGAGAGAAGTCATATCATGAGGACAAGTAAAACATCCTGTAACTTTACATTTACTTACACAACTTCTTCATATCGTGGAAATAACAAATCATAGTCAATAAGCTAACATCTCAGTGATTTCCTAATACCCTTACGGTGTAGGGCCTTAGTGGCCGGAAATCTTAATACATTCACTTACCTGGATTCCTTAGCAATCCGAGCTTCTTTCCTTTAAACTTCTTCACCTAAAACATGTACATTACAGTAGTTAAAACAAAGTCCTAATAGTCCTAATCATAAACCATCCTAGGATCTAATAGCTAAAGTCATTCTGATTCCTCTGTTTGACACACTGCAGTCTGAAATCCGAAACTAGGTGGACAGGTTTTACCATTGATTAAATCCGAGTTGGTTACTTAAAATGCTCAGAATCGATTCGGGATGACATTTCTACTCCCAGATTTTAAAAGTCAAAAACTACTCGGCCACTGCTAAAAATCCGAACTCAGTGCCGAGCTGAAAACAGAGCTCTATTTACTAATGAATGACTACATTGTCCACTTCATACCTCGGGTGTGGATTTGCAGAGAAGAGCAAGCTCGAAACCAGCCGTCGGTAAAGGGAAGTTCTGGTAGCCGAGAGCAAGAACTTGGGAGAGAAGAAATCGCCGAGAGGGAATGTCGGCTACAGTGGTAATAAAATGAGGTTTAAGGTTTCCATTTCCTATTTATACCTAATCCATCAATTCTAATTACTAAACTGCCACCCAACCTAGTTTTACTCAACTTGTAATAAATTTGTCTTAACATTAAATTTAAATCATAACGGTTAAATAAGAGGGTGACAATGAAAATGGTCAGAAAATCACCTGGCCGAAATGTCGGGTGTTACATCCACCCTTCCTTAAACAAAATTTTCGTCCTCGAAAATTGCTCAAGCAAATAACTTAGGATATTTGTCCAACATCTCCTGCTGTCTTTCCCATGTGGCTTCTTCAATGCCGTGATTTGTCCATAAAACTTTCACCAATGGGATCTCTTTGTTTCTCAGAGTCTTGACTGCATATTCCAATATCTGTATCGGTTTCTCCTCATACTCCAGTGTCGGTTCTAAACCAATATCCGATGGCTGGATGACCTGCATCGGATCACGCATGCACTTCCTTAACATTGACACATGGAAGACATTATGAACTTTATCCAATGATGGGGGCAGTTGCAGTCTGTAAGCTGTACTCCCGATTTTTGCCAAGACAGGGAAGGGTCCAATAAACCTAGGATTAAGTTTTCCCTTCTTGCCAAATCTTAAGACTCCTCTAAATGGTGACACCTTTAAGAATACTTCATCTCCTACCGAAAACTCGAGTTCCCTTCTCCTTTGATCTGCATAACACTTCTGCCGGCTTTGTGCAGTCATCATTCTTTTCCGAATAGTGGCAATCTTATCTGACATTTGCTGCAGAATATCAGGTCCAAGAAGTTTTGTTTCACCAACCTCGTCCCAGTAAAGGGGTGACCTACATTTCCTACCATACAGTGCTTCATAAGGTGCCATACCAATGGTGGACTGATAACTGTTATTGTAGGAGAACTCAACCAGAGGTAATTGTCTGCTCCAAGTTGTCTGAAAGTCAAGTACACATGCTCTCAACATATCTTCGAGTATTTGAATCGTCCTTTCTGATTGGCCATCGGTCTGTGGGTGAAAAGCTGTGCTGAAAGATAACTTTGTACCTAATGTGCCTTGCAAACTTTTCCAGAATCGAGAGGTAAACCTGGGATCACGGTCAGAGACAATGGATACTGGGATCCCATGCAACCTAATAATTTCCTGAACATAAAGATCAGCAATTTGGTCCATCGTATAGGTGGTCCTTACAGGTAAGAAATGGGCCGATTTCGTCAGTCTATCCACCACAACCCAAATACAATCATGCCCTTTTGTCGTCTTAGGTAGTCCTACAACAAAATCCATAGCTATATGTTCCCACTTCCATTCGGGAATAGGCAACGGCTGAAGAGTACCTCCTGGACGTTGGTGCTCGGCTTTGACTTGTTGGCATACTAAACAGGACTCCACATACTTAGCAACATCCCTTTTTAGGTTAGGCCACCAGTATTGTAACTTCAGGTCTCGGTACATCTTGGTGCAGCCAGGATGTACAGAAAAGGAAGAGGAGTGCGCCTCAGCCAAGATCAACTTACGCAATTCCACATCATTAGGAATGCACCACCGATTTCTAAACCTCAGGATCCCACCCTTGGAGAGACTGAACTCGGAGGTGGTGTCCTTCAACTTATCCATCATGCTGATATTTTCCACTGAATCCTTCTGTTGTGCATCCTTGATCTTTTCCAAAATTGTTGGTTGAATAGTTAACTCAGCGAGCAAGACTGATAACTCTGGAACTATCTCCAAGTCAAATTTCTGAACTTCTGTTCTTAAGGGTATAGACATGGTTGAAACCACTGGCTGCATTGTTGTTGACATCCTACTCAACGCATCGGCTACAGAGTTAGCCTTCCCGGGGTGATACTTGATCTCAAAATCGTAGTCCTTGACAAATTCCAACCAACGTCTCTGTCTCATGTTCAATTCCTTCTGCGTGAAGAGGTACTTTAGACTTTTATGGTCAGAAAACACCTCACATTGCTGTCCATATAAATAGTGCCTCCAAATCTTCAAGGCAAAAACAACAGCAGCTAATTCTAGATCATGAGTGGGGTAATTTTGCTCGTAACTCTTTAGCTGCCTGGACGCATACGCTATAACTTTACCCTCTTGCATCAAAACACAACCTAAACCAACTTTAGACGCATCACAGTAAACACTAAATTTTCCTTCTTCGGTTGGGAGGGTCAATACAGGAGCTGTTGTTAACTTCAGTTTTAACGTCTGGAAGCTGTCTTCACAGGCTTCAGTCCAAGAATACTTAATGTCCTTCTTTGTCAAACCTGTCAGGGGTTTAGCTATCATAGAAAATCCCTTGATGAACTTCCTGTAATAGCCTGCCAATCCAAGGAAGCTGCGGACTTCACTGGCATTCTTAGGTTGAGGCCAATCCTTTACTGCCTGAATTTTGGTTGGGTCCACAGATATGCCATTAGCAGAAACTACATGGCCAAGGAAATTAACCTTATCTAACCAAAACTCACACTTAGACAGCTTGGCGTAAAGTTGATGCTCCTTCAATGTCGTCAAAACTACTTTCAAATGTTCTTCATGGTCAGCCACAGTTCGGGAATATATCAAGATATCATCTATGAATACAATCACAAACTTATCCAAATACTCACGAAACACACGGTTCATTAGATCCATAAAAGCGGCAGGGGCGTTTGTCAATCCAAACGACATGACTAAGAATTCATAATGTCCATAGCGGGTTCTGAAGGCTGTCTTTGGTATATCTCCTTCTTTAACCTTCAGTTGGTAATAACCCGAACGTAAATCTATCTTTGAAATACCTTAGCTCCTTGCAATTGGTCAAACAAATCGTCAATCCTGGGTAAGGGGTATCTATTCTTGATTGTCAACTTATTTAGTTCCCTGTAGTCTATGCACATTCTAAGAGAACCATCCTTCTTCCTTACAAATAAGACTGGTGCACCCCAAGGAGAACTGCTGGGGCGAATAAATCCCTTGTCAACCAATTCCTGCAGTTGAACCTTCAATTCTTTCAACTCAACAGGTGCCATACGGTAAGGATTCTTAGATACAGGTGATGCCTCGGGGTATGTATCAATTACAAACTCTATCTCTCTATCGGGTGGTATACCCGGTAAATCATCTAAGAATGCCTCGGGAAACTCTCGGACTATAGGAATATCCTGTAGCTCAATTTTATTCTTCACCCGGTCATCTATTACACTAGCCAGGTAGCTCTCACAACCACCTCTCAGCATTCGGTATATTTCTAGTGAGGATATAATTGGTATCTTACTTATTTTAGGAATAGCTTGGAAGGAATAATGGTTATCATTTGGGGGTCTAAAATCAACTATTCCAGATCTACAACTTATCGTGGCATGATGTCTAAATAACCAATCCATCCCTAATATCACTTCATACCCTTTTATGTCAATGACAATTAATTCCGCATAGAGATTCTTATCCCCTAAGGACACGACGTCACCCTTAACAATCTGTTCTGAATGTAGGGACTTCCCTGATGGCAACACAACACTATATGACCTTTCAGCTGGTAAGGGTCCTATGCTATGTTTGCATACAAACAAGGTTGATATAAACGAGTGTGTGGCCCCTGTATCTATGAGTGTATAAGCAGCAAAACCACAGATCATGATGGTACCTGATATGACTGTGTGTTGATCAGCTCCCTCATCTTCCATCAACGCATACACTCTGGGTACAACCCTTGCACGGTTCGGGTCTGGCGGCATGGGACAATCTCTGACCATGTGTCCGGTCTTATCACACCTGAAACAGCGGCCAGAAAGCAACTTGCACTCACCAGGGTGGTTCCTCTGACATGTAGGGCACAGAGGTGCCAAAGGTCTCTTTCCTTTTCCCTGATCATCATTCTGGTTGAGGGGCCTCTTCATTCCATGCTGTTGTTGCTGTGGTCCCCTGTTCTGTCGTGGCTGCCAACCTTTGTTCTGACGTGGTGGCGGCTGAGTGTCCTTCATGAGTTTCTTTGGCTGTTCGCGCTGTGCATATGCTGTCATTCTTTCTGCCTCTTCTAGCTCCAAGGCCTTAGCCGTCACTTCACCATAAGGTACATTATGTATCCCGGCAGTCTTCACTTTCATGTACAGACTTGGCTTCAGTCCTTGAACAAACTGGTAAATCTTATCTTCCTCATCCTCAATCATACGGGGAGCAAACCGTGATAAAGCATCAAATTCACATATATAATCCGTCACAGAGCCAGTTTGTCGTAGATTCATAAACTCCTTCTTCTTGTTGGCCCGAACAGTCCTATTGAAGTACTTGTCAAAGAAGGCAGTCTTGAACATCCCCCAGGTCATAGCTTCGGCATTAGTGGTGCTCTGGATCGAGTCCCACCAATGCCTTGCACTTAACTCCAAATGAAAGACAGCATAGGTGACCTTATCCCCTTCGTCAACCTTTGCATACTTAAACATGTCTTCTATCTTTCGAATCCACTCCTCAGCATGAATAGGATCTGAGACATACCCATTAAACACCGGGGGTCGAAGCCGGTGGAAGCGCTCACCCCCATGATCATGAGTTGCATTAGTACTGGAGTTGCCTTGTTCTTCTCTAGCTGTCATCAGTCGTTCTATCTGGTGAGATTGGCGCATGACCAACTCAGTCAATTGAGCAATAGCATTGCTATCCTCATTGGTCTCTCTCTGTTGACCTCTAACCATCTTGGGATTCCTAGACAAATCATTACAGGCATAACTTAACTTAATGACATACATGAAATCATAAACACTTACAGTTGCTGAGGTGTGCTCAAGTGACAGTCAGTGCTGGAAGGCAGTCTGCAGAATCGGTTTTAGAACCTGGTTTTGCTCTGATACCACAATTGTAACGACCCCGGCCAGGAGCCGTCACGTGTTCATATCCTTTCATTAATCGTTTGCTTGACTTTTACTATTATTACATTCACTTACTATCTCTCAACAGACTTTTACATTTTACATATGTATTTTTTTTTTTTCTAAACTGGTAATAGAGACGCAGAACCATTAAGGAAGACGAACCCTCTCATGCCCAACTTCCCACGCCTCGTCGGCTCAAACTTTCACAGAGTCGAGCGACTGGACTCGGTCATCGGTTTCTTGACAATTTCAGGAAAAGAGGAAGTGCCCTCAATTCTCTTAACAAAATACCACTCGGGTTTGCATGGGTCGCATGCGTTGACAACCCTCAGAAACTTAGTCGTCCGGTCATCACGTGCATTACGCGTGACTCGCTTAACATCACCTAAAAGGAGACATCTTCCGGTGGGCACGTGGGCCTCGCGTGCTAAATTAAAACATCATTCGGTCACTAAATGACAAAAACACATTTTATATCTTCCGGTCGCTAAACGACAAAACACATTTTACATCTTCCGGTCGCTAAACAACAAAACACATTTTACATCTTCCGGTGACGTCATCCGGAAGACTAAACCATCATACAACTATCCTTCGGCATCTGCCGATGACGTCAGCCGGAAGACTAAACCAACAAACAACTACCCTTCGGCATCTGCCGATGACGTCAGCCAGAAGACTAAACCATCAACAAATTAACTCTCGGCATCTGCCGATGACGTCAACCGGAAGATTGCCTCATCCAGCTTCCGTCTTACGGTAGAGAACACTAAATCATCAAATGACTCCTCCCAACAGAAAGAAAACACAACTCATTCAAAATGCATATAGCGGAAGACTTAAGCAACAGATCATTTATAAATCTATATAATCATTCCCTGACTCAGTGATCCACTAGACAGTTTCAAAGTTCAACGTTTTTAAATAATCTCATCCTACTTAAGCTACCATATCCTTTAACATACTGTAACATAAGAGTCTTAACCAGGGGTCATAAATCGCCTCTCCAGTCCCGCACTGTCACCTTGGGCATCCTCCAGCAACCAGCCTTAAGCATCCTCTTTGAACATAACATCCTCACCTGAACCTTCTTCACCTACACCATAAGGTTTAACTATAAGCCTAATGCTTAGTAAGGAATGCATGCTGACAGATATACATGAGTACACAATTTAAAGAGACATAATTCATAACCCATTCTTCATTCATGTTCATCTTTATCATTTACATAACATGTATTAAGGCAGGGAACGAGGGAGGAAGACAGGGGTACATAGTCATTTGCCTATCGCGGCAGTCGTACATAATCATTTGCCTATCGCGGCAATCATGATACATCACTCGGCCTCCCCAGTGGGAGAATTCGCGAGCCATACATATCATTAACTCGGCCTCCACCAGTGGGAGATTTCGCGAGTCGTACATATCATTAACTCGGCCTCCACCAGTGGGAGATTTCGCGAGTCATACATAACATAGTCTTTCCCCGCCCTGCACTTAATCTTGGTTACATTTGCTTTTCATATTCTCAACTTAATCATAACAGGGACACAGTGCATAGACATAAAGTTCATAGAGAGAAGTCATATCATGAGGACAAGTAAAACATCCTGTAACTTTACATTTACTTACACAACTTCTTCATATCGTGGAAATAACAAATCATAGTCAATAAGCTAACATCTCAGTGATTTCCTAATACCCTTACGGTGTAGGGCCCTAGTGGCCGGAAATCTTAATACATTCACTTACCTGGATTCCTTAGCAATCCGAGCTTCTTTCCTTTAAACTTCTTCACCTAAAACATGTACATTACAGTAGTTAAAACAAAGTCCTAATAGTCCTAATCATAAACCATCCTAGGATCTAATAGCTAAAGTCATTCCGATTCCTCTGTTTGACACACTGCAGTCTGAAATCCGAAACTAGGTGGACAGGTTTTACCATTGATTAAATCCGAGTTGGTTACTTAAAATGCTCAGAATCGATTCGGGATGACATTTCTACTCCCAGATTTTAAAAGTCAAAAACTACTCGGCCACTGCTAAAAATCCGAACTCAGTGCCGAGCTGAAAACAGAGCTCTATTTACTAATGAATGACTACATTGTCCACTTCATACCTCGGGTGTGGATTTGCAGAGAAGAGCAAGCTCGAAACCAGCCGTCGGTAAAGGGAAGTTCTGGTAGCCGAGAGCAAGAACTTGGGAGAGAAGAAATCGCCGAGAGGGAATGTCGGCTACAGTGGTAATAAAATGAGGTTTAAGGTTTCCATTTCCTATTTATACCTAATCCATCAATTCTAATTACTAAACTGCCACCCAACTTAGTTTTACTCAACTTGTAATAAATTTGTCTTAACATTAAATTTAAATCATAACGGTTAAATAAGAGGGTGACAATGAAAATGGTCAGAAAATCACCTGGCCGAAATGTCGGGTGTTACAATACGAATCAAGGGAGAGATATGAGTCAACTGAGTTAAGCGAGTCGATCAAACAATACGAGCCGAGCGAGTAATACGAACCGAGTGACCAATACGAACCCAATGAGTGATATGAATCAAGTAAGCGATACGAGTCAATCGAGTTAAACGAGTCGATCAAACCATACAAGCCGAGCGAGTAATACAAACTGACTGAGCAATGTGAATAGAACAAGTGATACGAACCAAGTGAGTGATACGAACCAAGTGAGCGATACGAGTCAATCGAGTCGATCAAACAATGTGAGAAAAGTGAGTAATATGAACCGAGCAAGCAATACGAATCAAGGGAGAGATACGAGTCAACTGAGTTGAGCGAGTCAACCAAAAGATATGAGCCGAGCGAGTAATACGAACCGAGTGACCAACACGAACCCAATGAGTGATGTGAATCAAGTAAGAGATACAAGTCAACCGAGTTAAACGAGTCGATCAAACAATACAAGTCGAGCGATCAATATGAACCGACTGAGCAATACGAATCAAGCGAGCAATATGAACCGAGCTAGTAATACGACCCGAGCGAGCATATTACCTGAGCTGTATGAGCGGATCGAGCCATACAAACCGAGCGAGCAAAAACGGCCCTAGCAAGCAATACAAACCGAACAAGCAATATGAATTGAGCAACCGACACGAGCTGACTAAGTGAACGATACGAATCAATGACCGTTACAAGTTGACTGAGCAATACAAGCCGACTGAGCGAACATTATGAACATAGCGAGAAATATGAACTAAACAAGTTGTATGAATTGAATGAATTATACGAACCGAGTGATCGATATGAGTAAATCGAGTTAAACAAGTCGATTAATTGAGTGAGTAATACGATCTGAGCAAGCTATACGAGCAGAGTGAGCCATTCAAACCGAGCAAGTAATACGAACCAAACAAGCAATACGAATCAAGCGACCAACACTAGCCGAGCGAACGATACGAATCAACGATCGATACGAGCTGACTGAGTGAATGATACTGTAATGACCCCAAAAATTTAATTTTCGTTTTTTCTCAATTTGAAACCCTAATATTTTTTCCAAATCGATTTGCAATTTAGGTTAAATTAAATCGTTATAAAAGCCTAATTTTTCTTAATTCAAAATCCGTAAAAATAGCGAAAATTATTTAATAGGCAGAAGCTTGAAACAATTATCAATAAATAATTAAAAAAATTCAATACTAAACAAACATTAAATAAACCTCATTTATTGATTTTTAAAACAATAACATTGTTAATTAAAAAATCCAACTAATAATAAAATAAATTACTCAAATTGAAATTAAATGCAATTAAATATGAAATATTCTTTTAAAATGATATAAACTCATAACTTTAAATTATTTTTCAGAACCAACGATAATATCCTCCTCTGTATGCTCGCCCGCCTCTGAAAAATTCTCGATAAATGTAAGTTCATCCCCAGATAAAAACTCATCTATATCACAAAACTAATATATGAGATAAACTCAGTAAGTGAAAACACGTGTATGTGATTTTAATTGCATGCATTACCAAATTTCATGCTTTAGAAGTTACATACTAGATGAAACTCATTTTTCAATCCTTATCATGTATTTAGGCTTTCATAAAACTAGCAATTTCTTACCCTCATAAAGTTTCATAAGTCATCTCAATTTATAACAATGTGTTCAGGCTTTCATTAGTCATCTCATGCTTTTAAGCTCTCATTAGTTTTCTCATGTTTTCCGTCAATTCTAGTCATTTTCATGCATTTCATATTCGCATACATTATGACCTATCGTTTTTATCTTTCTACATTTCTAAGTCAATGCATATACATACATGTCCAAGTAATAACATAATTGAATAATAAAATACTTTAAAGAAAATAATTAATAAATGTTTCGTGATGTAGGACCTACGGCCAAAACATTGAAAATCTAGTGTTTTACTTACTTAGATTCCGAAAGAGAGAAACAGAATAGGGTTTTAGGTACTTTTTTCGAGCGTTAGATTGATCTTCTTTGCTTAAAAATTAGGGAGGTTTAAACTTCTTCTTTTATTCTAAAATAATCATTTTGAAATTAATGAGGGTAGAAATTTCTTACCAATAAAATCCTAGCGTTGAATTTTCAAATTGATTTGTGCGTCCTTAACAATCCAAAATATTCGGTTGAACGATTTTAGATTTGGGCTAGTTTGGTCAATTGGGGTTGGTTCAGTCTGGTTCTGAACTACTGGTCTGGTTCAACTCATTGTTCGGTTCGGTTTGGATTTTTAAAAGAAATCTTTCTTTTTTCGTCCTTCACCCGTGTGATTCTGTCGAGAGGGAGAGTGTAAGAGAGAGAGGGATAAAGACTACGAGAGAGAGGGAAATCTTACACCGCTAAAGGGAGGTCACTCAATCGGGAGGAGTTTCCCGTAGTCGCGAAGTGAAGCTTGACTGAGAAGGATTTCGTCGATTGAGTGTGGAGTCGAACGAAGTCTCGATTCTTCTTTCTATGAGGTGTTCGCTCAAATCTGGATAGCTCACGGTGGTTGGAGCAAGTTTCAGCGGCCGAAGGTCGGGGATGGTGGTTCTTTGAGGTGAGAACTTTTCGATTGTTCTGAGGTTTACAGAATATGAGAGACAGTTGTTACATCGGTGTGATTTTTCTTTATCATCGAGCACTTCAATCTATAGAAAGAGTTTTTTCAAAACTTTCCTTAGATAGAGGAATACGAATCTGACCCTCCAAATGGGCAAATTCAAAAAATAAAATAAGGAAAGAATTGATTTCCTTAACGTTTATAGAATATTAGCTTTGAAATTAGGGCTGAATTATTTCCTTAGGTGGGACTAGGAAAGGAATTGGTTTGATCGGTTGCTAATTATGGTTAGATTTTGTAAATGTTTATGTGTTGACATATTTTTTTTGCAAACATATTTTAAGGAATTTATATTATTTCCTATTGTGTGATTTAAATCTATGAAGATTGATCCTCGGGATTCATACTATTCGATCTCTGCGATATAAGTAATCAAATCAAACGAAGACTATATTCCTTAAGTGTTGGGATTCGTCTTGGATGATTGGATGATTCCTTCCTAAAATAGTATGCACGATGTCTCACGCGCAAACAGGAGAATCTCTGTTTCCTTTCTTCATGTGAATCTTTTAAATATGGCATTTGAATTACTCCTCATGTAAGGTAATTGCAAATCATATAAAAACAATATTTTTAATAGAAAGAATTGGCGAAACAAATATTGTGATCTCGGGTTTTCTTGTGGACGCTGTAGTTCTTCTATTTATTATATGATTCTCCAATCATTGATTGGAAGTTATACGCACTCTGTTTGTGAATTGATCTAATTATCTTCAGAGTGTGTTGGTTTGATGCAACTGTAGACAACGACGAATGTCATCGATGGTGTCCCAGGTGCAATTCAGTTTCTTTCATTGAAACTCAGTCTCGGGAGAAGACAGCCTGGAACTCGGGAGGAGTTCTGATCGTGGGCAAGAGATCTTGCCATACACGGATTCTGGGAGGAGTCTTCAACGACAAGGGGAGCTTGTTATCTTTAGATTCCGGGAGGAGTCGCCATCAACAAGGGGATCTTGTTGCATTCAGATTCCGGGAGGGATTGATTACAAGTCGAGGGGAGCTCGCAAAAACTGTTTCACTGAGGAAGTTAGTGAGAGGCGGCGACAAAGGTAAGAGAGAGTCTTTAATTGTTTAAGTCTGATTGTTTTGTAACTTTGAGAACTCGTGAATTAGTTTTTAATTCTGGGAGTGGCCCCGCAGACGTAGGCAATTGCCGAACTGCGTTACCAATCTCCTGTCTCGTTATTTTATGCACTTTATTATTGTCTATTATTACAATAATTAATTGGTATCTCACAAAGTGTTTCACTGACACTATGGCATTAAGTAACTAACTTGATCTTTCAGATTTGATTAAATTGCAGAAATTTGAATATCTAATTTAGACTATTTTGGGGATAAATTTTGATATGTTACAATCTACTCTCGTTAAAAGAAATTTTGTCCTCGAAATTTAAACAATCACCTAAAAAGTTCTGGGTAGACCTTTCTCATTTTTTCTTCCATTTTTCAGGTTGCTTTCTCAATGTTTCGATTCTTCCATAGAACTCTTATGAGCGAGAACTTCTTATTCTGCAGTTCTCTTTCTCTTGACTCCATAATTTGATTTAGTCTCTCTTTGAAGGATAAGTTAGGGTTTAGCACAAATTCTTCAGATCTCATTGGCAAGATATGTGAGGGATCTCGAATGTATTTCTTCAGCATCGAGATATGAAACACGTTGTGAACCGGCTTGAGTGACTTTGGTAAATTCAACTCATAAGCAACTTCTCCTATTCTTGCTGAAATTGTAAATGAGTCTATGTATCTTGGGCTCAATTTTTCTTTCTTTCTAAATGCATCACATTTTTCATTGGAGAAACTTTCAAAAATACTTGATCACCTTCAGCAAATTTTAATTCCCTCCTCCTTTGATATGTATAGCTTTTTTGTCTACTTTGGGCCACAAAAATTCTTTTTCGGGCTCATATGCTGAGATATCAGGGGGTTTGTCCCAGATGCACCCGAATTTGAGAGTTGCTACAGTACTCCCCACGTATGGAGGAATACGGTACTCCCCGTGTATGGAGCTACGATACTCCCTGCTTGTGGAGGAATGTGGTACTCCCCGCATATGGAGCTATGGTACTCTCTGCTTATTAAAGAATGCAGTACTCCTCGCATATGGAACTGCGATACTCCCCGCTTATGAAAAAATGCGGTACTCCCCGCGTATGGAGCTGTGGTACTCCCCACTTATGGAGGAATGTGCGGTACGCCCCGCAAATGGCAGAATGGACTCTGAGCTATGCTAGTCCTGTTAACCGACCTAGCCAGTATCTGTTCGTTGATACCCCTAGTATGATAAGTCCACTGCATGGTCTCCTTTGAGCCTAGGGTTGAGTGTTATTGAGTCCCTCCTTGTGTGCTCTAGTGCGTGTCCCGGTGGCCCAGGGTTGAGTTGTTGTTAGTCCCTCTTGGTTGATAAGTCCACTGCCTGGTCTCCCTTGAGCTTAAGGTTGAGTGGTTATTAAGTCCCTCCTGGTGTGCTCTAGCGCGTGTCTCGGTGGCCCAGGGTTAAGTGGTTGTTAGTCCCTCCTGGTTGATAAGTGCACTACGTGGTCTCCCTTGAGCCCAGAGTTGAGTGGTTGTTGAGTCCATCTTGGTGTGCTCTAGCGCATGTCCCGATGGCCCAGGGTTTAGTGGTGTTAGTCCCTCCTGGTTGATAAGTCCACTGCATGGTCTCCCTTGAGCCCAGGGTTGAGTGATCGTTGATTCCTTCCTGTGAGCTACCATGTGATCCACGAGGCCCAGGGTATGCCGACCGTGATCCCCTTGGTAGTTGACTAACACCCTTGTGCGGTGTTCTCGAGGGCCCAGGGTAGAGTGATCGTTGATTCCCTCCTGTGAGCTACCGTGTGATCCACGAGGCCCAGGGTATGCCGACCGTGATCCCCTTGGTGGTTGAGTAAGACCTTTGTACGGTGTTCCCGAGGGCCCAGGGTAGAGTCATCGTTGATTCCCTCCTGAAAGCTACCGTGTGATCCACGAGGTCCAGGGTATGCCGACCGTGATCCCCCTGGTGGTTGACTATGTAGTATGGTATGGATGATGAGAGCATAGTTTATTGCATTTACTTTATTTTAAAAGTTAGCCTAATCGATCTATCTAAAAATGAGAAGAGATCTAATAATATGGAACTGGTTTTGAGATTTGCTACTCATTCATTGATTTTATAACTGACTATGTATGATAGTGGTAGGTATAGCATCCTATACTGAGTTTGTCACTCACCCATCGACTTTTCCCTCTTCAAGTAAAGGAAAGAGAAAGAAGAATTGTTTGGGATCAGTACCGGAGGCATTATATTTCTTTTGTCTTTTTCATTCCTAATTTGTAATGAGTAAGAACATATTCGAGATTGTACTGTACTGGGCACGTAACTAAATTCATTTATCTTGTATTTCTACTATTGCTTGTATTCTCACATTTGTTTTGCTTAGAGGTCATGGGTCGATCATAAAACTTCCGCACAAAGCCTGAGGTTAGACGGTGGATCTCCTTGAGGTTAATCGTTTTACCTGGCATTTTTGTTAGGCCCCCTCCCGGGTCGTGACGGTTTGTCTCAAAATATCAAGTCCAACAAGGATACCTTCACCGACCTCATCTCAGTGTACTGGTGATCTACACTTTCTACCATAAAGTGCTTCATAAGTCGCAATTCCAATTGAAGCCCGATAGCTATTGTTATAGGAAAATTCTACCGGCAGCAAAATCTTACACCAATTCCCTTGAAAATCGATAGCGCAAGCTCTCAACATGTCCTCTAAAGTTTGAATCTTTCTTTTTGACTGACCATCTATTTAAGGGTGAAAAGCTGTACTTAAATTTAACTGAATGCCCATTGCTTTCTATAAACTTTTCCAGAACTTTGACGTGAAATGAGTATCTCGATTCGAAACTATAGAGATAGGTGTACGTGAAGTCTAATAATGCCCATAATATATATTTGCGCATATTGATCCATATTGAAGGTAGTTCATACGAGAAGAAAATGCGCCAATTTTTGTCAGTCTATCTACATTGTATATGCTCTCATTTCTACTGAGGTACAAATAACGGTTGTAAAATGCCAATAGGTCTTTGATGTTTCGCTTTGACTTGTTAACATGTAAGACATCTTTCAACAAATTTGGCCATGTCCAATTTCAATCCTAGCCACCAATAATGTTGCTTCAAATCTTGATGCATTTTGGTTGCACCAGGATGTACCGAGTATGAAATTAAGTGTGCTTCCTTTAATATAACTCCTTTCAATTCGGTATGGTTAGGTATACACCATCTTTTCTTAAATATAATAATTTCATCTTCCGAAATAGAAAATTCTGATATCTTCCCACCTATCAATTGATCTCTTATCTTACTTAAGAAAATATCGTCATGTTGTTTGTTCTTAATTTTCTCGAACAAGCTTGGTTGTAGTGTCATTGCAAATAATCTCTCAATCAATCTGGAATGTACTATCTCAATGTCAAATTTCTACATTTCTTCAACTAACTTTTCCAGAATTGGACTTAGTGTTGAAACACTTGAAGAGACTCTTCTACTTAATGCGTCGGCCACCGCGTTTGCCTTTCCAGAGTGATATATAATTTCACAATCATAATCCTTTACTAATTCCAACTATTTACGTTGTCTCATATTCAAGTCCTTTTGCATTAGAAAATATTTCAAGATCTTATAATCGGTGTAAATCTCACATCTTTCTCCATATAGATAGTGTCTCCAAATTTTAAGTGCATATATAACTACTGCAAGTTCCAAATCATGAGTCGGGTAATTCTTCTTGTGATCTTTTAACTGTATGAAAGCATAGGCTACAACTTCTCCTTCTTGCATAAGTACACATCCGAGTCCATATTTTGAGGTATCACTATAGACTACAATTTTTCCTGTTTAAGATGGTATAGTGAGTATTGGTGTTAAAATCAATCTTTCCTTTAGTTTTTGAAAGCTTTGTTCACATTCTTCAGTCCATAAATACTTAGCACCCTTCCTGGTGAATCTTGAGAGTGGTGTGGTTAGTTTTGAGAATCCTTCCACAAACTTCCTGTAATAGCCCGCAATACCAAGGAAGCTTTGTACTTCTGCTATATTTTTGGGTTGTGGCCACTTACTAACTGTTTCGATCTTTCTTGGGTCTACCAATACACCTTCTTTTGAGATTACGTGATCGAGAAAAGCTACTTCTTCCATCCAGAATTCGCAAATTGGAGAACTTCGCATATAGCTTTTCACGCATCAAAGTTGATAAAATAATTCGTAAGTGTCCTTCATGCTCTTCCTTACTCTTTGAGTAGATGAGAATATCGTCGATAAAAATAATTACGAATTCATCTAAGAAGTACTCGAATATTCGATTCATTAGAACTATAAAGGCGGTCAGGGCATTACTCAATTCGAATGGCATAACATGAAACTCATAGTGGCCATATCTCGTCTGAAATGTCATCTTGGGTACATCATCATCTTTGATTCTTAGCTGATGGTAGCCAGATCTGAGATCTATTTTTGAGAAAACTCCAGCACCTTTCAATTGATCAAACAAATCGTCAATTCTTGGAAGTTGTTTATTCTTTATGGTGACTTTATTCAGTTTTTGATAATCAATGCACATCCTCATTGATCCATCCTTTTTCTTCACGAATAATATTGGTGCGTCCCATGGTGAAAAACTTGGTCAAATGAATCCTTTTTTTAGCAATTCGTCGAGTTGAACTTTCAGCTCCTTTAATTTAGTTGGCGATATTCTGCATGGGGCTTTAGAGATCGGTATTGTTCCCGGAAGAATATCAATGCCGAATTCTGTGTTTCTTACTAGTGGCAACCTTGTTAAATCATTTGGGAAGACATCTGGATATTCACGAACTATCAGCACCTTATTTAAGGTTGTTGTTTCCTTGATTTGAGTGAACACAATGCTCTCCAAGAATCCAAAACATCCAGAGTTCAATAACCATTGTGTAGCGACCCTAACACTGTACCCCATTTTCCCGTACTATATTTTTTTTTGTCTTTATATCCTAATTAAATCTCGTACGTGTGAGCGGAAATAAAACTTTAAAATCGGGATCGGGATTGAAACTGAAATCGTTGAAGTCTAAGTTGTTAAACCGTTTAAGTTAAACTTAACTATAAAAATTAAATGAAAACAATCGGCAGAGGAGAAGGGGGCAAAAACGGCAAAAGCCGTGTAAAACATTGTGGCGATCGATCGCCCAAAACAGGCGATCGATCACCAGAAGCGATCTTCGCATGGCGAACAATCGCCCCTTAGGCGATCGCTCGATTGCCTAGCGATAGCCTCCCAGGCGATCCGTGATCGCCGTGTAACCATCGAGGGGCGATCGATCGCCAGAAACTAGGCGATCGATCGCCACACGCTCTGGAAATCTTCCAGAGCGTGGTTCCTCCTGGTGACCGATCGCCACCTCCTGGCAATTGATCGCCATCCTCTCTGCCTCCTCACTTCTTCTTTCTCTTTTTTCTCTTTTTCTTCGTTCCTTCTCTTCCCTCATTTCCACATACATTAATCAAAACCCTTCACCATTTCATCAAATTTTCATCCCACCTCTCAACCATACATTCCAATAAAACTCACTCAAAATCTCGTCATTCCTCACTTCATCAAACACCCGAAACAACGACTCGAAACTCAATTAAACATAACCCGTTTTCGTAAAAACAAACTACGTGGTTTGGTTTAAAAACTGAACATTTTCCTAATACCAAACATTTACAAAATACATTTTCAAAATGTTTTAAAACTCAAAATGTAACCTATCCACTATACAGAACCAAACATCCTAAAATATCTCTAACTATACAATAATTCATAATAAACCCAGTTCGCCCAAAATATCACTAAAACCCTCAAAACATTTAACCATGAGTCCCACGGGTCAAAATAAGCCTCGACTGCGCCAACGCACTCCCGCGACCATCCTCCGTCAACCGTATCACTCCTCAGGTGGAGGGATCTCGTCCTCACCTATGTCGAAGACACCTACACCATACAGACACCTATGAGATAAAAATCTCAGCAAGCTCTCGTAAATGCAGATGCGTGCAGATGCGTATGCCATTCATAAAACATGCAGATAACAGATTCAGATTCATTACGTCGCAGATAGATTGTCACCGAGGCCTAAACCCACCTCGCCGTGACCAGATAACAGATTACGTAGATTTTGTTGGTTCATTTTACTTTTTAATTAGGTCGCAGACAGAATGTCACCGAGGTCTAAACCACCTTGCCGTGACCAGATAACAGATTACGTAGATTTATTTCATTCCCTTAAACATATGCTTTAACAGATGTGATGCATGAGCAGTCAAATGCATAAAGTAAACAACCAGCATGTGTACCATTAAGATGATAAACAACCATAACCTATAAACGACTAACCTAACTACCCAACCAAAATAATTTAAACAAACGCATCACCAAAACTCCTCGAGACGACCTCGATGTACGGTGTAGGCCAATCGGCCAGATAAAATCATGAGAACTTACCTCGTGTCCGTTGCAGCTCAAGCTCCGTCCACGAGCGTTGTCCACCTAAGCAGTTTCACCAAATTGTCGTTAAAACGAGCTTAAACAATTTAACATCCAAAACTAACAAAATCCTTAACTAAGGAATTTCCTAAAATCTTAACTTAATAAATCGAAGTATTTAAACAACGATTAATATTCGATAGTTTTAAAACAAAAATCAACGAGTTTTCCTAAAAACCCGAAAATCCTCTAATTTTAACATTTCTCCCAAATTGTTCTAACTTCGTCCAATAACGTTCAATACATCCTTTATATCCTTAAGCACGGCAAACATATAAATTTCGAACCCTAAATCACATTTTTAACGATAATCTAAACGAAACCCTAATCGTTTAAACTTCGTAAAAACCAAAATAAACTTTCCCAAAACCTTAGAACCGTACCTAGGATCGGGATTGGGGAGGAAATTGCGAAGAACGGAGACGATCGGAGCACGAACCAGTCGCCGGAAATGAGAATCGTCGTGAATCGCCAAGGAGGGAGAGAATTCGCAGGAGAGAGAGAGAGAAAGAATTCGCGTGGAGAAGAAGAAAGGCAATTGCCCCTCTTTTTTTTTTATAATTTTTACTTTGATAAATTACCATTTTGTCCTTCCTTTGATTTTCTATTTATTTCGTCCATTGTTTCGTTAATTAGCTAACGATTCGGCTTCTTCAAATTTTCTTAATTTACCTATAAGTCCAACTTATTATTTGAGATTTATCAACTGTCCGTTCGCAAATCGGACCTTGTTTACTATTTTTTACTAAACGTCCTTTATATTACGAGAAACTTAATTACTCGAAACATAGCGTTAATACTCCGAAAATTCTCGTAAATTCCTTCAAATTCCCATTAATCGTTAGGATTGTAATAAAGCTCTCTTTTTGTAAAACGAACTTGATTTGACATATTTTCGAAAATGCCATTATATAATAAAATATTAATATCTCGTAAGCCGGGTATTACACATTGTGCTCGTAACGATGATATAACTGGAATTCTTGAACCATTTTTATCGCCATGAAATAAGAACGGTTCTTCTTCAAGCAATTGTATAGTGTCTGGTTAACTGAAATCTTACGACCTTTTTGCGACAATCAATAGTTGTATAGTGTCTGGTTAGCCAATCCATGCTGAGGATTATGTCATAATCTTGCATTGTCAAAGTGGTCAGGTCTGCTTCTAATTCTTTATCTCCAATATGAATTTTACACTCCCAAATAATAGAGTAGACTAGCATTATTTTACCTGACGGTGTGGCTACTTCTAACTAATGCTCTAAAGGTTTTATTACCTTATTTAATTTCTTTCAATGTATAAGGGTAATAAAAGAATGAGTTGCCCCATAATCAAATTAATATAAAGGAAGGTACTCAAGAAATTAGAAGCACACATGTTACTACAGTTGAATTTCCTTTAGCTTCCTCCTTTTTTATGGTGTAGATTCGAGCAAATGTTTCTAGCTAATCCTGGTCATTTTTAAGGCAATCCTTGATAAAGTGTCCAGCTTGACCGCACTTAAAACAAGTCATTACTCTAGCTTGGCATTCTCCAGTATGTGTCTTCTTGCAAGTGGGACATATTGGTATGATAGGTATAGCTGTCTAATTCACTGACTCTCTTTTAATGAACTTGGAGGCTCCAGTAGCAGCGTCATTGATCATTGGTCGCTTAGATCCAGCTCATTGCGGTGGTAGAAGTTTATTCCTTGTCGACTGTTGAACCTTCTCCGATATTCTTGAGCTTTGGAGATCTTTTGTTCACCAATCTCCATTTTGAGAGCTTTTTCAACTACTGCAGCAAACGGGGTGTCTCGTGAAGTGTGGAGATTGACATCCTTAAATATCTCTGCTCTTAATCCTTGAACAAAACGCTTTACTTTAAAGCCTCATTGCTGACCATGTGCGAAGCAAAGCGAAAGAGTTGATCAAACTTGTGTACATATTCAACTACACTTCTACTCTGCTTCAGGGACATGAATTCTTCCATCTTTGCATCCTTCATAGCATCAACAAAATATTTCTCATAGAAGAGTTCTTTAAATCGTTGCCACATAACAGTGGTATCTGGATGCATCACCTTCACCGAATCCCACCAATATCGTGCATCCATCCTGAACATTGTGGATGCACATGTAAACTTCTCTGTCTCCAATATCTTTGTATGCTCAAATATTTCCTCAATTGTTTTGATCCAATCCTCAGCAGCTGCCATTTCAGTCAAATTACCATCAAAGGTTTGAGGATCCAATCTTCGAAACCTCTCGAGATCAATGTTTATAAGTCGAGGTCTATTCAGATTATGCATCTGTGCGTTAGCCGTCTGGACTGTAGCAGCAGCCGCTTGGGCTATGACTGTTGTTGTTTCCATTAGCTGTTCAATTTTTCTAGCTTGCCTCTCAATCATTTCCATCATTCGATTAAGAACAACATCACACTCAATACTATTTCCTATACGGTTGGGCGTAGGTCTACATCATGAGGATTTATTATTGTTATTATTAAATAATAATAATAACAACCTAAAAAATTTATTTTTATTCTAATTTTGGAAAATAATTAAATATGAATGTACTAAAAATTATATCACAAAATTCATAAAATAAATTTCCATAAAAAATAAAATAAATGATTAAAGAAGTTCTTACTTGTTGATCGACAATCTTCTAGATACATGATAAGCATACAAAGTATTCTACAGAACCGTTTAAAAACCTAGTACTCTGATACCAACTGTAACCACTCCAAAAATTTAATTTTCGTTTATCCTCAAATTGAAACCCTGAGATTTTTCTCAAATCCATTTGCAAATTATGTTAAATTAGATCGTTATAAACCCTAATTTTTTTTAATTAGAAATCAATAAAAATAGCTGAAATTATTTAATAGGTGGAAATTTGAAACAACTATCAATAAATAATTAGAAAAATTCAATGCTAAATAAACATTAAATAAACCTCATTTATTGATTTTTAAAACAATAACATAGTTAATTAAAAAATCCAACGAATAATAAAATAAATTACTCAAACTGAAATTAAATGCAATTAAATATGAAATATTCTTTTAAAACGATATAAAACTATAACTTTAAATTATTATTTAGAACCAAGGACAATATCCACCTTTGTATGCTCACCCGCCTTTGAAAAATTCTCGATCAATTCAAATTCATCCTCAGATAAAAACTCACTTGCATCACAAAACTACTGCATGAGATAAACTCAGTAAGTGAAAACACGTGCATGTGATTTTAATTGCATATATTACCAAATTCCATAGTTTAGAAGTTACATATTAGATGAAACTCATTTTCTGATTCTTACCATGCGTTCAGTCTTTCAGAAAACTAACGGTTTCTTACCTTCATAAAGTTCCATCGGTCATCTCAATTTATAACCATGCGTTTAGGCTCTCATTAGTTATCTCATACGTTCAAACTCTTATTAGTCATCTCATGCGTTCGGGCTCTCATTAGCCTTCTCATGCTTTCCGTCACTTCCATTCATTTTCATGCATTTCATACTCGCATACATTATGACCTATCATTTTTATCTTTCTACATTCCTAAATCAATGTCTATACATGCGTGTCCAAGTAATAACATAATTGATTAATAAAATATTTTAAAGAAAATAATTAATAGCAGTTTCCTGATGTAGGGCCTATGGACAAAACATTGAAAATATAGTGTTTTATTTACTTGAATTCCGAGAGAGAGATGTAATAATGTTTTAGGTACTTTTTTCGAGCTTTAAATTAATCTTCTTTGCCTAAAAGTTAGGGAGTTTTAAACTTCTTCATTTATTCTAAAATAATCATTTTGAAATTAATAAGGGTAGAAATTCTTTACCAATACAATCCTAGCGTTCGATTTTTAGATCGATTTGTGCGTCCTTAACAATCCAAAATATTCGATTAAACAATTTTAGATTTTGGCCGGTTCAGTCTGGTTTTGAACTGCTAGTCTAGTTCAACTTGTTGTCCGGTTCGGTTTGGATTTTTAAAAGAAATCCTTCTTCTTTCGTCCTTCACCCGTGTGATTATGCCGAGAGGGAGAGTGTAAGAGAGAGAGGAATAAAGACGGAGAGAGAGAGAGAAATCTTACACCGCTAAAGGGAGGTCACTCGATCGAGAGGAGTTTCTCGTAGTTGCAAACTAAAGCTCGGCCAAGAAGGATTTCGTCAATTGAGTGTGGAGTTGAACGAAGTCTCGATTCTTCTTCCTATGAGGTGTTCGCTCGAGTCTAAACAGCTCGTGGTGGTCAGAGCAAGTTTCAGTGGCTGAAGGTCGAGGATGACGGTTCTTTGAGGTGAGAACTTTCCGATTGTTCTTAGGTTTACAGAATATGAGAGAGAGTTGTTGCGTCAATGTGATTTTTATTCATCACTGAGCACTTCAATCTACAGGAAAAGTTTTTCCAAAACTTTCTTTAGATAGGGGAATACGAATTTGACCCTCCAAATGGGAAAATTCAAAAAAAAAAATAAGGAAAGAATTGATTTTCTTAACGTTTATAGAATATTGGCTTTGAAATTAGAGCTGAATTATTTCCTTGGTTGAGATTAGGAAAGGAATTAGTTTGATTGGTTGCTAATTAGGGTTAGATTTGTTTAATTTGTAGAAATTGAATACCTAATTTAGATAATTTGAGGATAAATTTTGGTTTGTTATAGATACAAACTGAGCGAGAAATGCGAACTGAACAAACAATATGAATCGAATGAGTGATACGAGCCGAGTGACCAATATGAGTGAACAGAGTTAAACAAGTCGATCAATTGAGCGAGTAATACTAACCGAGTGAGCTATACGAGTGAAGCGACCCACACAAACCAAGCGAGCAATACGACCCAAGTGAGCAATATGAATTGAACAAGTGATACGAATCAACCAATCAAAATAAGCCGACAGATCGAACAATATGAATGGACGATCGATACGAGCCGATTGAGCGAACAATACGAACAGAGCGAGAAATAGGACTAAAGAAGCACTATGAATTGACTTAGTGTGATGACCCAGATGTGTAAGTATGGTACGATGGCTGCACGAACCAGAACCCGGATGGCGGTACGTCCGCGCGGGCGAACCGAAAGGTGACAGGTCGTAAAAAGGGGGTCGCCACAATCCCACATCGCTTGGGGAAGTATGTGGAAATGAAACATATGTAAAGAGACCCTCCCAACATAGCAAGACGCGTTTTGGAGCACGATTGGCAACGGATCCCATAAGAACTCATAAGTTAAAAGTGCTTCGGCGAGAGCAATCCCAGGTTGGGTGACCTTCTGGGAAGTTCTCGCCAAACAAAGCCATGAGGGGAGGATATTGGACTGCGGCCCAATCCCCAGAGCGGACAATATCTTGCTGGGATAAGGGGTCGTTACAAATGGTATCAGAGCCTGTACCCAACCAGAAATGTGGCCAACGAGGACGTTGGGCCCCCAAGGGGGGGTGATTGTGATGACCCAGATGTGTAAGTATGGTACAATGGCTGCACGAACTGGAACCCGGATGGTGGTACGTCTGTGCGGGCGAACCGGAAGGTGACAGATCGTAAAAAGGGGGTTGTCACAATCCCACATCGCTTGGGGAAGTATGTGGAAATGAAATATATGTAAAGAGACCCTCCCAACATAGCAAGACGCGTTTTGGAGCACGATTAGCAACGGATCCCATAAGAACTCCAAAGTTAAAAGTGTTTCGGCGAGAGCAATCCCAGGTTGGGTGACCTTCCGGGAAGTTCTCGCCAAACAAAGCCGTGATGGGAGGATATTGGGCTGCGGCCCAATCCCCAGAGCAGACAATATCTTGCTGGGATAAGGGGTCGTTACACTTAGTGATAGGAACCGAGTGACCGATATGAGTAAATTGAATTAAACAAGTCAATCAATTGAGCTAGCCATACAAGCGGAGTGAGTCATACAAACTAGCAATACGAACTGAGCGAGCAGTACAAACCAAGCAAGCGATACAAATCGAGCGACCAACACGAGCTGACCGAGCAAACGATACGAATCGATGATCAATACGAGTCGATTGAGCAAACAATACAAATCAAGTGAGAAATACGAACTGAACGAGCAATATGAATCAAACGAGTGATACGAGCCAAGTGATCAACACGAGTCAACTGAGTTAAACGAGTCGATCAAATAGTACGAGTTGAGCGAGAAATTCAAATCGAGTGAGCTATTCGGTCGAGCGAACAATACTAGCTGATTGAGCTATATGAGGCAAGTGAGTATTACGAGTAGTGCGAGCTATACGAGTTGAGCGAGATAAATGAACTCAGTTGATTGAGCTAAACAAGTTAAACGAGTCGAGACTAGTAAACGACGTTTGCATAAGTTTACAACATTTTAGAACTTGTGTATATTCTATTTTATTACAATATAAAGATTGATGGAAGAAAAGTAAAAGGTTGTAAAGGATACACCTTTGAAATATATTATGTCTTTACCATAATGGATGTGCTTTCATGATATATCAAAAAATTCGAATGAAATTATGATTTGTTTTTCGATGTGATGGTATGTGCAGATGTTAAGAGTCTAACAAATCAATGCAATGAGAATTTATTAGTTAATGTAATAAATAAATAAATATTTTTATTGATTAATTTTTTTATTTGCATTATGTGATATACTTTGTAAGGTTTGTGCAAATTTCTTAGTATTTATAAATAAATCCTTGGTCGTTTATTCAAATTTATATATGTACATTTATTTATTATAATATAAAAATTTATTCTCGAAAAGTAAGGACTACGAAGGCTACAGCTCTAAAATGTAATCTCTGTGACCTTTGTCATGATGGGTGCGCACAAAAAATAAATAAAAATATGATTTTTTTTCGAAGCTACTTTAAATGAAGTGATTTAAATACAGAAATAATTATCTGTTTCAGTGTGTGGTTCAACTTTCCTAACGAGCTAACCATAAAAACTATATTTGAACTGTATCAAGAGCCACGAGATAAAAAATCTGAACAAAAAAAATCAAGCAGCTAAACGAGTCAAACAAGTTAAACAGAACCGCGGCTAACAAGTCTTGATTGCATAAAAGTAGACAACATTGTACAACTTGTATCATTATAATATTTACCTATTACAAATATTATTATGTATTAATTGATTGATGAATATATCTATTTTACTGGTATATTTAGTAAAAAACTATATGTTCAACACGCATATGAAAAAATTATATGAAATTAGTTTGATGAAAAAATATTAGGTCATTAAACTCCCTAGCCATAGAATGAAAGAGTTGAGGTAACCAAGCACACAAATAAATTTTACTACATTATGATACTATTATATGTATATATAGTTCAACTCATCAAAGCTTAACGAGAAGAGTATAATGAGTCAAAAGGAAAACAAAAGTAAATTTTAGAAGGCTGATGAGACATGAGTTAAACAATTCAAATTAGACGAGTTGAGCTAGCTAAACAAGTCAAATAATCAAAATGAGTTGAGCTAACGATACTAAAAATGCATACACATAATAAGCATGACAATAAAAACGTACATATATTGTAAAAACTGACATGTTATAATAAAAGACATGTCATAGTGAATATGAGAATACGTCTCAAAATAGGTTTTAGAAAACATAAATAGCAACAGATACCCTTTGTAACGCCCCCGAACCCACCCTGGCTCGGTACGCCACTTTGCTAACCAAACTCACGTTAAAACCTCATTTAAAATAAAATTGACACTGCAGGATTTAAAACTAAATCTCCCAATGCTTTCTTACGTCATACCTAGCTGCCTAGACTCACTAATTCCTCTTAATCCTAACCTTTAAGCACCACGGCGTTCTTCCCGAAATTTCGGCAAAGTAACGCCTGAAAATGGCGCCTCCAAAATGCTAGGTACCTGCAAATAAATAAATTCCCAACCAGATCCAGAACGTTTCTACTTAACTATCCAGTCAACTATCCAGCATATGAAATCTCTAAATAGTAGTAAAGAGGGAAAACTAAAACACGAACATTCCTCAGTGAAGAAAATTCACAGTATAGGGCGACACATCACCCTTAACTATGACTATGTACACCAACTACAAATAGCTATACAATAACTTAAAAACATCAACCAAAAGACAAACTCTACAAACCACCACCAAAATAAATGTAAATCATACACGACCCAAAAATATTGTTCCACCCACATCTCTCTGAAGACTATGGTCGAGGCGCCCCGACAACTACCCTCACCGGCATGCCTCGTACTCCTCCGACTGCTGCCTAGTCCTGGGCTGTCTCCTTTACCTCACCTGTAAAAACTCGCCACCTACACCAAAGAACAAAAAAGTAAGCCTAACGCTTAGCAAGTAGGGAAATAATGCACAACAACACACTAAATGCTCGACTCAACCCTAACATGCAGTTTGTACACACTCTGTTGTTTTCTTTTCGTTTCGGTTGCATTTATCTTTCACTTTCAGGTGAATCAAGTAGGCACACGCCCCCACACAGTCCAGGACAGCCACGCCTTGATCCACGGAGCTAGACCGGAGGCACACGTCCCAATACAGTCCAGGACGGCCAACACGAATCTTCCCCAACCGATCGTAGAATCCTCATTGTGCACTTCAAGCACGAACAGGTCGAGGCATTCATACTCACGATGCATTACGTACATTAGCATAGCATCTCGAGTAAAATCCCTCACGGGGTGCTCAACGAGCCACTTGCCCAACGAAGCTATTCTACTCGAGACCAAGTTGCAAATCATTTATTATCTTCCATTTCATCCTCACCACTCAAGCATGCAAAACACGTGGTTTCGTAGTTTAGAAAACAATGATGCATGGCACACGATGCATGACACAAAGCAAAACATAACAAACAAGCAAACAAACCCTACCGTTCTATGGTGTAGGCCCGAAGGCAACAAACACTCATCCTCTACTGACCTGGTGTCCTAACTCGCTGAGGTTACTCGGTTACCTGTCCATCTACAGCTTGACCTACGACAATAATTCACACTTCATTAAAATCAAGCCTACTTTCACCAATTAACTCTCAAACTACTATTTCTAGCCTAATCCAACTAAAACCTATCTAAACGGGCCACTAAGTTGGGTTCGGTAAAAACCGACCCGAAACTTCAAACGTGCATAACTTTTGCGTCGAATATCGGAATCGAACGATTCCAACGGCCACGTACTCCTCTAATAACCTATTTTAATCTGCCAAAAGGAATTTTAAAACAAGCGACCCTAGCTAGGTCAAAAATCAGAAAACCCGAATGTGACGACCCCAACCCGATCAGGGCCGCCACGGACTTGCCGTGACATAATCATTACCTAAGCCCTCGTATTTTTTGCATAAACTTTTTCATTTTTACTTTAAACATAACCCAAAACCCTTAAACAAACTAACCCTAACGTAACCTTAACTTTAAACTCTCGTAACCACGTAAATTTTTCTTTTTATATCACTCATAACATTTCGACTTCTAAACCATTAAATTGAAGTCTCGGATTGTTGAAATCCCTTAAAATCACTCATTCCTCGATCATCAAAACATGACACTAATATAACCTACAATTTTAGACAAATTCAAGAAAACGAACTGTATGGATCGCTCTAAAAATCGAGCTTATCCTTACCTGTTAAAAATAACCCAAGCAGTTCCAGTATATTTCTAAAATTAAGACTCTACATTCTAAACAATCTACTACCACTACATATACATCAAAACTCGACTATTCATACATCTTTCTATCAAAACATTCAATCTACATACTTAAACACTTTGATGCTTTCACAAACAAAACCGAATCAAATCCTCAAAACATACATCGAGCATAAGCACTAAATTCCCTAAAACATCACCAAGGACATACATTAACAAATCATTCAAAATAGTACTACTTCAAACCTATATCCACTATAAAATTTCCTGAATATTAAACTTAAATATACATCCTAAAATCCATCACCTTTCTAACCAACAAAAACTAACTCACATCCATTCGCCACCAAAACAGTTCGGGGCACACCATCGGATCATCTAGCCAAACCAAAACACACCCCGTCGCCACGAGCACCATCCGTCGACCACCTATTCTTTGTCATCGAGTTCACACCTGTCACCTACATCATGCAACATAAACAGTAAGCCTAATGCTTAGTAAGGGGATGCACTATATGAATTTAAAACATTTTACTTAACATATGCAGTTTCTACAGTTTCATCGTACATAATCATTTCGTTTCGTTTCATCGTTCATATTCATTTCGTTTCGTTTCGTCATACATATTCATTTCATTTCGTTTCATCATACATATTCATTTCATTTCCATCGTACATACATGTAATCCTCTACCAATGGAGGGCGGATTAGTTTCTCCATCTCTAGATGTTCCACATATAAATCTTTATCTGAAGGGTGAACCACTTCCCTCAGATATCATACATTTTCTGGACGTTCCACAATTTACATCTGAAGGGTGAACCACTTCCCTCAGACACTTTACATTTTCGTTTTACATCGTTGTCGTTTCTACGTTTAAATCGTGAAATCATATGCTAAAACATTTTCGTACTTTTCTTTTAAAACATGATGCATGAGAAATCTATGTACGACATATCATCAAAACATATCATCAAACAATTCACTACGTACATGGACATATACTACTCTTAACGAACTTCACAAACAACTAACATTCTAAGCTACCCGACTCATTAATCCCCACAATCAGAAAATCATCATCAAAGCAGAAAAACCTAACGTTGACACGATGTAGGGCCTTAAGGGCCGGAAGCCTAACATCCACTTACCTGGCGTCCATAGTAAGCCGAGCACCGTCCAAAGGTCGTCGCCATCTAAAGCATTTCACAATTAAGGCATTAAAACCGATCCTAAATAAACGAACTCTAAACTTAAACTAAGTCTCTAGTCAAATCCAACTAAAACATAATTAGATGGGCCATTAATTTGGGTTCGGTAAAAACCGACCTAAAACTTCGAACGCGCGTAACTTTCGCGTCGGTTATCGAAATCGAACGATTCCAGCGGCCACGTACTCCTCTAATAACCTATGTTAATCTGCCAAAAGGAATTTTAAAACAAATGACCGGAACTAGGTCAAAAAGGGCAAAACCCGAACTGCCCCTTTTTCCCAAAATTTCTCTTTTCCAATTTTTCATCAAATTCCACCTATTTCATCACCAACCGACCACATCTACCCTTAATTAGAATAATCTAACCAAAAATCGAAGTTTCCAATTAAGAAAACCCTAAGCCCTAATTCGGCCTCACTGAATTTCGCTCACATTTAGCTCAACACGGCCAGGCAACCAAAGCCGGCGTTAAGCTCGGCCATTTGACGCTGAAAGCAACCAAAAACGGCCGGTGATCGGAGCTCAATCGAGCTCGTCACGTACAGCCCTAAACCGAATCGAAAGGAGGAGAAAAACGAGCCATACAGGTCGGGTTTCGCGCGAAGACGGTCGGAAATGGCGGCCCTGGAAGCGCCGCCGTCGTCTGGCCTGAAAACGGCAAGAAATCGCCGGCGTCGGAGGAGGAGAGTCGCCGTTCTCCCCTGTTCTTCGCTCGCGGAGCTCGGCGTCGAACGACAGAATGGCTTCGGCCATTCTGCCGTTTTGGTTTTTTTTTTTTTTTTTAAACAATAATAATAATAATAATAATAACTATAAAACTAACCATTACTTAATCCTCATTTACCGTTTTACCCTCCCATAAATCCCGTTAAATCTCGTATATCTCCACAAATTCACATTAATTGTTAGGACCCTAATAACACTTTCTTTTCGTAAAACGGACTTGATTTACTATTTTTACGAATTAATATACTAAAAGGCTAAAACGGGAACTCTAGCATTACGCTTCTCGATTTGGGTTTCTAAAATTTCACTTATTCTTCTACAAATCCCCATAAATTTCTAGGGTCCTAATAAAACTATCCGCCCGCAAAACGGACCTAATTTACTTATTTACGAAAATAGCCTTGGAGCGGAAACCCGAAAAACTCGGGTGTTACACCGAATCTGCCCTTTACCCGAAATTTTCCCTATTTTGATTTTTCATCAATTCCACCCAATTCCTTCACCAATCAATCCCCATAACCTCCAATTAACATAACCTAACAAGAAAAAACCAGAATTCCACACAAAAACCTGAATTGCCCGAATAGGGCTTACTGACTTTTGCCCAAATCGGGCTCCCCACGGCCAGTCAACTAAAGCTGGCATAATGTCCGGCAATCCCGAGCCAAGACCGCCCAAAAACGGCCGGCGATCGGAGCTCTAACAGCTCGGCGATCCACGGCCTCGAACAGAAAGAAAAACAGGGGAAAACCGAGATTACCGGTCGGTTTGTGCGCAGAGACAACCGAGACCCGCACGTCGCCGTTGTCTGGCCGGAGAACCTCGAAAATCGGCGGTGGTCGTCGCGCTTCGTCGAACGTCACCCTCCCTTCGTCTCCCCCTGTTCGCTCCCCTGCCTTCGGCGTCGCGAACAACAGAATGGCTTCGGCCATTCTGTTGTTTTGTTTTTATTTTATAATAATAATAATAATAATAATAAAACTAACTATTAATTAAATCCTCATTTACCGTTTTGCCCTCCCGTATTTCCGACCATTCCGACTTTCGTTAAATCTCGTTCTTAAATTATAACCCACGGCTTAATTTCACTGAAACTACTCGAACCTAAAACTATTCACTTTTCTTTTACATTAATTAAAACAACTTATTTTATTATTCTTTTATTTTCTCTCCAATTTTCTATAAAAAAAAAATCCCAGGTGTTACAATCCACCCTCCTTACAAAAATTTTGTCCTCAAAATTTGTGGCCTTGTTATTTCTCAAAGCACTCATCTCATCTCACCTACCTAATACCCTTACTCATCTATCGGTTACGCTCTAACCCGAATACTCACACATTCACTAACTATAATCTACTTCATACCCTCAAACTCTTCTAGCTGAGTTCTCACCTCTAGCCTTTCCTCGAGCTCCGTTTATCTAGATCTTACTTGTCTAAGTTAATGTCCATCAAACACTTACATAACTTTCTCAATTCAAAGTCTTATCCCAAATCCTCAAATGAAATTCTCCTCTATTTACCAACTTACTAATTCCTACCACTTTCTCTTATTTATTACTCATACTCCAAAGCTTCCCATACAAATCGTACCTAAGTTTTCATCATTCTTTCATCATTCATCAACTACATTTCATTTGTCCAACTTCTACCTCAATTATCATTAAATACTCGCAAATCATTAGGTCCAAACTAAATATTCTCTGACTTACACATAAAATTTCTGTGTGACCCCTTTCCACATTTGATACCTTCTAGCTTCCCCGGCTACATTCCACGTTTATGCTTATTATTTCTTACTTAAGCAATTTTCCTTACCCACGACATCTTACAACAGTCTAGAGTATCTTCCGATAAATGCCACTCCTAACTTCAACTTTGACTCTAAATATCACAATCTATTAGCTTCCTAACTCTACGTAGATCTTTAAACTTTCATTCTCAATCACTAACCTAGTTTGTTACGGTGGAGCAAATTCTTTCATCTTATTAATTTAAATCTCTTAACTAATAGCCCTACACCTCCTTTCAGTTGTACTTCTACATTTACGGAAATCCTATCGATAGCTCGCCAAAGTCAATACCCAGCCAACCTTACTTTTATACTACTTGAGTTCTAACTTACATCTTACTCTTAAGCCCACCAACCTTATCCTAATTTAGTTATTCATTACTTAGACCATTAACTATCGCCAATTGGCACACTACCAGATACCTAAGGTCACAATCTAATTTCCTCCAAATTCTCTCTACCATAACTAATCCATTCTCTCTTACTCTTCACTCTTTTTACTCTCTTAACTCCTTTTACAACAATCCACCTAGTAATCTCCTTAATGCAACTCAAAATATCACCGTAATTTAAAAGGCTAGTCTTTTCTCTACCTAATCAAGGCACTATCTATTCCCATCTTTCGATTTTGGCTCTATGTTTCTAGGTTGAGTGTCGATCGTAAGCTTTTCACATATCCCTAATCATCCTTGATTGAATACACTCCTACAACGGTGCCCCCGTCGCTAGCAACCACCAGTTTTATTACCTGAGCATCACTTTGCCTCTAACTTTTACCTTCTAATACCTCAAAGTCTTGTAGCTTTTCAACTAAAAATAAATTCCTCGATACTAATTAAGATGAATACTTCTATGTGATCACTCAGAGATTTCACAACCACCACTTTACTCCGATCAAGCCTAACCTCAGCAAATACTACAGAATTACAAATTCTCTTTTCTACCTACTCCCAGAGTTTACTCTTAAAATTTCTATGTGAGACCTTTCTTTCCTTCTTATTCGTTATTCTCTAAAGTTTAATAATTAAATCTACTCTCTTTTGCTCTTCCTACTCGCTAAGTCTCCTACCCGTTACATTTCTACAATGGTACTCCCTCTCGCTGATTTACCATACCTTTTAACATCGCGTACATTATTCTAAATCTCCTAACATCATCTTAATCCAAGAGACTCTACTTAATCAAGGAATTTAAATTTCTAATCATTCTAACCTCATACTCTAACACTCAATCATTCATGTATTCATTGAATACAATCCTTTGTTTGATTCTTCACTTTACTAATTAGGTACCTTTATCATTTACTTTTCTCATATACTCTAATAAAACCTATACCGAAGTGACATCTCCATGATTCATCGATGAGGATTTCTTTATCTACTTACTCTACCACTAATCCTCATTGTAGCATTCACGATCCTTACTCTCCTAGTTTGGGTCATTCTAACTATACCTTTGTACCCCATAGTCCTTAATTGAGTAAACCGCTAAGTTGGTACTTATTCCCTACTTATTCCCTAAGGAGCAACCATGTTTATAATTGAGTATCACCTTGCATCTAACCTTGACCCCCTAATACCTCAAAATCTTTGATCCATACCTCAAGGGCTTTCTAACTCGAAACAAATTTCTCATTTTTCCATCCTCGATACTCACTAACATAAACATTCCTACATGATCACTCAGATTCCACAAGTACCAATTTGCCTCAATCAATCTCATCTCTAAAAGTGCTAAAACTGTTTTACTTAGATTAGACGTTCAAACATAATCCACATCTAACTAGTCTACATTTTGCTATTTCCATTTATCCACTTACGCTACTAATGGTACCTCGACGATCTAAGGTATCTCCCGATAAATTTCATTTCCAACTTCACACTCTTATCTAGTGCATCATATTCTAAAACTTTAAAGGTCTCCTTATGTGTAACACTCCTAGGCGTATCACCCTCAGTTATCTATATCTTCTATCTCCCTCATTCTAAAGTCTATTTTGCGTTACACTTAACTCATCGAGTCCTTGCCCGTATTCACGCTAGAACGTAACTCACGTCTTTCCTAACAACTCTCACCTCTACCTGACTAACGATTACACTCCGCTCATACCAACCTTACCTCTTTTCTCACATCCTTTGGTTATCAGCTTACATTTACATCATAATGTTTTCTAAGCTTTATATTCTCAATCCTACTTTTATCTATTCTACGGATGTTACCTTGTCTGTTTCGCTTTTCAAATAAATTCCTAACTATTCGAACTATCAGTTCACTATGTAAAAACAGGTCTATAAATTGGTTGGTTCATAGGGTCCACTGAGGTGGTCCCGGTACTCACGATATATTCATTCTACTCCTGAACAAGACGAGACAATCTAATCTCAGTTAACTAACTAAAGGGAAAAAAAATACTTACAGTCGGTGAAGCACGTTGCACGGTGGCCGGCATTGTCGGGTAATCATTTGAACGACACGACCATTTATGCTCTGATACCATCTTTGTAAACGCCCCGAACCCGCCCTGAGCTTGGGATGCGTCACATTTCATACCAAACCCGTGTTTAAAACATCGTTTAAAATCATTTTCGTAAAGTTTTCGACTCGGTTTTCTGGTTTTTCGAACCCTCAAAATTTATTGAAAAATGGGCCCAAAATACGTTTAAAATACATCGGAAAATGTCGGGTCAAAACATTGTAGAAATAGGGAAAACTTTAAAAAAAATTAAAATTTTGGCTCAAGTGGGCGCTGGGTGCCGCGCGCACCCAGGCAGCGCGCCTGCGCGAGTGCCTTCGGGCTGTGCGCGCGCGTCTGCGGGCTGTGCGTGCGCGCCTGCGCGCTGCGCGCCCGCCTGCGCGCTGGGCGCGCCCCGTACGTGCCCAGCCGCGATCGATCGCGATTTTAGCCCGATCGATCGGGCACGCTCGGGCCATTTTCACCCAAAAACATCCCTACCACGATCGGTCTCACCCCGGGCCCGATCGATTGGGCCGGCTCGGGTTTTTCACAACCAAAAACCCTTAAAAATGCCCGTTTTAACCTTTCCCCACTTTTTCTCATACTTCTCCACCCCGAACAACTCCAAAAATCACGAAACTTTAACCATACCTCCCCGACACTCGTCTTTTCCAATCCCGTAAATATTTTTGAAAACCGACTTAAAACAGATATTAATAAAAATAGCTAACTTAAACCCGTTGTCGTTTGTTTTAAAATCAATATGGACGGCATAACGCCTAAATCCTTTAAAACCAAAACCTGCAATATAAAACCCGAGAATATATAGTTTAAATTCCCAAAATACCACCACCATTACTCAATAACCCAACGACTCGAAATCTTTAAAAATTCATTACGAAAACCTTTATAAAAACAACGTGCCAGATACATCAAAAATACCAAAATAACCATCACTCACAACTCCCCGAAGACCATGATCGAGACTCCCCGACAACTGCCTGCACCAGCATGCCCTGTACATCACCAACTGCGCTCCAATCCTAGCTTTCCTTAGGCCCTCACCTGTACTCCCGTCTACACCTACACCACGGAACACAAAACATAAGCCTAATGCTTAGTAAGTAGGGAATAATGCATACGACAAACATAATGCAACACAACCCCTAACACATGATGTTTCTACTCGCTCAGTTGCTCTTGTTTCGTTTGCTTTTCGTTGTTCATTCACAGAACCGAAGCTCATCACACATGCTAACATCGCACCTTAACGCGGCTGGGCAACTAACATGGAGTCCCTCGCAGGTGTCCAACTCACACAGAGTCCCTCGCAAGTGCCACCCTAACGCGACTGGGCAACTCCACTGGAGTCCCTCGCAGGTGTCACTCTAACGCGACTGGGCGACTCTACTAAAGTCCCTCGCAGGTACCACATAACGCGACGTGACAACTCCCATGGAGTTACCCGCAGGTGCTACCCTAACGCGACTAGGCGACTCAACTATAGTCCCTCGCAAGTACCACCTTAACGCGACGTGACAACTCCCATGGAGTTACCCGCAGGTGCTACCCTAACGCGACTAGGCGGCTCAACTATAGTCCCTCGCAGGTACCACCTTAACGCGACGTGACAACTCCCATGGAGTTACCCGCAGGTTCTACCCTAACGCGACTAGGCGGCTCAACTATAGTCCCTCGCAGGTACCACCTTAACGCGACGTGACAACTCCCATGGAGTTACCCGCAGGTGCTACCCTAACGCGACTAGGCGACTCAACTATAGTCCCTCGCATGTACCACCTTAACGCGACGTGACAACTCCCATGGAGTTACCCGCAGGTGCTATTCTAACGCGACTAGGCGACTCTGACACAAACCACCTTACGATTCAACTCACACCATCCCTTACGGTTCAAGCTCACCATGCAAAACCTTGCTTAAAACTCGTTTCTCGTAGTTTGAAAACTATGATACGTGTCACACAATTACTCAACACAAAACTAAACAAAACAACCAAACAAAGCAAACAACCAATTCCCTACCGTTCCATGGTGTAGGCCCGAAGGCAAACCACACATCCACTACTTACCTGGATTCCTTGTGCGTGCTCTTAATTATATGCCCGGTTAGCCCAATCGTCCACTCGTCAACCTAACATAATAAAAAAGAAATCACTTAGTAATACTCTAACCATACGTTTTAACCTAAATCTACCACACAATTCATTATCCAAAACACAAAACCCGAATTGTGCACAATTTTGACCGTCAAACTTCAAACGGTCGTAACTCCCTCGTTTTTCAACGGATTTCGACGTGCCACCCCAATATGTAAACCTCTACACGTCTACTATCCATTGAAACACTCAAATCAACCATCCAAACACCATGGCCAATCAAAAAACCCCTCAACAGATTCGGCCAACTTTTTCTCCAAAACCGATTTTCACACACTTTCATCAATTTCTAATCAAACTCCTTAACCAACCTAAACTAACCCAACTAAAGCTTAAACCCTCAAATATATGAAGAAAGCACAGCAAAAACATAAAATTTCGTAGCTCCATTTCTAGGGTTTCCAAACCCTAACACAACTACACAAAAACTCCTCCAAATCACTAAAAACCAATACTAAGTTGCATCAAACATAAAACCCACTTAAAATCTTACCTTAATACCCTTGAAAATCAAAGAAGAGAAGGAGAGGAAGGAGCTCCCATGGTGGCTGCGACCGTGGAGAGAAAAAGGATGAAGATGAATTTTTTCTTACCTTTTTCCTTTTTATAAAACCATTTTTTTTTTATTTTATTCATTTAATAAGCCATTGAAATTACACTTAAACCCTCACTTTTTCCTTCTCTTGGCAGCCACGTCAACCACACAAACCACTCCACATTTCATCCTTTTTTCTTCCTTTTTCATTCATACATTGTTTGAAATTTGATTGGTTAAACACTTGGACTTTTCAAACCAAAAATTCTCAACCAATCACAAGTAAGTTTGAATTGTCAAACTACACTTTTGACTTGTCCACCCTCTTCTTCTCATAACACGTCTAATACCCTTCAACAACAATAAATTCTCATACATTTCTAGCCTAGGCTAACTCATTCTACGTCGAACCTAGGCTACGCACGTTAAAGAAATTCTCGGGTGTTACATATTTTTTGGCACATTAAACCTTATAGCTACACCTATTAGCAATAGATACCCTCTTTGTTCAAAAAATGTTAAGTCACGTATAGATTGTGCACATGGTGACGAGAGCACAACTCTAACCTCAAGAAAATGAAAGACAAGGAACGACCAAACCCCTTGTGACGTGATCTTCTCTTCTTTGTCATTGTCATTGAGATCACAATGCAAGGGGTTTGGTCGTCGCATGTATTCCATCTTCCTAAAGTTAGGGGTTTGTTCTTGCCGCCACGTGCACAGAACGTATGTGACTAATCAATTGTTGAACGGAGAGAATAATCATTGCTAATAGACGTAGCTATGAGATTTAATTGGCTAAAATATACACTATAGGGAATTTGTTGTAAGACCTCCTAAGTTTGAGGTCCATATTACCATTAACCCTTTTAGAAAAACAATGAATCCATGACTTGATATAATAAAGAAAACTTTTAACTCAATTGGAGACCACAACTCCTAAAACCAAAAGAAGTAAAATCAATCCATCAAAGCTCAATATCTATAGCCTTATACATGTCAGTGCTCTTCTAAGAGGCTTAAAATAATTGTGAGTATCCCTAACCAGGATAGAAACTAACTCAAGACTTACTAAAATTGTAACACCCGAGAATTTCCTATTACGTGCGTAGCTTACGATTAGACGTGTTAGGAGAGTTTACTTATACAAGTTTCATGTTGTGCATTAAAGAGTAATGGATGAGAAGGGAAAACAAAAATGGGTGTTTGACAAGTCAAAAAGGAATTGTTGAAAAGTCAAACACATATTACAACCAATAGGAAATTTGTAAAGGAAAGTTAATGAAATTAAATGAAGGAAAATGGAGAGGAAAGACTTCATTCACGTTGGAAGTCAAAGGAGATGAAGGGAGGGTTAAATTGATATTTTAAACAATTTTGTGGTGGAAATAAGAAGTAAAAGAATTTGTTTATAAATTAAAAGAAAAGTGAAGGAAAGAAATGCAAAAGTTCTTCTTCTTCCTCTTGCCATTCACGATTGCTTGCCACCATTGAAGCCCCTCCAAAGCTTCATCTCATCAAGAGTTTTCAAGGTATTTGAGGTAAAAATAAGTGGGTTTTAGTTTAATGTTGGTTAGGGTTAGTTTTTAAGGGTTTTTAGTGGGTTTTGGGTGATTTTGTATAGGGTTTGAAAACCCTAAATGGTGACCTCCGAAAATTCAGTTTAAATGTTGGTTTTCTTTCTAGATTTGCGGAGTTAATTGATGGATGGAGTAGTTTAGGTGATTAGAGGGGTTAGATTAAAGTTTGGAAGTAAATTTGGAAAAATTGGTTTTTCACAATCAATGGCCGATTCTGTTGGCTACAATTTCGGGTTGGCTAAGTGGTTAGTTTGTTAATTTGAGTGGTTCAATGGATAGTAGACGTGTAGAGGTTTTCGAATTGGGGTGACACGTCGAAATCCGTTGAAAAATGAGAAAGTTATGACCGTTTGAAGTTTGACGGTCAATTTTGGGTGAAAATCGGTTTATGTATTTAAGTGTGAGATTGTTTGTGTGTTGGTTAGTTTTAGGTTAAAAAGTGAGGGTTAGTTAAGTTAGTTAAGTTTTTTTAGAATCCCTTAGTTTGTTACTAAGTAAGTTTTCGTTATTTGTTAGATAATCGAGCGTGTGATTTGGTTAGACGAAGTGAACGAGAACGTATCGAGCAACCAGGTAAGTAGTGGAATGCTTGTTTGTTGCCTTCGAGCCTACACCATAGAACGGTAGGGAATGATTGTTTGTTTTCTATGTTTTTTTGTTTGCTATATGTTAAGTAGTGTCATGCATGGTGTGTCATGCATCATCGTTTTCTAACTACAAAACCACGTGTTTTGCATGCTTGAGTAGTGAGAATGAATTGAAAGATAAGAAAATTGATAAGCAACTTGGTCTTGAGTAGAATAGTCTCGTCGGCCTCGTGGCTCGCTGAGCACCTCGCGAGGGATTTTACTTGAGATGCTATGTTAATGTATGTAATGTGTCGTGAGTATGAATGCCTCGATATGTTCGTGCTTGAAGGCACAATGAGGATTCTATGATCAATTGGGGGAGATTTGGTTGGCTGTCCAGGATTGTGTTAGGGCGTGTGCCTCCGGTCTTACTCCGTGGGTCAAGGTGTGGCCGTCTAGGATTGTGTTAGGGCGTGTGCCTACTTGATTCACATGAAAGTGGAAGATAAATGTAAGCAGAACGAGAAGAAAACAACAGAGTGTGTAGAAACTGCATGTTAGGGTTGAGTCGAGCATTTAGTGTGTATTGTGCATTATTTCCCTACTTGCTAAGCGTTAGGCTTACCATTTTGTGTTCTATGGTGTAGGTGACGAATACTTTACAGGTGAGGTAGACGAGACCGCCGAGGATTAGGCCGCAGTTGGAGGAGTACGGAGTACGGAGTCCGCCGGTGCAGGCTATTTGTCGAGGCGTCTGGATCACTATCTTTCTTCGGGTATTTTGTGGGAATGTTGTGGATAGTTTTGTCTGTAAAGGTTTTGTTTTGAAATAGATTAGAATGGCGGAAGTTTTAGTACTTGGTTTCGTAAACGTTTCGTATATGTTTTCGTACTCACTTTGATGGTTTTATGAATTTATTGTGTTGATAAGTAGTGAGTACAAACGTTTGGAATTTGAAGATATATATATTTTTCGGTTTTTAATTGTAGGTTTTGGTTTAAAGAAATTTAGGCGTTATGCCGTTCGGTTTGATTTTAAAACAAACGACGTCAGGTTTAAGTTAGTTATTTTTATTTTTTACGAGATTTGAAGATTCGAGTGTCGGGGAGACATTGTTAAAGTTTCATGATTTTTGGAGGTGTTCGGGGTGGAAAAATATGAGAAATAGTGGGAAAAGGTCAAAAAGGGTAAAAATTAAAGTTTTTGGGTGTTTTGGGTCGAGAAAACCCGAGCCGGCCAGATCGATCGGGCATCGGGCCGCGATCGGTCGAAGTCGGGGTGCGCAGGTGCGCGCGCCCAGCGGCCCTTTGAGGCAAAAATTCGTTTTTTTTTCAAATTTTTCCCGACTCCGACAATGTTTTGACCCGACTTTTTCTGATGTATTTTAAACGTATTTTGGGCCCATTTTCCAATAAATTTTGAGGGTTCGAAAAACCCAAAAATCGAGTCAAAATTTTACCGAAAAATATTTTAAACGTCATTTTAAACATGGGTTGGGTTTGACTTGTAACGCACCGAGCCGGGGCAGGTTCGGGGCATTACAAAAATTATTTCCACATTGAGTGATGTGGCACCAAGCGCTTTGGCACAAAGACAATTATCCTTGTCGATGCCTCGGTGTTCAATACTTGGACGCCTAGGCGTGCCACGCATCACCATTCCGTTCATTCTGAGAATTTAGAAAGCAACACGACATTTTGTCCTAGGTTTCCTTAGCAAATTCATCTACACCAAGGCATAAGGCGTAAAACGCCCTGATGCCAAAACCGTTGCATATCAAGTTTTTCTTAAAAAACTATCTTTTCTTTGTTTTTCCTATCACCATTTCACATCAAAAATACCTCCAGGACATTTAAACATCCTTTTTGTGCAAAATATACTAACACATAAATTTTAAGTCTTTAATTTGAAAGATTAACTTTTTATCAAAACTCCTAAAATCACTTAAAAGTCGAGAAACAGGGCTAAAACCTGACTAACCCTTGACGATTCGTCAACAATTTTTTTGATGCACAAATCCAATGCTTCGATCTACTATTATGTTAAAGGATTTCTAAGTTCCTAGGTCAAACCATATCTATCTAGATTTGAACACTGGATTTTACAATCCTCTAACTAAGAGTCTTTCTCTCTCTAGTTTAGTTTTCATATATAACATCATCTTGTTCCCATTAGTTTCAACAATTCAAAAATTTCAAACCTCAATTTACAATCCTCTAACTAAGAGTCTTCTCTCCACTCTCTCTTCACACAGGCGACGATTTCTCACGCTAACGACGGAACCCTTCCTCCTTTCCGTTTCTTCTGATTTCTTAATTTAAGGTAAGCCTAGATGTTCGTTTATGGATTTCGGCTATTTAGGTGTTGATTTTTGTGGATAATTTTAGGGTTAGGGTTTTGGCTAAAGTGTGTTAGAACGTTATTTAAGGGTTCGAATGGATAAACTAAGGAAAAAATAAGCACGTTTGATGAAAAACAGAAATTCGGTTTGAAAATCAGCACTAAACAGGGTAACCTGCGAATTTTGGAATTCTGCTATCGTTCACGGTCTTTTTTTTATAAATTGACAATTTCATACTAATCTAGACGTAATAATCTTTCTGAAACATGTTGAATCGTTGAAAACAGATAAGAATCAAGGAAGTTACGACCGTTCGAAATCTAACCTAGAACGGTTGTGAAATTCAATTTTTGGTTTGTGTTCATCAATTTTTCCTAACGTGAAATAGGTTTAAGCTATTTGAATGGAGTATGGATTACATTTTCTTAGTTTATTAGCTAGTACTGATGTAATGTGAATAATGGTTCGAATATGCATAATATAGGTTTGTGAGATGCCGAGGAAAATGTTCAAGTTTTGCAAAACTCAACGAACCTCAGGTAAGTTCGTATGCATGTGTTTTGCCCTTAAGGCCTACATCACAGAGGTACTAGATTTTTATATTCTACGAGGTATATTGATGGGTAGATAGGTTGTCGAATGCGTCTTAGGTTAAGAATGTTTTATGTTATCGTCTTGATGAACTGTCTATATTTATGCTTTGAGGACCTGTCTTTTAGTTATGTTATGTATGTTCATACATCACGTTTTCAATAAAGTCATGCAAAACGTTTTATGCACATGTTTTAAAGTAAGAAAGATAAAAATGTAAATGTAAAGTACAGTTAAGTGTGGGACGGGGACTGACATATGTTTTGTCCTTCTTTAGGACTAATGTTAAAAACCGTCCTCGCCGGGACAAACATGTTATTTTATCCTTCTGTAACACCCGGTTTCATTGAACCAATTTACTTAACCAACTTGTAGTGTACGTTTTATGGATAAAATTGAGAGAATTAGTGATTAGGTTAATAAATGACTAAGTAATGGCATAATGGTAAATAGAGAATTACAGTGATAACTTATTTACGGAAAGAGGTTTTGTGATTAATACACTGTAGCCACCATTATTTTCCATACTCTCTCTCTGTATTCAGCTCAAGCTCAGCAGAGCTCTCCAGATGATTCCCTCTCCGATTTTTCTCCAAACTAGGTGAGTCTACTTTGATTTCGTGTTACATTGTAACTAGTGATGGAAGAGAGGAGTATAGATGTGAGCTTTGGTGAATGCTGTAGGTGGGGGTTAGTTTCGATTTTGTGGTGAATCAGGAATGCACTATGTATAGAACTCCCAAACTAGATTCCTTAGATTTCTGGATAGATTAGAATGAGGTTTAGTAAAAATATAATTGATATTCTGTTTATGACTTAGGTGAGCAAAACTTCCGAAGTAGTTTGAAACCGAGTATTTTCAAGAAGCCAGGTAAGTAGAGTATGCATGTGCCTTCGGGCCTACATCACAAAACAGTAGGATTATGTATGTTTGAATTTGTCTGTATGTCATGCATCATATTTTGAAAGAATACGAAAATGAATTTACATGTATTGGTATGGTGAGAAATAAACAGATTGCAACAGATAAACTATTAAGGGAACTAATCCGCCCCTTAACTTATGAAGGGATTTATGACTTTGGGAAGATTGATCCACTTCCCAATGGAATTGAAGGATCAGATAAACTATTAAAGGAACTAGTCCGACCCTTAACTTATGAAGGGATGTATGACTTTGGAAAAATTGATCCGACTCCCAATGGAACCGAGGGATTAGATCAGTGAAAGAATGTAAATGCAACTGAGATGTGTTAGTAGAAACTGCATGATTATGATTTATATTCCAGCATTTCATTTCGTTATTGCTTCACTTATTTAGCATTAGGCTAATAGATGCGTTTTATGATGTAGATGAAGAAGCCTCAGAAGGTGTGTTCTCTGAGCATGTTGAGGAATAGGCTGGTTGGGGGAGCACATTCATGCCTCGACTTGGTGAACTGATGGAGCGGTTTAACTATTGTCTATTTATGAAGTTTCAGTGGTTAAGTGTCTTGTGGAAGTATGCAGAGAGTTTTAATAACATTAATAGTTCTGATGTTTTTAACAACTTTATGGTTTTCTTGTTCTGAGTATGAAAAACATGATTTGGTTTAGAGGTAGTTGCTTTGCTGGATATTTTTAGGAAGTTGAGGACTTGTGTAGTTTTGAACGATTTTTAGTAAAATACTCAAGCTCTTTTGGTAGTAGGAGTTTTCTTTGTTAGAGTGAAAATGGTTGTTATACTGTTATGTTGAGTGTTCTGTATATCGGTGGATGTAGTCCACCGGTGGATGTTGAGTGTCTGTCTATCGGTGGATGTAGTCCACCGGTGGATGTTGAGTGTCTGCTATCGGTGGATGTAGTCCATCGGTGGATGTTGAGTATTAAAATTTTATCGTTTTGTGACCGGTGGATGTTGAGTATTAAAATTTTGTCGTTTTGTTGCCGATGGATGTGAGCGTAGGAGTGAGTATTAGATTTTGTCGTTTTGTGACCTGTGGATGTGAGCGTAGGAGTGAGTATTAGATTTTGTCGTTTTGTGACCTGTGGATGTGAGCGTAGGAGTGAGTATTAGATTTTGTCGTTTTGTGACCTGTGGATGTGAGCGTAGGAGTGAGTATTAGATTTTGTCGTTTTGTGACCTGTGGATGTGAGCGTAGGAGTGAGTATTAGATTTTGTCGTTTTGTGACCTGTGGATGTGAGCGTAGGAGTGAGTATTAGATTTTGTCGTTTTGTGACCTGTGGATGTGAGCGTAGGAGTGAGTATTAGATTTTGTCGTTTTGTGACCTGTGGATGTGAGCGTAGGAGTGAGTATTAGATTTTGTCGTTTTGTGACCTGTGGATGTGAGCGTAGGAGTGAGTATTAGATTTTGTCGTTTTGTGACCTGTGGATGTGAGCGTAGGAGTGAGTATTAGATTTTGTCGTTTTGTGACCTGTGGATGTGAGCGTAGGAGTGAGTATTAGATTTTTTTCGTTTTGTGAGCGGTGGATGTGGGTAGTCGACATGTCGTGCGACTGACACTGTTTAGCGGTGGATGCCTTCTATTTCTGCCTCTACCACTGAGTCTATTTTATTTCTGCTTCTGCCGCTGACACTGTTTAGCGGTCGATGCCTCTTTGTTACTATTTCTATCGCCGGAACTGTTCAGCGGTGGACATGTTCCATTTTATTTTGTTTTCTTTTAACCAATTGTCTTTATATTTTAATTAAATCTAATAATGTTTTTTTTATACAAAAATTTTCCGCTGTAAGTTTTTACGTTTTAAGGATCAAATTTTGACCATCGAGTGAAATTTTAAGTTTTTCTCAGAATGTATAGTGTGGTTATGTATTATGAGTAACGAACCGGGTTTATATAATTCGGGGCGTTACACCTTCCCTGGGACAAGGCAAAATTACTAACTCACGTCATGTACGTAATGTCTCCCACTCCCCTATAAGCCCAACTTATACCAACATGTTCACTTCAATGTAAATGTAAAGTATGTTCATATTTTGAAACGTTCATGCTTAGCACGTGCATCTTATTTCATTATATGATCTTACTGAGAATTAGGCTTATTAGTTAAACTCTATGATGTAGGTACGGATCATACGGATGAGGACTCAGAGCTTCAGGCCGATGTATAGGTGCGGTTGAAGGGATGAGCTTGCGGGGTTGGTTGCGGCAGTCAGACGAATTTTGACCCGTGGGTGATATCTCGAGGTTTATGTTATGTTTCGAAGTCTTTTTGGATTTGGAGCGTATGTTTTAAATCTTTTGGTTGTAAAATTAGTTTAAGATTTGAAAAGAAAGAATACTGGAACTATTTTAGGCTTTTAGGTTATGCATGGATATGTTCGGTTTTTAGAGTCATCCATGCAGTTTGTTTCCGTAAATTCCTTTACGTTTTCGAACACGTTTTTGAGTAACGTTTTCGAGTCGTGTTTTTTTGGTTTTGAAGTGTTTTATGTTTGGAGAAGTTTGGAGACAATTACATAAATTTAGGGATGGTTACATGGCCAAAAATGTCGGGTGTTACATAAGGCCACTTCTTGCTGTTTTCCACTCTCAAGAGAGCGGAGAAGAAGATGGCAAAATCCGTTCTTACAAGCTATCAGGCTTAAAGAATGGTTTCGGGGGCGCAACCCCTCGGTTGTTGTCAACCGAGCTTAGCTTGGTGCCTCTTGCTCCAAGCTCTTCTAATGGAGAAAAGAAAATCCGAGTGTGCTCATTAACATCAGCAAAAAAAGTTACAAACACCAATGTCATGACTATATAGACCTAATGGTGGTATGCTAGGGTTTTGAGTGGGTTGGGCCTTTATTTGGGCCATCATTTGGGCTTGCAAGCCATGTCTTCAACTTCAAGTGGGCCAAACTTTTAACCAAACCACCAACTAATCCTAATATTCATCTAATCCTAAAATGTCTAATATGCATGCATATAATAAAGTTTAACAAAAAAGGCCAACGTTTGTCAATAAGTTCGAAATAAAAAGTTACAAATATCAAAGCTCAGGAAGACAAATTCCCATGTGAGCATTAAGGTCGCCTCTCTTGTCTTTCCACATGATGAGATGCTTTGGGTGGTCCACATCCATAGCTTTAATCTCTCACTTCAAGTCTCCCACGGTGTCCTCCATGTCTCCGCACGATCCATTACCTGTAAAAGAGACAAGTGTGTAAATGCATGAGTTTGTTAAATCGTTGGCTCGAGCCTGAGATTGTGTAATGGACCTATAGGGCACAATATTTTCTTAGCTTAATCTTCAAAAATCAGAGCGTGGCATGGATAGGGTATTCAACAATGGAGGAGAAATAGCCGAAGGAGAAAACATTGAGAAGATAAAGAAGAGAGAGAGGATTTAGGTTAAATTATTATTTAATTTCAATTAAACCACTCCTCTTTGCCTTTTTACTTTTTTAACTTTTCCTTCTCTTTTTATCAACATTAAAACCTCGCTTTTTTTTTAAAAAAAAAAAAAACTTGAATCATATCTTAATATGCATGAGTTATCACTTTTCCATACCTCTTACTAATTTTCATCTCTTCCTCTTTTATTTTTGTCAATCACTTGTTCTATCAAAATCTCCATCCAAAATATACATTACATTGACGACGTATTTGTTCATATATTTTTAGGGACAATTACATGACAAGAAATTCCGGGTGCTACAGGACGACATGGGGAAGCTGATGACAGGGATGATGCCATCCGACAGTTGACGGAGTTAATTGGTGCTCAATCTCGTATGATGGAACAGATGATGGCCAGGAAGGACAATGGAAACAACAACCATGCAAATGCTCCACATGACACTAGTGGAGAAAGATTTCGACGGCCCCGACCGCCAATGTTTGATGGACAATCTACGGACCCAACACATGCTGAGGATTGGATCCGAGCAATAGATATAATGTTCAATTATGCGGAAGTGGAGAAAAATAAGAAAGTTACATGTGTCGTGTTCCATCTCGCGAAAGATGCAGGATTCTGGTGGGACACCATACAGACAACAACTGTGGCAATGGAGATGACCTGGGATCAGTTTAAGAAGGTGTTCTACGAGAAATATTTCAGCCGCAATGTAAGGAAAAGCAAACTGGTGGAATTCGCTCTGCTACGACAATATGGATCAGTGGCTGAGTATGTCCGTAAGTTTGAGTCACTCTCCCGCTATGCTAGAAATCTGGTGGACACCGAAGAAAACAAAGTCCATCAGTTCGTCCAAGGTTTAAAGATGGATATTTTTAGAGGGGTTACAACGGTAGGAGTTGATGATGTGTCGTATTCTAAAGTGGAGGCCAAAGCATACAGATTGAAACAATGGAAATGAAGTTTCAAAAGCAGAGAGAACCACCTAAAAAGTTTTTTAGAGAGGTATATCCATAGCAACAACAAAACAGAGGGTGGTAGCCATAGCAGCAGCAGAATAAAGGCACTAAAAGGCTCAATGAGACGCCTGCTGATCAAGGAAAAGGAAAGAGACCCAAGGAGCTCCTCAACTTCTTACATGTCCTGTGTGCAAGAAGAATCATGCTGGAGAGTGCAAGCCTTTCACAGGCCGTTGTTTCAGATGTGATAAAGAAGGCCATCAAATTAAAGATTGCCCAATGCCAGATAGGAAACAGAACAGGGTACTCTAAGAGTTTTTGCATTGAACGAGGATGACGATGACGTACAACATTCTGTTATTACAGGTACAATTCTGATTTGTAATGTATTAACTTATACATTGTTAAACATGGGAGCCACAAACTTATTCGTAGTAAGGGATTTTGTGGTTAGGAGAAATTTATGGTTTGTGCCAGCAGACCAATCTTATAGTGTTATGCTACAGTCTGGAGAGTCTATGCACTCGAATCAAGCAGTGCAAGGTGATATTGTATCTGTGGGGGACCAGAAATTATATGTTAATATTATCATAATCGGTATGAAAGGATATGACGTAATTTTGGGAATTGACTAGTTGTTTAGACACCACGCCACCATTAACTATAGATCGTGTAACGACCCTAACCCGTAACCCTAATTTACCGTACAAATTTTTCATTTTATGCGTATAAACTTTAAATCTAACTTTAGAGCAGAAATAAAATCTCTGGAGTCGGAATCGGAGTTGTTAACATCGTTTGAAAATTCCTTTGAAAACTATATAAAATAAACTTAAACTATTAATTAAACAATTAATTAATAAAAGAACAACCTTTAATTTAAAATCATTTTTTTTTTTAAGCATGTTCTGCCATTTTGGCAGAACATGTGGCGATTGCTCGCCACACCCTCTGGAATTCTCCAGAGGGTGGCGACTACCATCGCCCCTCGGCGATTTCAAGCAAAGGGAGGGGCGATTGCTCGCGTCCCTCAGGCGACTATTCGCCACCACCTCTGGATTTTGAAATCCAGAGGCTGCTTCTCTTAACCCTTTTCACGCCTGCACACACATTTACACAAATTCTCTATCTTTTCCATTCCTTCATCACTCTCCTTTTCATATACTTCACAAAAACACATTTCTACACAATAACACTATCACCCGCATACATTTCACTCGATACCTATTACCCGTTCGCCGACTCATAACACAATAAACATAACCAATTTCGTAAAATCAAACCGCATGGTTCCGTTTAAAAGTTTAATGTTTCCTCCTGTTTGAAAAATAGTAAAAACATTACAAAAATCCTTTTAGTTTCCAAAACACTATATATAATTTATCCAGACCCAAAACATCCTAAAATATTTAACTATACAGATTTCCTAGTTCTATCCATCAATTTCCAAAACGTTTACCTATGTCCCCACGGGTCAAAATCACGCTCCGACTGCCAGCGCACTCTCACGGGCCATCTTTCTTCAACATGCTCATACTTCAGGCGGAGGGACGTCTTCCTCACCTGTCTCTAAGTCACCTACACCATAGAATTAAACACGTGAGCTAGGGGCTCAGTAAATCTAAGTGAATGCAAATGTATGCTATGTTATGCTCTTTCAAACTATGTATTCTTTGCATTTCTTTTCTTTTCTTTGTTTAGGTGTCTCTGGGTCACCCGGGGCTTCACTCTCGTTAGATAGGAGCGGCACATCCCGCAGTTGGATAGCCCCTCGGATCTAACACGGGGGGAAAGCATGCTTCCTCCGACAGCCATGCCTGAACCACCGCATCCGGCGTGACTATCTCTGTTGTTCAATTACGTACTTTGTTTACCTTTTTCCGTGTAAAACGCTTTGAAATTCATTTTGCATGCGTGCTTAGAAAACAATGCATGAACGTGCTCAATACAATAATTAAAGCAAGTAAAAACATACAATATTAAACTAACAATTAACAACTTAACAAAACGTAATTCTAACTACCCGTTCCAAACTACCCAAATGCATCTCAAATATCCTCGATCGACTCAATTCGTACGGTGTAGGCCTAGATGGCCAAACAAGTCACAGAGACTTACCTCGCGTCCGTTGTACACCGAGCTTCGTCCACAATTGTTTGTTCACCTAAAACGTTTCACAACATACGTATTAAATCGAGTTTAAATCACCAAACTCCAAAAATCGCTAACTCCTAACTAAGGAAAACTCTCCTAAACTCTATTTTAGTTTGTTTTGGCATTTCATCGAGCAATTCGCGCTCGAGAATCACCAAACTCCATTAATGGAGTTTTACATTTCTCCAACCACACAAAATCTCAACAACTTCCTTTTTAATTCCAACAACTTCAACCAATAACCATAAATACACCTCTCATAGCCATAAATACGGTTATCCTATCGATTTCAAACTCTATTTTACATTTTTAACGAAAACCCTAACGAACCCTAATTGTTTCAAACCCTAGAAATCGAAATCTACATTCCAAAAGCGTAGATTCGTACCTAGAGTCGAGGAAGGAGAAGGAAACGTGAAATGATCGTTGTGATCGGAGAGAGCTCTGTCGTCGGAAAGGAGAGAGCCGCGTGAGGAGAGGGAATTCGTCGTGCGAAGGAGAGGGGGAGAAAAATGGAGTTGTCGTGGGGAGGAAGAGAGAAATGAGGGATTTTATGTTTTTATTAAATTTTACCTTGAAATTTACTAAATTGCCTTTCTTACTTAATTTCAATTTCTTCTTCCAATTGACTCGTTATTTAACTAACGATCCTATTTTCCAAATTTCTAATATTTCACCATAAATTCCAATTTATTATTACGGCTTCGTTAAAACTTTCCGTTCGCAAAACGGACTAAATTTGATATATTTACAAAATTGCCGCATATTGGAATAAAATTAAATCCCATAGAGTCAGGTGTTACAGATCGAGATTAGTATGCTTTAGACGCCCAAATGAGAAAGAGTTTTCTTATCGAGCAATACCGAAGAGACATAAAATGGCTATTGTATCCTCCATAAAAGCTCAACAACTGATGAGATCAGGGGGTGTCAGATTTTTAGCCTACATGGTCGATACACAAAAGCAATGTTAGGTGAAGCTTCAAGATATTCCGGTAGTTCAAAGCTTTCCAGAAGTTTTCTTAGACGATTTATCAAAACTACCACCAGATCACAATATAGAGTTCGAAATAAATGTATATCCTGGCGCTGAGCCTGTGTCGAAGAGCCCCTATCGCATGGCGCTAGTTGAATTGAAGGAATTAAAGGCACAGTTGAAAGAATTGGTGGACAAGAGCTTTATATGCCCCAGTTTTTCTCCTTAGGGCACACCAGTCATATTCGTTAAGAAGAATGATGGATCTCTGCGTATGTGCATTTACTTCCGAGAGCTGAACAAGTTGATAATTAAGAATAAGTATATGTTGCTTAGGATTGATGACTTATTTGATCAGCTTCATGGAGTTGAGTATTTTTTAAGATTGATCTACGCTCGGGCTATTACCAACTAAAGGTTAAAGCTGATGATGTTTCAAAGAAAGCCTTCAGGACCCGTTATGGACATTATGAATTTCTGGTGATGTCTTTTAGTTTGAGGAATGTCTTGATTAATAGGATATTCAAGGATTTTCTTAACAAAATCGTGATCGTCTTCATCGACGATATCCTGGTCTATCCTCGAAATAAAGAAGATCATAAGAAATATCTAAAGATTGTACTATCAACTTTGAAGCAGCATTAGTTGTATGCCAACCTGTCGAAGTGTGAATTCTGGCTAGAAAAAATTAATTTTCTGGGCCATATTGTTTCTGAAGAGGGTATTTTAGTACATCTGGCTAAGATTGAAGCTGTAAAGGAATGGCCAAAGCCAAGGAATGCCAGTGAAGTGCGGAGCTTTAATGGATTAGCTGGTTATTACAGGAAATTTTTGGAAGGATTTTCTATGATAGCAAAGCCTCTGACCGGCTTAACAAAGAAAGATACAAAGTACAAGGGGTTTGAAGCTTACGAAAGGAGTTTTCAGACACTGAAGCAGAAGCTGACTACGGCTCCATTATTGATATTGCTGGTAAAGGATGGCAAGTTCAATGTATGCTGCGATGCTTCCAAAGTTGTTTTGGGATGCCTATTGATGCAGGATGGAAAGGTGATAGCTTACGCATCCAGACAACTAAAGAGTTATGAGCAAAACTACCCTACTCATGATCTTGAGTTAACGGTAGTTGTATTCGCATTGAAAATATGGAGACACTACCTATATGGACAACAATGTGAGGTGTTTTCAGATCACAAAAGTCTAAAATACATCTTTACTCAGAAGGAGTTGAACATGAGATAAAGGCAGTGGTTGGAATTTGTGAAGAATTATGACATCGAAATTAAGTTCCCACTTGGAAAAACTAACGTTGTTGCCAATGCATTGAGCAGAATGTCAACTACGATGTAGCTAGCAGTGTCAGCTATGTCAGTGCCTCTAAGAACAGAAATTCAGAAGTTTGAATTAGAGATGTTTTCAAAGTTATCAGCCGTACTTGCAAATCTGACTATACGGCCAACCGTCCTGTACCGAATAAAAGAAGCTCAAAAGATAGATACAAAGAAGAAAATTGATATATTAAGCAAATTGGCATATGCCTCTTCCGATTTTAGTTACTTGGATGATGGTATTCTAAAATTTAGGAACAGGTGGTACGTTCCAAGAGATGAAGAGCTACAGAAGGAGATTTTAGCAGAACCTCATTCGTTTTCTTTCTCTGTACTTCCAGAAAATACTAATGTAACGACCCGCCAGGCTCCCTCTATAGGCCGTGCAGTCCGGCCCACTAGCCAACCGACACTGCCACGTGGTTTGCCTCAGGCCGTTCCACGTGTACTCACGATCTTCTCCCATTTACCAGGTTGTGGAAGATGATCGTGAGTACACGTGGGACGGCCTGATGGAAACCACGTGGCAGTGTCGGTTGGCTAGTGGGCCAGACTGCACGGCCGGTCGGGGGAGCTTGGTGGGTCGTTACAACTAAGATGTATAGAGACTTAACCTTATAAATGGGATTGGCCAATAAACTTTATATAAAAAAAGAAGATATAAAATTCTTGAATACTACGATTCATATGGATTGCTTGATGTAGCACCCGGTTCCTATTAAACCAAATTTAATTTATCAAATTATGATGTACTAATTTTTGAAGAAATTGGAGAAAAAGTGATTAGGTTAGTTAATGAGTATACGAGGGCAAAAGGGTAATTAGATATTTAAAAGTGGATAACATATTTAAGGAAAGAGGTTTTGGGTTTAATGCACTGTAGCCGCCATTCTGTTTATCCCTCTCTCTCTCGGCCATCAGTTCTCTAGCACGAACCTTTAGGCGATTCCCCTGCCCGATTTTTTTCCTTCAACCAAGGTAAGTTTTGATTCGATTACTTGTTGCTTTAGTGTCTAGGTAACTGATGGATGGCAATGTATGCGTTTTAGAAGTGTTGTGAGTGAGGGATGGGATTTGGGGTTTAGAGAGGAATCGGGAATGGTGAAGAAAAGAACTCCCAGGACTAGCCCCTTAGATTTTTGAATGTTTAGAATGAAGTTTAAGTAATGCTGTGCTTATGTTTTAGGTGAGCCAGCTCTTGGAATATCCTGCAACCAGGAACCTCTCGGGAAGCCAGGTAAGTGAAGTATTGTGTGTGCCTTCGGGCCTACATAACAAAACAGTAGGTTTATGCATGTTTGAGTGTTTTCTTTATGTCATGCATCATGTTTTTGAAGAAATACGAAAATGAATTTCTATGAAATGTTATGGCAAGGTATGAACAGATTGAAACAGATTAGCTATTAAGGGAAGTAATCCGCCCCTTAATCGAGTAGAGGATTTATTACTTTGGGAGAACTGATCCCACTCCCAATGGAATTGAGGGATCAGATCAGCTATTAAGGGTACTAATCTGCCTCTTAATTGAGAAGAGGATGTATGACTTTGGAAAAATTGATCCACCTCCCAATGGAACCAAGGGATCATATCAGTGAATGAACGAAATTGCAACTGAGTTGTGAAAGTAGAAACTGCATGATTAGGATTTATGTTTCAGAATTCCATTTCATTTGCTTTACTTACTTAGCATTAGGCTAATAGGTGAGTTTTGTGATGTAGGTGTGGAGGTAACTACTGGAGAATTCTCTGAATTTACTGAGGAATAGGCGAAGCTGTTGGAGCACATTCTTGCCACGGTTTGGTGTTCTGATGAGGCGGTTTAAATTTTGTCTGTAGGTGAAGTTTCAGTAGTTATTTGATGTTTTGATACCCTTGGAAATTTCTTCTCTGCCAAAGAAAACGTGATTTAAATGTAGTTGGAGTTTGTTATTTCCAAAGTTATGTCGAGGATACAGATGTTGTTCTTTTGTTAATGGTTATTTGTTGAATGTCAGGCGTTATTTAGGGTCAGGTTGTTTTGAATGCTTTGAGTGAAATTTGTAAGTTCAACCATTGGTGAATGAAGTTCACCGGTGGATGTGAGATAAAGTCGATCGGATGAAGGAAATCATCCTGCTGACGTCACCGGTGGATGTGAGATAAAGTCGATCGGATGAAGGAAATCATCCGGCTGACGTCACCGGTGGATGCGAGATTTAGTCTTTCGGGTGAAGGAAATCATCCGGCTGACGTCATCGGTAGATGTAGGAAGACTTTTGTTGTCTTATGACCGGTGGTTGCGAGCAATGGGTTTTTGTCACTTAATGACCGAGCGACGTATTCAGTTTTGTTTTGTCTTGTGAAGGAAAAATGGACTTTGTCGTTTAGTCACACGTGGATGTCGTTAGTTAAATCCACCGGATGACGTAGCCAAAGTTTTTGTCGTTTTGACACCGGAAGAAGCCTTCTGTTTTCTGTTTCAGTCTCTTTCGTTGACTTTGCTCAGCGGCAGATACATTTGACTTCTGTAACTTTTCAAGTATTGCACGATTAAACCTTTACTTTCTTTGGTCAATTATTTCTTAATATTCCAACCGATTATTCAAACATTGTTTTTTTATAGTTTTGTTTAACTCTATTTTGCTTAAAGGATTTCCGCTGCAAGTCTTTAAATGTTTTTAAGTTTTAGGAAATGTCAAATTTTGACTTTCGAGCGAAGTTTTAAATTTAGTCCAAAGTTTCTTAGTTATGTTCGAGCTATGAGTAACGAACTGGGTTTATATAATTCGGGACGTTACAGTATGGTATCAGAGACATGTCAGTTAAACCGTTCAAAAGATTACTCATCAGTGCCAATCGTTGCATGGAAGTAGTTCAACAACTGTAAGTGTTTATGTTAACCCTATCTATTAGATACTTAAGAGTGTAATTAACCCTGTACAGGAATTTAGTACAATGGCCAGACGCCCAGGAAGACCCAGAGTGCCAAGGGAAATGCCAAACCTGAGTGGTGGAGAGGAGCCTAGTGTGGTTAGGCAGCTGACAGAGTTGGTGCGTCAGCAAACCGATTTAGTGCACCAGCAGTCTGATCAACTAGGAGTACTGTTGAACCGAGAGGTACAAGGAAGTGCCAACTCAGGTTCTAGCAATGAACATTCTGGAGATAGATTCCGGAGACTAAGACCACCCACGTTTGATGGACAATCATCTGATCCAGTTATTGCTGAAAGGTGGCTTAGGAAGATTGAAAGTATGTTTAGGTGTGCCAACATAGGAGAAGGAGACAAGGTCACGTTGGCGACATTTCACTTGGCTGGTGAAGCTCAACTATGGTGGGAAACAATATAGACCACCACTGATGTCTAGGCGATGCCTTGGTCGCAATTCAAAGACATTTTCTACGAGAAGTATTTCGACAGTACTGTCCAAACTGCAAAGAAGTTGGAATTTCTAAACTTGAAGCAGACAGGGACTGTAGCCGAGTACAGTAGGCAGTTCGAGTCCCTGTCCAGGTTTGCTGGACATTTTGATCTCAGGGACGAGGACAAGGTATTCAAATTTGTGTATGGACTGAAGCCAGAAATCTACAGAAGGGTTAAATTTTACAGTATTAAAGGCTTGACATTCAGCGAGGTTGTGTCCACTGCTCTGGAAGTGGAAGAAGCTGAAAGGAAGTGTGCTGGACCAAAAGAGGTCCCACAAAAGCCGGTCCAACCACATCATCAAAGGGGAATAAAGAGGCCTAGTGAAGGCCAGCATAGCCAAGGAACGGGAAAGAAAGTGCCGGATGCCAGGAAGTTTCCCCTGTGCCCGAAATGCTCGAAGAGTCACCTGGGTGAATGCAGGTTCGGTTCAGAAAAGTGTTTCAATTGCGAGGAAATTGGACACACATTCAGGGATTGCCCGAAGCCCAGAGTCACCCGATGCTTCAACTGTAACAAGGTTGGCCACGTCGTTAGGGACTGTCCAGCTCCTAAGAATGGCCCTGCTATGATGAAGCCGAGGATATTCTCTATGATGGAGTCGGGCGATGATGAGCAGCCTGCTGTTGTGTCAGGTACTATATTGGTCAACTCTATACCTGCTTTTACATTGATAGATTCTGGTGCAACACATTCATTCATAGCATCTACTTTTGCTGTTAAGTTAGATGCACAGTTTACCCCTTCTATGCATGTGTTTAGGGTTGCTTTACCCTCTGGTGAACGCATGCACTCTAACCAGGTGATGCTTGACAGTGATGTGTTAGTAGGAAGCGTGAGTCTACCTGCTGATCTCATTATTATGGATATAATGGGATTTGATGTAATCCTAGGAATGGATTGGTTGTTTAAACATTATGCCACAATCGACTGTAGGACTGGAGTAGTTAGGTTCCAACCCCCTGACGGTTTAAATCATACCTTCCAAACTTTAAAGAAGAGTGAGGGAATGTCTGTTATGACTTCGATGAATTGTAGACCCTCACCATGCAGAGAGTACCTATGCTTCTTGGCCAGTGTTCTAGATACACAATTCGTAGGAAAAGTAACACCCCAAAATGTCTTAATTGTCCAAGACTTCCCTGAAGTGTTTTTAGATGACCTTCCTGGTTTACAACCAGATAGGGAAATCGAATTCGTTGTAGATGTTTACCCCGGCGCTGAGCCTGTGTCTAAAAATCCATATAGACTAGCACCAACAGAACTTAAGGAATTAAAGAAGCAATTGGAGGATCTGTTAGAGAAAGGGTTCATACGCCCAAGCTTTTCACCGTGGGGTGCACCTGTCCTTTTTGTCAAAAAGAAAGATGGGTCAATGCGAATGTGCATTGATTATAGGGAATTAAACAAGTTAACTGTCAAGAACAAGTATCCATTGCCAAGGATTGACGATTTATTTGACCGGCTTAATGGTGCACGTGTTTTCTCTACGATTGACCTTAGGTCCGGTTATTACCAATTAAAAGTCAAATCTGAGGATATTCCTAAGACTGCCTTTCGCACAAGGTATGAACATTATGAGTTTTTGGTCATGTCCTTTGGATTGACAAATGCACCAGTAGCCTTTATGGATCTCATGAATAGAGTGTTTCATGAGTATTTGGATAAGTTTGTCATAGTGTTCATAGATGACATTTTAATCTATTCACGTACTAAAGATGAGCATGCTAGGCACCTGACCTTAGTGTTGGAAGTATTAAAACAGCACCAACTATACGCCAAGTTTTCTAAGTGTGAATTTTGGTTGGACCAAGTTCACTTTCTAGGACATGTCATCTTTGGAGATGGCATATATGTTGATCCAGCAAAGGTTCAAGCAGTTAAGGAATGGCCCCAACCAAAGAGTGCTACAGATATTAGGAGTTTTCTTGGACTAGCAGGATATTATAGAAAGTTCATTGAAGGATTCTCAAAGATTGCTAACCCCCTTACTAGGTTAACAAGGAAAAATGTGAAGTATATATAGACTGACGAATGTGAGCATAGTTTTCAGATCCTGAAACAGAAACTGGCCAATGCTCCAATTTTAACCCTTCCAGTTGAAGATGGTAAGTTTAGCATTTACTGTGACGCTTACAAAATTGGTCTTGGTTGTGTTCTAATGCAAGATGGGAAGGTAATAGCTTATGCCTCTAAGCAGTTGAAAACACATGAGAAGAATTACCCTACGCATGACTTAGAGTTAGCTGCTGTGGTTTTTGCTTTAAAGATTTGGAGACACTATTTGTATGGACAATCTTGTGAGATAATTTCAGATCATAAGAGCCTGAAGTATATCTTCACACAGAAGGAATTAAATATGAGGCAACGTCGATGGTTAGAATTTGTAAAGGATTATGATTTCGAGATTAAGTACCACCCTGGCAAAGCAAATGTTGTGGCAGTGCCTTGAGTAGAGTGACAACATCAGCCTCAGCCATGATTTTAGACATGCCACTAGCTTTAGAGTCTGAATTCTAAAAGTTTAATCTAGAAGCAGTATCCAGTGTATCAGCTAGGCTTTCGGCCATATCCTTGAGGCCTACTATTTTGGAGAAAATAAAGGAAGCTCAAAGGAACGACACTGAATGCAATAAGTATAAGTCCTGCATGGACTCTGTAGACAAGTCAGATTTTAACTATTCCGCTGATGGAATCTTTAGGTTTAGAAATAGATGGTTTGTTCCTGCCATTAAGGAACTTCGAGATGAGATTCTTTCAGAAGCACATTCTTCTCGATTTTCTGTTCACCCTGGAAGTACGAAGATGTACAAGGATCTTAAACAGCATTATTGGTGGCCAAGTATGAAAAGGAGTGTGGCAGAGTATGTAGAATCATGTTTGTGTTGTCAGCAGATTAAAGCTAACATCAGAGACCCTCAGAAACATTGCAACCTCTACCAGTCCCTGAATGGAAATGGGAACAAATAACGATGGATTTTGTTGTGGGATTGCCTAGAACAGCAAAAGGACATGATGCAATTTGGGTGATAGTCGACCGTCTAACCAAATCAGCTCACTTCCTGCCAATGAAGATAATATACTCGATGGATCAACTGGCTGAGTTGTATGTGCATGAAGTTGTTAGACTGCATGGAGTTCCAAGCACCATAGTTTCAGACCGAGACTCTAGATTTACATCTAAGTCTTGGAAATGTTTGCACAAGGTTATGAGAACACAGCTTAGTTTTAGCACAGTTTTCCACCCTCAAACAGATGGACAATCCGAAAGGACTATTCAAACATTAGAGGATATGCTCTGTGCATGTGTATTAGACTTTCAAGGTTCATGGAGCAAATACTTGTCCTTAGTTGAATTTTCTTATAACAACAGTTTTCAGGCAACAATAGACATGGCATCATACGAGGCATTGTATGGACGAAAGTGCAGATCCCTATTGTATTGGGATGAAGTTGAAGAAGCACAATTGATTGGTCCTGACATTGTGCAGTAGACAGTGGAGAAAATTGCTCTTACCGACAAAGAATCTTAACAGCTCAAAGCCAGCAGAAAAGCTATGCAGACAAAAGACGAAGAGAATTGGAATTTGATGTTGGTAATGAAGTTTTCCTTAAGGTGTCACCTTTCAAAGGAGTTGTGAGATTTGGAAAGAGAGGCAAGTTGAACCCTAGATATATTGGACATTTCTCAATCTTGAAGAGGATTGGGAAGTCAGCCTATCAACTACTGTTACCAGCCTCTTTAGGGGGAATCCATAATGTATTTCATGTCTCCATGCTGAAGAAGTGTGTTAGAGATCTATCTCAAGTTGTGGAACCTCAGAGTATTGAAGTTCACCCCACTCTTACTTATGAAGAGAAACCAGTAAGGAACCTAGACTATGCAGTGAAAGTGTTGCGCAACAAAGAAGTCCCACTGGTGAAAGTCTTATGGCATAACCAGAACATAGAGGAAACAACTTGGGAGCGCCAGTAAGACATGATGGACCAACACCCAGAATTATTCAGGTATTGAATTTTGAGGACAAAATTCTTTTAAGGAGGGTAGATCGTAGCACCCGGTTCCTATTAAACCAAATTTAATTTATCAAATTATGATGTACTAATTTTTGAAGAATTTGGAGAAAAAGTGATTAGGTTAGTTAATGAGTATACGAGGGCAAAAGGGTAATTAGATATTTAAAAGTGGATAACGTATTTAAGGAAAGAGGTTTTGGGTTTAATGCACTGTAGCCGTCATTCTGTTTATCCCTCTCTCTCTCGGCCATCAGTTCTCTAGCACGAACCTTTAGGCAATTCCCCTGCCCGATTTTTTTCCTTCAACCAAGGTAAGTTTTGATTCGATTACTTGCTGCTTTAGTGTCTAGGTAACTGATGGATGGCAATGTATGCGTTTTGGAAGTGCTGTGAGTGAGGGATGAGATTTGGGGTTTAGAGAAGAATCGGGAATGGTGAAGAAAAGAACTCCCAGGACTAGCCCCTTAGATTTTTGAATGTTTAGAATGAAGTTTAAGTAATGTTGTGCTTATGTTTTAGGTGAGCCAGCTCTTGGAATATCCTGCAACCAGGAACCTCTCGGGAAGCCAGGTAAGTGAAGTATTGTGTGTGCCTTCAGGCCTACATCACAAAACAGTAGGTTTATGCATGTTTGAGTGTTTTCTTTATGTCATGCATCATGTTTTTGAAGAAATACGAAAATGAATTTATATGAAATGTTATGGCAAGGTATGAACAAATTGAAACAGATTAGCTATTAAGGGAAGTAATCCGCCCCTTAATCGGGTAGAGGATTTATTACTTTGGGAGAACTGATCCCACTCCCAATGGAATTAAGGGATCAGATCAGCTGTTATGGAAACTAATCCGCCCCTTAATTGAGAAGAGGATGTATGACTTTGGGAAAATTGATCCACCTCCCAATGGAACCAGGGGATCATATCAGTGAATGAACGAAATTGCAACTGAGTTGTGAAAGTAGAAACTGCATGATTAGGATTTATGTTTTAGAATTCCATTTCATTTGCTTTACTTACTTAGCATTAGGCTAATAGGTGAGTTTTGTGATGTAGGTGTGAAGGTAACTATTGGAGAATTCTCGAAATTTACTGAGGAATAGGCGAAGCTGTTGGAGGACATTCTTGCCACGGTTCGGTGTTCTGATGAGGCGGTTTAACACTTGTCTGTAGGTGAAGTTTCAGTAGTTATTTGATGTTTTGATACCCTTGGAAATTTCTTCTCTGCCAAAGAAAACGTGATTTAAATGTAGTTGGAGTTTGTTATTTCCAAAGTTATGTCGAGGATACAGATGTTGTTCTTTTGTTAATGGTTATTTGTTGAATGTAAGGCGTTATGTAGGGTCAGGTTGTTTTGAATGCTTTGAGTGAAATTTGTAAGTTCAACCATTGGTGAAAGAAGTTCACCGGTGGATGTGAGATAAAGTCGATCGGATGAAGGAAATCATCTGGCTGACGTCACCGGTGGATGTGAGATAAAGTCGATCAGATGAAGGAAATCATCCGGCTGACGTCACCGGTGGATGCGAGATTTAGTCTTTCGGGTGAAGGAAATCATCCGGCTGACGTCATCGGTAGATGTAGGAAGACTTTTGTTGTCTTATGACCGGTGGTTGCGAGCAATGGGTTTTTGTCACTTAGTGACCGGGCGACGTATTCAGTTTTGTTTTGTCTTGTGAAGGAAAAATGGACTTTGTCGTTTAGTCACCGGTGGACGTCGTTTGTTAAATCAACCGGATGACGTAGCCAAAGTTTTTGTCGTTTTGTCACCGAAAGAAGCCTTCTGTTTTCTGTTTCAGTCTCTTCCGTTGACTTTGCTCAGCGGCAGATACGTTTGACTTCTGTAACTTTTCAAGTATTTCACGATTAAACCTTTACTTTCTTTGGTCGATTATTTCTTAATATTCCAACCGATTATTCAAACATTGTTTTTTTATAGTTTTGTTTAACTCTATTTTGCTTAAATGATTTCCGCTGCAAGTCTTTAAATGTTTTGAAGTTTTAGGAAATGTCAAATTTTGACTTTCGAGCGAAATTTTAAATTTAGTCCAAAGTTTCTTAGTTATGTTCGAGCTATGAGTAACGAACCGGGTTTATATAATTCGGGGCGTTACACTTGAACATATTAAACCGTATGATGGAATTACAGACCGATACATGGGGATAGTTAATGGGTTAGAATCGATTGTAGCTATGAGATTGTTATTGTCTTGGATGTTGGGGATTATGTATAATGCGGGGAATCCATGCCAGAATTTTTAGGAAATTGCCTTAGATAGGAGTTGTGTTTAGTTTTGGATTCGGTTTGTTTAGGATTGATTTTAATACTGAGATGTGAAATGTCTTAGGTGGAGAAAACTTAAGGTGAAGTGCAGGGCTTGCTAAGGAATCCAGGTAAGTGGGTGTTAGGTTTCCAGCCCTTAAGGCCCTACATTGTAACGATGCTAGGATGTTAGAGTTATGATGATGTTTTGATGAATTGTGGGGGTTAAACGAGTTGGGTAGTCAAAGGATGTTAAATATTCGTTAAGTGTTACGTTTGTCTTTGAGTTATGTATGTCTATGAAATTGTCATTGAGGAACGATATTTGTGTTATGTATATTTTCCCCCATGCATCATGTTTCCTAAAAGATGGCATACCCAAACGTTTTACATGCATATTTTCAAAGTAAAGGGAAGTAAAAAGATGAAAGGTATGTAATGGTTAAGTGTGGGCAGTGGATGAGTAGGGCACAGGGCAGAAAAATGGCAACTCATGGCAAGTAAAGGACACCCGATAAATGGCAACTTAAAAAATCTAACACATGAAATTTTTTTCGTCAATTCGGCCACCGAACTATGAGGATTTTTCAATTCTTGTTAATTCAGCCACCGACTATGAAGATTTTTCAATTCACTCACCGAACAATTTTTTTTTCCGTCAATTCGGCCACCGAACTATGAGGTTTGTTCAATTCAGCACCGAACAATTTTTTTTTCCGTCAATTCGGCCACCGAACTATGAAGATTTTTCAATTCAGACACCAAACAAATTATTTTGTCAATTCGAACACCCAACTATTAGATATTTTCAATTCACTCACCGAACAATTTTTTTTTCCGTCAATTCGGCCACCGAACTATGAAGATTTTTCAATTCAGACACCAAACAAATTATTTTGTCAATTCGAACACCCAACTATTAGATATTTTCAATTCACTCACCGAACAAATTATTTTGTCAATTCGAACACCCAACTATTAGATATTTTCAATTCACTCACCGAACAATTTTTTTCGTCAATTCAACCTCCAAACTATGAATTTTTTCAATTCACTCACCGAACAATTTTTTTTTCCGTCAATTCGGCCACCGAACTATGAGGTTTGTTCAATTCAGCCACCGAACTATGAAGATTTTTCAATTCAGACACCAAACAAATTATTTTGTCAATTCGAACACCCAACTATTAGATATTTTCAATTCAGCCACCGAACAATTTTTTTCGTCAATTCGGCCACCGAACTATGAGGTTTGTTCAATTCAGACACCAACAAATTTTTTTCGTCAATTCGGCCACCGAACTAGGAGTTTTCAATTCAGACACCAAACAAATTATTTTGTCAATTCATCACTCACCGAACAATTTTTTTCATCAATTCGGCCACCGAACTATGAGGTTTGTTCAATTCAGCCACCGAACAATTTTTTTCATCAATTCGGCCACCGAACTATGAAGATTTTTCAATTCAGACACCGAACAAATTATTTTGTCAATTCGAACACCCAACTATTAGATATTTTCAATTCACTCATCGAATAATTTTTTTCGACATTTCAAACACCGAACAATTTCATTCGTCAATTCAACCTTCGAACTATGAATTTTTTCAATTCAGACACTGAACCATTTTTTTTGTCAACTCGGCTACCGAACTATGAAGATGTTTCAATTCAGCCATCGAACAATTATTTTTTGTCAATTTGGTCACTGAACTATGAGAATTTTTCAATTCAGACACCGACCAAATTATTTTGTCAATTTGAACACCCAACTATTAGATATTTTCAATTCACCCACCGAACAATTTTTTCCGTCAATTCGGCTACCGAACTATGAGGTTTGTTCAATTCAGCCACCGAACAATTTTTTTCAATGTCTTTAAAACGTTGAACAGGTTCAATTTGAAGGAAAACCATTATTTGAATGAATAATTTAAATCCTTATGCACCAGTTTTTACCAATTATCATTTCTAAATTATAATATTATTCGGGACCTCCCAGTTCCTTGGTGAAATACTTATTTTCCGGATAATCCAAATCTTCCACGTCAGCATCAATAGCCATGGTTGACCTACAAAATGACGAACGGAGTTTTACCACCGTCTCAGAGTTTTTATCCCTTCCAGAGCATCTGCGCACCTATTAAAATAGGTCGACACCTTACACGGCTTAAACTCGTTATGAAGAGAAGCATGTAAGGATTTTAGAATCAACCATGAAGGTATGCGCAGCAAGAAAATTCCGTTGGTCAAAGTATTATGGTGCAACCACAATTTAGAGGAAACCACATAGGAAAGACGACATGACATGATGCGCCAATATCCAGAACTATTCAACAAGAAAATTTTGATATTAAAATTTTAATTAAGAAGGGTATAATATAACACCTGAAAAATTCATAATACAATTGCTAATTATGTGCCAAGCATTTTAGGATCTAAATTATCATAGACTAATAATGTGACGACCCCAACCCGGTCAGGGCCGCCACGGCATAACCATGACGTAATCTTAACTTTAGACCATCGGATTTTCACGTAAAATTTTTCTTTTTACTCAACGCTCTAATACAAAACGGACATAAACAAATGACTCTTCTCGATCGACCCTAATTAGACTAGCTTTAACTTAAACACAACGACATGAAAGTCGTCAACTTTTAAATCATTAAAACGAAGTAAAAACTCTTTTTCGGAAAAACTTCAACTCGGTTTTTGGGCCCTTAAAATCCTTTAAAATACTCGTGAATCGCTGGTAAAATATATTTAAAAAGTATCGCAAAAGGTTGGGTCGAAACAGGTTTTGAAAAGTCAAAAATAAAAAAAAAATGCACGTGGGTGCCATGCACTGCACGCGCGCAGCGCGCATGCCAAACGCGATCGATCGCACCCCAAGCCCGATCGATCAGGCTGGCTCGGGTTTCCCGACTAAAATTTACCCAAATCACGATCGATTGTGCCTCAACCACGATCGATCAGGCCAGCTCGGGTTTCCCGATTAAAATTTACCCAAAACCACGATCGATCGCGCCTCAGTCACGATCGATCGCGTGGGCCACATTCTGGGCGCGCCTAGCGTGCACGCAGCGCGCGCCCACTGCATGCGCGCCATGCCCAGCCAGCGCGCACCAGCGCCTGGCCTGCGCGCGCCCCTCCTCTTTTTCCTTACCCTTAACAATTTTTTTCTTTCCTAAACTCTTACCCTTCACCTTAAACTTTTCAAAACTCATTCCACAACCTTTTTAAACACAAAATCTTCAAACCCCAAAAATCCCGACTCATACACATACCCGAGCACGTGTTTAAAATTCATGAAAACAAACTGCATGGATCGCTCTAAAACCCGAGCGTATCCTTACAGTTTAAAATACCTAAAATCATCAAACAACAACCCAATCTAATCCACAAAACAACATTACCATAAACATCAAAATCCCTAAAACTTTCCCAAAACAAATACATTTATCAAATCATTCAAAATGACACAACTCCAAGCCTACCTCCACTATAAATTTTCAAATCGTCAAACTTCACTATACATCCTAAAATCCATCACATTACTAATCATTAAAACTAATTCACACCATTTACCACAAAACGGCTCGGAGCACACCCACAGGTCATCACGCCTAGCCAAACACATTCCGTCGCCACGAGCTCCGCCCATCGACCATCTATGCCTGATCATCGGAAGGGAATTCCTCACCTTCGTTCTCGTCACCTACATCATACGATAAACACATTAAGCCTAATGCTTAGTAAGGAGGTGCACTAAAACATGAGTATACATAATGCATGGTTTTTCAAAATATGTTCGTTTTTCATTTATTCACTTTACATAACATTTACATATATATCTTTAGACATGAGTAGGCACAGGCACCACCCCGTCTACCCTGTAGACCAAACACTTGCCCTGAGCTGCCATTAACATATTATCGTGCCCTAAGTTGCCGTTAACGTAGTATCATGCCCTGAGTTGCCATTAACATATTATCATATCCTGAGTTGCCATTAACATATTATCATATCCTGAGTTGCCGTTAACGTGCCCTGTGCCCTACTCATCCTCCAACTTTACTTCGTTTACTTGAAAACGTGCATGCAAAAACATTTCATTAAATCTTAAAGGAGAAAACATGATGCATGAAGAAAGGTACTCCAAACAATCATCCAAACATTCATAACATACATAAACGAGCCTAACCGACCACTACTAAGAAACGTCCTAGTCTAACCGACTCTTCAGAACCCGAAATCGTGAAAACATCATTAAGACATTTAACTCCTAACATCGATATGACGTAGGGCCGTAAGGGCCAGAAACCTAACACCACTTACCTGGCGTCCGTAGCAAGCCGAGCACTTTCCAAAAGCTGTGTCCACCTAAGGCATTTCATAAATAAAGGCATTAAAACCGATCCTAAATAAACGAATTCCAAACTTAAACTAAGTTCCTAGCTAAGACAATTTCTCCTAAAACTTCAATTTTCCCCACTCGGGCATTTCATCGAGCACGTTGTGCTCACCATTTAAATAACTCCATTAATGGTGTTCCCCATTCTCCAACAACCCCAAAAATTTAACCTAACGAACACCCAACACCATAAATCCCTTCAATCTACCTAAATAACAACAAAAGTATCATCAAAGGGCAATAGGCAAGCAATTCTATCGATTTCTAACGAAATCTAGAAATTTTTCAACCCTAACTCGAATTCGCCCTAACCGAATAACGCCCTAAAATTAATTAAAAACTTGCCTAAAGATAAGAGCTTACCTAGGACGTTGATTAGGGGAAGAAAATCGAAGGGAAGCTTCGCCGGAGTTGGAGGAGGCGTCGACGTTGGAGAAATGGCGTGGGAGGAGGAGAAAGTTGCCAAGGGAGAAAGGGGAAAGGGTTCACGATCTGGAGAAGGAAAATGAAGGGGGGGGGGTATTTGTGAATTAAATAAAATTGACTTAACAAATTACAAGTTTGCCCTACCCTCAATTCTTTGTTTATTTCGTTAATTAATCTATCGTTTCAGTTACTCCAAATTTTCTTATTCCAACAAAAATCTATATTAATCACTGGGGTTCTAACGACACTCTCCGTTCGTGAAACGAACATAATTTACTAGTTTTACGAATTAAATCGCTATAGGGCTAAAAACGGAACTTGGGGATACGCTATCAATCTGGATTTCTAAAAATTTACTTATTCTTCTAAAAATCCCCTTAAATTCTTAGGATCCTAATAAAACCTCTTGCTCACCAAACGGACCTATATTTCTTATTTACAAAAATACCCTCGGAGCGGAAACCCGAAAAACTCAGGTGTTACAAATAAGGGAAGGTTGTAGAATTAAATTTTGGTGACAAATTGTTGATACAAGCATGAGAGGGCATTTTTTGAACAAAAATAAGGTTGGTGAGAAGCACCAATGGAAAGTTGACACCTCACTACTTGTTGGCTTCTTCAAGAAGCTTCCCTTGTTAGTTTTCATTTGAAAGAAAAAAAATAACACAATCCCTTATTTCTCTTCTCCCTCCCACGTTCTTCTCCCACTCACGATCTCCCTCTCCCACGCCAAACTCTTCCCCCACGAGTTTCAAGCTCCTTTCTCCCTCTCTTATGCAACTCTCTCTTCCCCTCTCTAGTTATTCTTTCAAGATCGTTTAGAAGCAAGGAAACCCACGCCATTTCTTCCTTTTTCTCAAGCTCTCTCAAGCTCCCTTAGATTCTTTCAAGAGTTGAAGGTAAGATTTAGATTTTCTCTATGGGCTATCAAGTTTATGTTTAAAGATGAAAGGTTTGTTGTTTTTGGTTGGATTGTTTAATGGGTTAATGGGTGTGGGTATTGTGCACGAAAATTTGGAAATGTATGCTTATTCTTTGGTGTTTTTATGCTTCATAATATTGATTTTAAGTCTTAATTGTGATTGGAAATGGAAAATATTGTGGATTAATCCATGTTTGGATTAAATGTCAAATTGTGCAAAAACTGGAATTTTGGGTTAGTTTTGAGATTGAATTTTGGGCTTAATCTATAGATTTTCATTAGATGAACTTTTTTGATGTTAAAATAGATTCTTTGGGTGAACTTTTGGTTTTATAATCGAAGCATTTGGATAAGTATACACAAAGTTATGAATTTTTTAAGTTGATTCAATTTTGGGTTTAAATTCTGGGTTGAGCATGAAATGAGTTATTGGTTTGTAATTGGTTCAAAGCTAATTGATTGGGATGTTTCACTCGAGTTGTTGTACTTGTTTACACTCTTGTTGGATTGTTTTGATATTGTTTCCTTTGGACTTAAGGTTATCATGTTTGGATGCTTAAGCAAACATGTTTTAGAAGTCTTTGGACTGAATCACTTGGAATTGGATTAGTTGAGTAGGATTTGATTATGATTGAAGTATGTGATTATATGCAATTGTCTTTGGCGGATTTTGGAATTGGTTTTATTTATGGTCACAGACTTGTGTTATGAATGTCGATATTGATTTTAGAATTAATGTGCACTAGGTTTGCAAGTTACAAATGAGAGTGATCAAGTTGACTATAAATTTGCTAACTAAGGTAAGTAATGCATTGCATGTGTCTTGCCTTTTGGCCTACATCACAAAAAGTTAGGGTTTATGTTTGTATGAATTATGCTTGCATCTCATGTTCATGCATCATGTTTTAGAAAAAAATTATTGAAAAGGAATTATGGATATATTTTCATGAAACGATATGTTGCGAAACGAAAAGAAAACGAAACTACATGGACACATGCTTTGAAGGAAATGATTCGCTGTAACGCTCTGAGTTATCTGAACCCGGTTTGTCACACAAACCTCGTACATGACTAAACTTTCTACCATATTTTTTTTTTTTGCTTGCAGCGGAAATCATTTAAACAAAAATAGAGCTAAACAAAATCATAAAAAGTGTTTGGATAATCGGGCAGAATATTAGAAATAGTTGACCAAGGGAAAATAAAAGTTTAAACCGCGGGTTGCTTTAAAGGTGAAGAAAGTCAAACGCACCTGCCGCTGAACCAAGTCAACGGAAGGGCTAAAAACAGAAAACAGAAACGGAAGCCGTCCTCCGGTCATAAAACGACAAAATATTCTCTCCATCTTCCGGTGGTTTTACTCACGGTATCCACCGGTGACTAAACGACAAAAATGCTCTCTACAACTTCCGATGACGTCAGCCAGATGCCTTCCTTCATCCGATAGATTTAAACCTACATCTTCCGGTGGATTAACACACGACATCCACCGGCCACTAAACGACAAAGAGTTTTTACATCATCCGATGGCTTATCCGAAGACATCTTCCGATAAAATAAAACTACATCATCCGATGGCTTTTCTGAAGACATCTTCCGATAAAATTAAACACACATCGTCCGATGACGTCAGCCGGATGATTCATTCATCCGATCGACTCAACCATACATCCACCGGGGAGGCGAACTACACATACCGATAGAGGACAGATTAACAACTCAACATCTGCCGATAGACTCCATCTACTGATAGAGAGCAGAACAACAACTCTAACTACGAAAAGGAAATTTTCTCACTTCACTTAAACATTCCAGACCAATGCATTACTAAAATTTAGTATGAACCAACATTTAAAAAGTCACAGAAATACTATTATCAGAAAATCTCAAAACAGATTCAAAACATTAAAAACCATTTTATCGTGAAAACTTAACATGTTCAGACTTAACCACTATCAAATAGACCTCAACATCTGCTGACACCAGTTAACCCGCCTCATCAGCTTCCGAGTCAAGACATGGATGAACTCCTCCAACCACAGCTAATCATCTGTGCACTTAGGAAATTCACCTGCAGTATCCTCAACACCCACATCACAAAACTCATCTATTAGCCTAATGCTAAGTAAGTAAAGCGATAATGAAATGAAATACTGAAATATGATCCTAAATATGCAGTTTCTACTTTCATTCCTCAGTTATGTTGCATTCGTTCACTGATCTGATGATCCCTGATACAATGGGAGGTGGATCAGTTTTCCCAGGGTATAAATCCATATGTACGATTTAAGGGGCGGATTAATTCCCTTAAAAGTATACTGATGATCCCTGATACAATGGGAGGTGGATCAGTTTTCCCAGGGTATAAATCCATATGCGGATTAATTCCCTTAAAAGTATACTGTCACAATCTGTTCACATCTCACCATGCTACTTCATGTAAATTCATTTTCGTTTTCTTTCAAAATATGATGCATGGCAACTGAAAAGAAACATTCATTCATGCACACACAAATCCTACTGTTTTGTGATGTAGGCCCGAAGGCACATGCAAACTCTACTTACCTGGTCTCCTGGAGAAAGCTTGGTTGCAAACTACTTCGGGTATTAACCAAACCTAAAACCATAGACAGAGCATACATTAAATTTCCTCTAATCTTCATTCTAAACCACCAGAAATCTAAGGGAAACTGTTTTGGGAACTCTAGCCATTGTGCATTCCCGATTTCAACTTAAACCGAAACCACCACTCGCTTATCGCCTTCTCAAATCCTCATTTATCACCCCTCCTACCAACGATAGATACAATGTAGCAAGAAATAGAAGTAAAACTCATCAAGTTCGGAGGAAATTGCTGGAGGAAGTCGAAGGGAGTCTCCTATCGCGCTCTGCTAAGCTGAGGAGCTGAGAATGGGGAGGAAATAAAATCAACAGTGGCGGCTACTTCATTAATAGTTCCCTTAAATACGTTATCCACCTTTGAATTTCTAATTACTCTTATGCCCCTGCCTAGTCATCCACTAACCCTACATATAATATTGTCATATAAATTGTGTCATTTGTTTAAAAGGAACAGAGAAACGGTTTGATAGAACCGAGTATTACAATCTACCCTCCTTAAAAGAATTTTGTCCTCAAAATTTAGTACCTGAATAATTCTGGATATTGGTCCATCAAGTCTTGCTGGCGCTCCCAAGTTGTCTCTTCTATGTTCTAATTTTGCCATAAGACTTTCACAAGTGGAACTTCCTTGTTGCGCAATACCTTCGTTGCATAGTCCAAGATCCTTACAGGTTTCTCCTCATATGCAAGAGTAGGAAGAACCTCGATGTCCTGCTGTTCCACAATCTGATATGGATCTCGAACACACTTCTTAAGCATGGAGACATGAAACACATCATGGATTCCTTCCATAGAGGTTGGTAGCTGTAACTGGTAGGCTGTCTTCCCAATCCTTCTCAAGATCGAGAATGGTCCAATGTATCTGGGGTTCAACTTTCCTCTCTTCCCAAATCTCACAACTCCTTTGAATGGTGACACCTTAAGAAAAACTTCATCACCTACTTCAAACTCTAATTCTCTCCGTCTTTTATCATCATAACTCTTCTGGCGGCTTTGAGCTGTCAGAATTCTCTGTCGGATGAGGGCAACCTTCTCCACAGTCTGTTGCACAATGTAAGGACCAAGCAACTGCGCTTCTCCAATTTCATCCCAGTACAAAGGAGATCTGCATTTTCGTCCATATAATGCTTCGTATGGCGCCATGCCTATTGTTGCTTGAAAACTGTTATTGTAAGAGAACTCAAGCAATGGTAAATATTTACTCCACGATCCTTGAAAATCCAATATGCATGCTCGGAGCATATCTTCCAATTTCTGAATGGTTCTTTCGGATTGTCCATCTGTTTGAGGGTGGAAAGCTGTGCTAAAATTAAGCCTTGTTCCCATAGCCTTGTGCAAACCTTTCCAAAACTTAGATGTAAATCTGGAGTCTCGGTCTGAAACTATTGAACTTGGAACTCCATGCAATCTGACAATCTCTTGCATGTACAATTCAGCAAGCTGATCCATTGAGTAAGTTATCTTAATTGGCAGAAAATGAGCAGATTTGGTTAGACGGTCAACTATAACCCAAATTGCATCATGTCCCTTTGCTGTCCTAGGTAATCCAACGACAAAATCCATTGTTATTTGTTCCCATTTCCATTCAGGAACTGGTAAAGGTTGCAATGTTCCTGAGGGTCTCTGATGCTCGGCTTTAATCTGTTGACAACACAAACATGATCCTACATATTCTGCCACGATTCGTTTCATACTAGGCCACCAGTAGTGTTGCTTAAGGTCTCTGTACATCTTTGTACTTCCAGGGTGAACTGAGAACTTGGAAGAGTGTGCTTCAGAAAGAATCTCACCACGGAGCTCCTTAATGGCTGGAACAAACCACCTATTTCTAAACTTGAGGATCCCGTTAGTAGAATGGTTAAAATCTGATTGGTCCGTAGAATTCATACTTGACTTATACTTGTTACACTCATCATCATTCGTCTGAGCTTCCTTTATTTTCTCTAAAATGGTAAGCCTTAAGGTTATGGCTGATAGCATAGCTGATATACTGGTTACTGCTTCTAGGTTAAATTTTTGGAATTCTGACTCTAAAGCTAATGGCATACTGAAAATCATAGGTGGGGTTGATGTTGTTACTCTACTCAAGGCATCTGCCACAACATTTGCCTTGCCGGGATGATATTTAATCTCGAAATCATAGTCCTTAACAAATTCCAACCATCGTCAATGCCTCATGTTTAGTTCCTTCTGTGTGAAAATATACTTCAGGCTCTTATGATCTGAAAATATCTCACAAGATTGTCCATACAAGTAGTGCCTCCAAATTTTAAGTGCAAATACAACTGCAGCTAATTCTAAATCATGGGTAGGGTAGTTCTTTTCATGCATTTTTAACTGCCTAGAAGCATAAGCTATAACATTTCCATCTTGCATTAACACACACCCAAGACCAATCCTGGAAGCATCACAGTAAATGCTAAACTTTCCACTCTCATCGGGTAGGGTCAATATAGAGGCATTGGTCAGTCTACTTTTGAAGGTCTGGAAACTGGATTCACACTCCTCAGTCCAAGCGTACTTGATATTTTTCCTAGTTAACCGAGTGAGGGGTGTTGCAATCCTTAAAAACCCTTCAATAAATTTTCTGTAATATCCTGCTAACCCGAGGAAACTTCGAATATCTGTAGCATTCTTTGGTTGGGGCCACTCCTTAACTGCTTGAACCTTGGCTGGATCGACAGATATTCCATCTCCAGAGATCACATGACCAAGAAAGTGAACTCTGTCCAACCAAAACTCACACTTGGAAAACTTAGCATAAAGCTGATGCTGTCTAAGTACCCCTAACACCAAACTCAAATGCCTTGCATGCTCATCCTTAGTTCTAGAATAGATCAGAATATCGTCTATGAATACTATGACAAACTTGTCCAAAAACTCATGAAACACCCTATTCATGAGATCCATGAAGGCTGCTGGTGCATTTGTCAAACCAAAAGACATAACCAAAAACTCATAATGTCCATACCTTGTGCGAAAGGCAGTCTTTGGGATATCTTCAGATTTTACCTTCAGCTGATAATAACCGGACCTAAAGTTAATCTTAGAGAAAACTCTTGCGCCCCTAAGCTGGTCAAATAAGTCATCAATTCTCGGCAAAGGGTATTTGTTTTTGACAGTTAACTTATTCAATTCTCTATAATCAATGCACATACGCATTGATCCATCTTTCTTCTTGACAAAAAGGACAGGTGCACCCCACGGTGAAAAGCTTGGGCGTATGAACCCTTTTTCCAATAGATCCTCCAATTGTTTCTTTAATTCCTTAAGTTCAGTTGGAGCTAACCTATATGGATTTTTAGACACAGGCTCGGCTCCAGGGTAAATATCTAAAACAAATTCGATTTCCCTATCTGGTGGCAAGCCAGGAAGGTCATCTAGAAACACTTCTGGAAAATCTTGGACAACTAAAACATCCTTAGGGTTCGATTTTTCTACTAGTTGTGTGTCTAAAACACAGGCCAAAAAGCACAAATATTCTCCACACAGGGAAGGTCTAGTGTTAATAGTAGTCATCACAAACATTTCCTTACTCTTCTTTGAAGCTTGAAAGGTATGTGTCAACTTACCAGGGGGTTGAAAGCTAACTATTCAAGTTCTACAATCTATACTGGCATAATGCTTAAACAACCAATCCATTCCTAGGATCACATCAAATCCCATGTCCATAACAATAAGATCAGCAGGCAAATTCATGTTCCCTACTAACACCACACTATCAAGCATCATTTGACTGGAGTGCATGTGCTCACCAGAAGGTAATACTACGTTGTACACGTTCTCAGAAGGAGTAAACCTTACATCTAACTTATCAGCAAATGCAGAGGCTATAAAAGAATGCGTTGCACCCGAATCTATCAAAGTAAAAGCAGGTACAAAGTTGATCAATATAGTACCTGACACCACAGCAGGCTGGCCCTCTTCTCCTGACTCTATCATGGAGAATATTCTAGGCTTTATCCTAGCAGGGCCACTCTTCGACGTTGGGCAGTCTCTAACAGTGTGTCCCGGCTTGTTACAGTTGAAGCATCGAAGGACTCTGGGCTTAGTGCAGTCCTTGAATGAGTGTCCAACCTCCTCACAGTTGAAACACCTTCTGGAGGTCCACCTACATTCCCCCAGGTGATTCTTCAAACATGTTGGACATTGGGGAAAATTCTTGACATCCTGCACATTCATTCCTGCTCCCTGGCTACTTTGGCCTTCACTTGGCCTCTTCGTTCCCCTTTGCTGGTGTGGCTGGTTAAACCTTTGCGGGGCCTCCTTTGGTCCAGCACACTTCCTTTCAGCCTCTCCCACTTCCAGAGCAGTGGACACAACTTCACTGAACGTTAAACCTTTAATGCCACAGAATTTGACTCCTCGATAAATCTCCGGCTTCAGTCCATGCACGAATTTGAACACCTTATCCTCGTCCTTATGAGCAAAATGTCCAGCAATCCTGGACAAGGACTCAAATTGCCTACTGTACTCTGCCACTGACCCTGTCTGCTTCAAATTCAGAAACTCCAACTTCTTTGCGGTCTGGACCGTGCTGTTAAAATATTTCTCATAGAAGACGTCCTTAAACTGTGACCAAGTCATAGTCAGAATGTCAGTGGTGGTTTCAACTGTTTCCCACCAGAGTTGAGCTTCGCCCGCCAAGTGAAATGTTGCTAATGTGACCTTATCTCCTTCTCCTATGCTGGCGCACCTAAACATACTCTCTATCTTCCTAAGCCACCATTCAGCCACAACAGGATCAGATGACTGACCATCAAACGTGGGTGGTCTTAGTCTCCGGAATCTATCCCTGGAATGCTCATTACTAGGACCCGAGTTGGCACTTCCTTGCACCTCTCGGTTCAGCAGTACTCCTAGTTGATCGGATTGCTGGCGCATTAATTCTGCCTGCTGTCGCACTAGATCTGTCAACTGTCCGATTACACTAGAATCTTCTGCGCTTCCCGGAGTTGGTGTCTCTCTCTGCACTCTTGGCCTTCCTGGTCGTCGGGACATTTTGCTATATTCCTGCGCAGGGTTAACTATCTTTATAAACATCTAAGTACTAAGGCTAACATAAACACTTACAGTTGTTGGAGTGCTCCCATGCAACGACTGGCACTGATGAGTAATCTTTTGAACGATTTACCTAAATGTCTCTGATACCACACTGTAATGCCCCGAGTTATCTGAACCCGGTTTGTCACACAAACCTCGTACATGACTAAACTTTCTACCATATTTTTTTTTTTTGCTTGCAGCGGAAATCATTTAAACAAAAATAGAGCTAAACAAAATCATAAAAAGTGTTTGGATAATCGGGCAGAATATTAGAAATAGTTGACCAAGGGAAAATAAAAGTTTAAACCGCGGGTTGCTTTAAAGGTGAAGAAAGTCAAACGCACCTGCCGCTGAACCAAGTCAACGGAAGGGCTAAAAACAGAAAACAGAAACGGAAGCCGTCCTCCGGTCATAAAACGACAAAATATTCTCTCCATCTTCCGGTGGTTTTACTCACGGTATCCACCGGTGACTAAACGACAAAAATGCTCTCTACAACTTCCGATGACGTCAGCCAGATGCCTTCCTTCATCCGATAGATTTAAACCTACATCTTCCGGTGGATTAACACACGACATCCACCGGCCACTAAATGACAAAGAGTTTTTACATCATCTGATGGCTTATCCGAAGACATCTTCCGATAAAATAAAACTACATCATCCGATGGCTTTTCTGAAGACATCTTCCGATAAAATTAAACACACATCGTCCGATGACGTCAGCCGGATGATTCATTCATCCGATCGACTCAACCATACATCCACCGGTGAGGCGAACTGCACATACCGATAGAGGACAGATTAACAACTCAACATCTGCCGATAGACTCCATCTACCGACAGAGAGCAGAACAACAACTCTAACTACGGAAAGGAAATTTTCTCACTTCACTTAAACATTTCAAACCAATGCATTACTAAAATTTAGTATGAACCAACATTTAAAATCTCACAGAAATACTATTATCAGAAAATCTCAAAACAGATTCAAAACATTAAAAACCATTCTATCGTGAAAACTTAACATGTTCAGACTTAACCACTATCAAATAGACCTCAACATCTGCTGACACCAGTTAACCCGCCTCATCAGCTTCCGAGTCGAGACATGGATGAACTCCTCCAACCACAGCAAATCATCTGTGCACTCAGGAAATTCACCTGCAGTATCCTCAACACCTACATCACAAAACTCATCTATTAGCCTAATGCTAAGTAAGTAAAGCGATAATGAAATGAAATACTGAAATATGATCCTAAATATGCAGTTTCTACTTTCATTCCTCAGTTATGTTGCATTCATTCACTGGTCTGATGATCCCTGATACAATGGGAGGTGGATCAGTTTTCCCAGGGTATAAATCCATATATACGATTTAAGGGGCAGATTAATTCCCTTAAAAGTATACTGTCACAATCTGTTCACATCTCACCATGCTACTTCATGTAAATTCATTTTCGTTTTCTTTCAAAATATGATGCATGGCAACTGAAAAGAAACATTCATTCATGCACACACAAATCCTACTGTTTTGTGATGTAGGCCCGAAGGCACATGCAAACTCTACTTACCTGGTCTCCTGGAGAAAGCTTGGTTGCAAACTACTTCGGGTATTAACCAAACCTAAAACCATAGACAGAGCATACATTAAATTTCCTCTAATCTTCATTCTAAACCACCAGAAATCTAAGAGAAACTGTTTTGGGAACTCTAGTCATTGTGCATTCCCGATTTCAACTTAAACCGAAACCACCACTCGCTTACCGCCTTCTCAAATCCTCATTTATCACCCCTCCTACCAACGATAGATACAATGTAGCAAGAAATAGAAGTAAAACTCACCAAGTTCGGAGGAAATCGCTGGAGGAAGTCGAAGGGAGTCTCCTATCGCGCTCTGCTAAGCTGAGGAGCTGAGAATGGGGAGGAAATAAAATCAATAGTGGCGGCTACTTCATTAATAGTTCCCTTAAATACGTTATCCACCTTTGAATTTCTAATTACTCTTATGCCCCTGCCTAGTCATCCACTAACCCTACATATAATATTGTCATATAAATTGTGTCATTTGTTTAAAAGGAACAGAGAAACGGTTTGATAGAAACAAGTATTACATTCGCCCTTCATCGATTATGAGAATCTCAGCTTTGGAGGAATTGATCGTCCCTTCACCGTCATTAGATCGTAACTTTGGTTAGACTTTAACTTTCCCCAATGTCAGTTTTAGAGAAACTAATCCGCCCTCCAATGATTATGAGAAATGTAGCTTTGGTAGAAGTAAAATTTTCTACTGTCAGCTTTGGAGGAATTGATCGTCCCTTCATCGTCATTTAGATCGTAGTTTTGGGGAGGAGTTAAATTCTTCCAATGATGAATGATAACGAAAAGAAAGTGTTAGAAACTGCATATGTTAGGAGAATAACAAAGAGTTTTCATATCATACACGCATTACTTTCTGAGTATTAGACTCATTAGATGAATTTTGTGATGTAGGTAAAAGAGCTAAGTGGTGAGATTCACGAACCCTCACAGGATTAGAGGAAGCAGTTGGAGAAGTGCGTCCATGGTGGTGACTTAGCGGTTCTGTAACACCCGATTCTATAGAACTAATTACTTAATCTTTTAATTAATGGTACACTTTACATGGCAATAATAAATGTAGGATTAATGGATGACTAGGCAAGGGCATAAAAGTAATTGGAAATTTAAAAGTGGATAACGTATTTAAGGAAAGAGGTTTTGGGTTTAATGAACTGTAGCCGTCACCATTCCCCACTTTTCTCTCTTTCGGTCTTCAGCTCGAGCAGCAGAGCTCTCTAGGCGATTCTTCTACTCGAGTCTTCTCCAAACTAGGTGAGCCTTACTTCGATTTCTTGCTGTACTGGTAGCTATTGATGATTGGAGAGGGTATAAGTGTGAGTTTTGTGAATGCCGTATGGGTAAGCTAGTTCGGGTTTTGTGGTAAATCGGGAATGTACAATGAACTAAGCTTCCAAACTAGTTTCCCTAGATTTCTAGATAGATTAGAATGAGGCGTAGTAGAAATCTGATTAATATTCTGTTTATGACTTAGGTGAACAAAACTTCTGAAGTAGTTTGAAACCGAGCATTTCCAGGAGAGCCAGGTAAGTGAAGTTTGCTTGTGCCTTTGGGCCTACATCACAAAACAGTAGGATTATGTGTGTTTGAATGTTTTTATGTCATGCATCATATTTTTGAAAGTATGCGAAAATGATTTTACATGCAATGGCATGGTAAGGAATGAACAAACTGTAACAGATAAGCTATTAAGGGAACTAATCCACCCCTTAACTTATGAAAGGATTTATACTTTGGGAAAAGTGATCCAACTCCCAATTTCACAGGGAGATCTGAACAGTTGTTAAGGAAACTAATTCGCCCCTTAATCGAGAGAGAGGATGTATGACTTTGGGAGAAGTGATCCAACTCCCAATTTCACAGGGGATCAGATCAGAAACGAATGCATATGCAACTGAGATGAGAAAGTAGAAACTGCATGTTTAGGAGTTTATGTTTCAGCATTTCATTTTGTTACTGCTTTACTTACTTAGCACTAGGCTAATAGATGAGTTTTGTGATGTAGGTGAAGAAGCCTCAGAAGGTGTGCTCTCTGAGCATGTTGAGGACTAGGCTGGTTGGGGGACCACTTCAATGCCATGGATTGGTGATTCTGACGAGGCGGTTTAACTGGTGTTAGTAGATGAGAAGGTTTAGTGAACCATGATTCAATTTAAATATATTAAGAGTTTTAGCGACAATAGTAGTTTTGGATGTTTTTGGTATAATTTGAGACGTTTTCTAATAATGATACTCTGTTAGTTTTTTTTTAAATGGTCTTTACCAAATTTTGGAGTAATACACGGATTTAAGAAGTTTTGAATGATTTTTAGTAAAATGCTCTGGTTCCTTGGTAGTCGGAGTTTCTCTGTGTTTAGAGTGAAATTTGTTGCTATGCTGAGTTGTTGTTTCTGTTGTCTGTCGGAAGACGTTGTCTACCGGTAGATGTTAGATGGGTAAATCGTCCGGCTGACGTCATCGGATGATGTCTTCAGTAAAAGTCATCGGATGATGTCTTCAGTAAAGTCATCGAATGATGTCTTCAGTAAAAGCCATCGGACGATGTCTTCAGTAAAAGTCATCGGAAGATGTCTTCAGTAAAGCCATCGGATGATGTCTTAAGGAAAAGCCATCGGATGATGCCTTTGTAAAAGCTATCGGTAGATGTGTATAATAAGTTTTTCCGTTTAGTGATCGGTGGATGTCGTGTATTAGACCTATCGGAAGATGTAGTAGAAGTGTTGTCGTTTAGTGATCGGTAGATGTAGGAAGTAATTTGTCGTTTAGTGACCGGATAATGTGCTCTGTTTTGTTTTGTGATTAAAAGACTTTCTTTTGTCGTTTAGTGACCGGACGACGTGATCAGTTTTCTCTTTCTCTTTCAACCAACCGCCTTGAATATTTTAATTTTCAATAAAGATTGTTTTTATATGATGATTTTTCCGCTGCAAGTTTTAACGTTTAAGAGTCAAAATCTTGATCATTGAATGAAATTTTAAATTTTTCTCAAAAGTCATAGTTCGGTTCAGTATTATGAGTAACGAACCAGGTTTATATAATTCGGGGCGTCACAGGTTCTTTGGGCGATTTTGACCCGTGGGTGAGTATGTGAGTTTTTGGTTTAACTTATTTGTTAAACGTTTTGCAAATACACGTTTTGATGCGTAGAAATGTTTTGTATAAAAGTGGATAGATTTTAATGGAAATGGTATGTTTTGTTGAAAGATTGAAAGGATTGGATTTGGTTTGAAAGTTGATACTTTAATTGATGTTTTAGAAAGAAAAGAAGAAGAGAAAACAACAGCATAGTAGAGATGTTAAACGAGCCGGCCGAGCCGAGCCTGCCGAGCCAACGAGCCGAGCCAAAAAAATTACCAACCCGAGTCGGCTTGCGAGCCACGAGCCTAACGAGCCTAATGAGCCGAGCTTAACAAGCCGAACTTACATAAATAAAATTATTTTGTGTAAATAAATTATATATTTCATTAAACTTTTATTTATTAAAACTATAATAAATATTTATTATAGTAATGATAAAATATGATAGATACTTAGTCGTGTAAATAATAAAAATCTTTAATTAATATAAAAATGACATTTAAGTAAAAAAAAACAGAAGATACCAAATATATAAAAAAATATAACATTCATTATAAATTTGACATTTGCATCACTACAAATTAGACACATTGTTCGAGTTCAGATATACAATGGAGAACACGTCTAATTCGAGGCAACAAGAATATAGATTTTTTTGTAAAGCTGTCCAACTTAAATCACGAAAATTAAAAACCGATGTAGTTAATAGGTAGAATCCGAGAATTAGACTTACAAATCAAAGATCCGTGTGAGATATAGTGTAAAAATCGCAGATTAAGTTAGTTAATATGCATTAATATTTCGTTTATATTGATGCATAAATGGTCGTTCTAGTTTATTGACGTCAAATTGAGGAGTCTAGTACTGTTACTAGACTCCTTAATTTGACAAGGAAAAGAATAACTATCAAAGCAACTTTGCTTTGATATCACTTGTTGAGAAAAAAAGTTGTAACATCCGGTTACATTGAACCAACTTATCTTATCAACTAATAGTATACATTTTATGGATGAAATTGGGAGAATTATTGATTAGATTAATGAGTGACTAAGTAAGGGTATAATGGTAAATAGAGACATATAGTAATAACCTATTTAAAGAAAGAGACTTTGTGATTAATGCACTGTAGCCGCCACTATTCCCTATTTTCCTCTTTCGGTCTTTAGTTCAAGTAGCAGAGCTCTCTAGACAATTCTTTTACTCGATTCTTCTCCAAACTAGGTGAGTTCTATTTCGATTCCTTGCTGCACTGGTAGCTATCGATGATTGGGGAGAGTATAAATGTGAGTTTTGAGAATGCCGTATGAGTGAGCTAGTTCAGGTTTTGTGGTAAATCAGGAATGCACAATGAACTAAACTTCCAAACTAGTGTCTTTAGAATTCTAGCGGTTTAAAATGGAGTTTAGAGAAAGTCTAATGTATGTTCTGTCTATGACTTTAGGTTTGAGTAAGCTCCCAAGGTAGTCTTCCACCCAATATTTTTCAGGAGACCAGGTAAGTGGAATATGCATGAGCCTTCGGGCCTACATCACAAAACAGTAGGATTATGTATGTTTGAATTTGTCTGTGTGGTATGCATCATATTTTGAAAGAATACGAAAATGAATTTACATGTATTGGTTTGGTGAGGAATGAACAGATTGTAACAGATAAGCTATTAAGGGAATTAATCTGCCCCTTAACTTATAAAGGGATTTATAACTTTGAAAAAATTGATCCGCTTCCCAATGGAATATAGGATCAGATCAGCTGTTAAGGGAACTAATCCTCCCCTTAATTTATGAAGAGGATGTATGACTTTGAAAAAATTGAACCAACTCCCAATAGAACCAAGGGAACAGATCCGTGAAAGAATGTAAATGCAACTGAGATGTGAAAGTAGAAACTGCATGATTAGGATTTATGTTTCAGCATTTCCTTTCGTTATTGCTTCACTTATTTAGCATTAGGCTAATAGATGAGTTTTGTGATGTAGGTGAAGAAGTGACAGCAGGTGTGTTCTCTGAGTTTGCTGAGAACTAGGCAGGTTGGAGGGGTACATTCATGCATCGATCTGGCAACTGATGGGGCGGTTTAACTGGTGGATATAGATGAGAAGGTTTAGTGAACCATGATTCAATTTAAGTATGTTGAGAGTTTTTATGACAGTGGTAGTTTTAATGTTTTTGAATACATTTTGAGACTTTTCTAACAATGATACTCTGTTGGTTTTAATAGTGGTTTTACCAAATTTTGGAGTAATGCACGGATTTAAGTAGTTTAGAATGGTTCCAGTGAACTGTACAAGTCCTTGTAGTAGTCGGAGTTGTTCCGGTTTAGGGTGTGGATGGTTGAAATGTTGTTCTGTTTTCTACCGGTGGATGTTGTCCATCGGTAGAAGTTGAGAGTTTGGTCTATCGGTAGATGTATTCTATCGGTAGAAGCTGAGTTACTGTTTACCGACAGATGTAGTCTATCGGTAGATGTGAATTGAGGATTTTTGTCGTCTAGTGATCGGGAGATGCAGCTTGTTCTATCGGTAGATGTGAGCTGAAAATGTTTGTCGTTTGTGAGTGGTAGAAGTGAATAGGAGATTTGTCGTTTTGTGAGCGGTAGATGCCGTCTGCCAAGTTATTGAAGTCGCGTGGATATCACGCGGTCTGAGCGGTAAAAGTGTTTTGTGCATGTGAGCGGTGGATGTGAGTGTAAAACGTTGTCGTTTTGTGAGTGGAAGATGTAATTCGTTCGGCTTCTACCGCCGAGACTCTTTTGTCTCTATCTCTACCGCTGGAACAATTCAGCGGTAGATGTGTTCTGTTTTCTTTTCTTTTTCAACCAACTGTCTTCAATATTTTAACTATTTAATAAATGTCGTTCATACAAATGTTTTTCCGCTGCAAGTTTTAATGTTTTAAAGGTCAATTCTTGATTGTTGAATGAAATTTTGAAATTTTTCTCAGAAAGTCATAGTTCGGTTTAGTATTAAGTGGCGAACTGGGTTCAGAAAAAATCGTGGTGTTACAAAATTCAATATCAACTGTAAAATCCGCCAAGTTTTGGCCTTCTTTTTAAAATTTTAGAATAAATTTTTTGCGAATTTTAAAAGGTAAATTTGAGGTCAATTTAAGGAAATTATTCGGTAAGAAATGAAATCGAGAAACTGAACGTTAACGAAATTGAATTAAATATAAAGAATTAATTGAATCAAAAGAATAAATAAATATTTTATTTATTTATTTATTTATGTTTTTAAATGAAAAGAAAAGGTTTCAGAATGAAACCTTATCGTTTCATTCTATCGACAGAAACACTCGAAGAGGGAGAGAGAGAGCCGAGCGAGGGAGAGGAAGTCGCCTACGCCAGAGCGACCTCTATTCATCACAATCCTGGTGTCAAAAATGTTCGTCTCAGGGAATAGATCAACGTTTGTGAAGAGTGTTTTTGAAGATAAGCCCTCTTTCTCCCGACTTTTGCCTAAGAGGGGTTTAGGATTTTTGGGGTTTCGTCGATCTGAGTTTTAGGGTCGATTTCTTGGTGTTTTTTTACAGGAATCGACTAGGAAAGACGTTAGAAAGGTATTGGAAGCGAGTTTCATCGAAAAACAGGTTAGAAAATGCGATTTTCGACACCGTGAGGTAGCTGACGTGTCATCGTTGCGTCGCGGCATCGGCTGTCGGCGGCCGAGTCAACTCGGCTATGGGCTGAATCAACTCGGGCATTGGGCCGAGTTAACTCAGGCCCAAGGTCGAGTTGGGCCTTGGATAAAATAGCCCAACCCGATTTCAACCGGGTTTGGGCCAGGCCGGCCCAGCACACAGCTGTTGGGCTGGGTCCGACCCGAACCGTTCAGGCTGGGTTCCTACCTGAACCTAGTTGGGCCAGACCAAGTCCGACCCGATACGGTCTGACCGTAATTGGTCCAACCCGACCCGATCCGACTGTTGACCCGGTCCGACCGTTTGACTAGTCAAAGTCAATTATTGACTTTGACCGTTGACTTTGACCAGACGTTGACTTTTGCCCAAAAGTCAAATTGAATCGTTTAGGCCTGATTTCTCCCCGGTTCGCTTTCTGTATCGTTTCTAACCCTAGTTGGATGTTAACGGGGTTCCTTTCTTGTTTTGACTCCAAGATTCTGAGGATTTTGCTGAGTTTGAAACCATTCCTGAGGAGCCACGGTTCACCGAGAATAGGAGGACTCGCCATAGAGGTATGAGTTATTATACTTATTACGTATTACCTAGTCTTGCATATAGGTATACTTTTGACTGATTCATACTGCTTACTGGACTTTAAATGCAATGTTTTATAAACCTTTACCGACGGGCTGTATTGAGATTTTCATGAGAGTTATCCTATTTGGCATGCAGATGTTATACATGCATTTGATTTTGTTCATGCATTGGTTTCCGCTGTGCCATTTGGAGTATGATACTGGAGGTAACCGTCTCGCACTCTTAGCGGTACCTAGCTAAGAGTACCCGGGGGTTTCTCCCAGTCGCTGTGGTACTCCTCACATTTGTTTGGAGTGAAAGGTACACCCCCTGCTAATAGGTGAAGGGTTCACCCCTACTAATAAGTGAAGGGTACACCCCTTGCTAATAGGTGGAGTGAAGGGTACACCCCTTGCTAATAGGTGAAGGGTTCACCCCCTGCTAATAGGTGGAGTGAATGGTACACCCCCTGCTAATAGGTGAAGGGTTCACCCCCTGCTAATAGGTGAAGGGTTCACCCCCTGCTAATAGGTGAAGGGTTCAACCCCTGCTAATAGGTGAATGATACACCCCCTGCTAATTGGTGGAGTGAAGGGTACACCCCCTGCTAATAGGTGAAGGGTACACCCCCTGCTAATAGGTGAGGGTTCACCCCCTGCTAATAGGTGAAGGGTACACCCCCTGCTAATAGGTGAAGGGTACACCCCCTGCTAATAGGTGAAGGGTACACCCCCTGCTAATAGGTGAAGGGTACACCCCCTGCTAATAGGTGAAGGGTTCACCCCCTGCTAATAGGTGAAGGGTACACCCCCTGCTAATAGGTGAAGGGTACACCCCCTGCTAATAGGTGAGGGTTCACCCCTACTAATAAGTGAAGGGTACACCCCCTGCTAATAGGTGAAGGGTACACCCCCTGCTAATAGGTGAGGGTTCACCCCCTGCTAATAGGTGAAGGGTTCACCCCCTGCTAATAGGTGAAGGGTACACCCCCTGCTAATAGGTGAAGGGTACACCCCCTGCTAATAGGTGAAGGGTTCACCCCCTGCTAATAGGTGAAGGGTTCACCCCCTGCTAATAGGTGAAGGGTACACCCCCTGCTAATAGGTGAAGGGTACACCCCCTGCTAATAGGTGAAGGGTACACCCCCTGCTAATAGGTGAAGGGTACACCCCCTGCTAATAGGTGAAGGGTACACCCCCTGCTAATAGGTGAAGGGTACACCCCCTGCTAATAGGTGAGGGTTCACCCCCTGCTAATAGGTGAAGGGTACACCCCCTGCTAATAGGTGAAGGGTACACCCCCTGCTAATAGGTGAAGGGTACACCCCCTGCTAATAGGTGAGGGTTCACCCCCTGCTAATAGGTGAAGGGTTCACCCCCTGCTAATAGGTGAAGGGTTCACCCCCTGCTAATAGGTGAAGGGTACACCCCCTGCTAATAGGTGAAGGGTACACCCCCTGCTAATAGGTGAAGGGTACACCCCCTGCTAATAGGTGAAGGGTACACCCCCTGCTAATAGGTGAAGGGTACACCCCCTGCTAATAGGTGAGGGTTCACCCCCTGCTAATAGGTGAGGGTTCACCCCCTGCTAATAGGTGAAGGGTTCAACCCCTGCTAATAGGTGAAGGGTACACCCCCTGCTAATAGGTGAAGGGTTCACCCCATGCCAATAGGTGAAGGGTTCAACCCCTGCTAATAGGTGAAGGGTACACCCCCTGCTAATAGGTGAAGGGTTCACCCCCTGTTAATAGGTGAAGGGTTCACCCCCTGCTAATAGGTGAATGTGGCGGTATCGCCCCCACGATGGCGAGAGGAACTCTGAGCTATGCTAGTCCTATTAGCTGATCTGGCCAGTGTCTGGTCTTCGCTAGCACCATCAATCGTTCTAAATGGGAAATGAGAAGATAACTAATAATACTGAAACTGGCATGCATCTTTTGATAGTGGTATGTGTACCATCTCATATTGAGTTTGTCACTCACTCAACGACCTTTTTTATTCTTTTTAGGTAAAGGAAAGAAGGGTAAGAAGTGAACCTGATCTGAGACGGATTTTCCTTGGGTCACATCTTTGTGTTCCCTCTACTTTGTACACTTATGTAAGAACCTATTCGAGATTGTACAGTACTTTGGCATGTAAATAATTTAAATTCATCGGGTATTTTGCTACTGTTTGTACTCTCATATTTGTCATTGTGAGGAGGTCCTTGATTGGTGTTAATGACTTCCGCTAATAGCCTTAGGTTAGACGGTGAACCTCCTTGAGGTTGATCGTTTAGCCTAGCGTTTCTGTTAGGCCCTCTCTCGGGTCGTGACAAAAATTTATTGGTATCAGAGCGCAAGGTTCAATGACCTCTTAATGACAAATGTTTGAGAACTAGTATGAGCAGTTAGTAAAATACGAAGGATGAATGATAAACGAAAAATGCTAATTTAATACAATCTCATGTTTTCAGAATTGTCACGATGCCACCCAGGAGGAGAGTTCCTCGAAGTTCTGATCAAGATCCTAGCACCATTTCCTCTCTACTGGAGGCTTTGCGGAACCTGGTTAGCGGTGCCCAGGCTCCACCCCCTGCTCCAGTCGCCACCCTTGATCCGACCCCTACTTCAACTACCTCCCGTGGGGTACATTTTCGAGATTTTAGCCAGCTCAACCCTCCAACCTTTGTAGAAGGTACTGACACGTCAGAAGCGGAGAACTGGCTTGAGGTCATGGAGCTCAACTTAGAGACTCTCTAGACCCCGGTTGAGTCCAGAGTCTCGATACCTGCTCATTTTCTGAGGGAGGCAGCTAGGCGTTGGTGGACTTCCCTCCGCAGGCAGTATGATGTTGAGGCCATGGGGTGGGACGAGTTTATTTCTCTGTTCCAGGACCAGTTCAGTAGCAGAGAGTACAAGAGTGCCATGACCAGAGCATACTTCGAGCTGGTTCAGGGGTCCATGACGGTGACAGATTATTATAATCGTTTTGTCCATTTGTTGCCCTATTCCGGTGGAGTCGGTGTGGAGGCCCAGGTCCTCAAGTTTCTTCAGGGCTTAAAATTTGGCATAAAGCAAATTGTAGCAGTGAACTAGGATGATAGCTTGCTCAGGGCGTACGAGGCCGCCTTGAGGATAGAGAGACTGTGCTCATCAGGGGATAGCCCTTCTCAGCGTGGGTCAGGTAGCCGGTCTTCAGGGGGAAAGATAACCAGGAAGGGCCAGCGACAGGTGTCTGATCAGGGTTTCGGTGCGAGTCACTCCTCTGGATCTAGTAGCGGATTGTCAGGGAGCAACAGATATTTCCCCTACACTTGTCATACCTGTGGATAGCCGGGTCATTTCTGGAGACACTGCCCGTTACAGCAGCAGCCTCAGGAGCAGCCGCGACGACACTCCTTCCATATCCCCTCGGCTATTGAGTCATTCTCCTTGCCGGGCCAGCTTCGGGGACAGGCCTGACCCACTTTTCAGCAGACTCAGTTCCAGACTCCCCAGCGTCGAGCAGACGATAGGCCGGTTGGTGATACTCCAAACTGATCGATTAGGCAGCCCTTTGCTAGTGGTTCCCCTCCTGTTCAGCAGCTGAGGATAGGAGTACCTCGTGGTTCTACCTTCAGAGCCAGCGGCCGTGGTTGCGATTATAAGGGCAAAGAAGTTGCTGCTCAGTCATATTCTGTACATCGAAAGGAGTATTTTTCTGGGCATGAACAGCCATCAGTCGTGGATGGTACTATTCTCATCTTTCATACTTTTGCTCGGGTGTTATTTGATATTGGAGCATCGCATTCTTTTATTTCTGCTGAGTTTGCTGAGGTATTGGGGTTAGCCATCGAAGAGATGGAAACTCCTTTCCTTTTAGATACTCCGCTGGGCGACTAGAGTGGAGTTGCATATATCTGTAGATCAGTTTATGTGGTGATCCCCGATTGTAAGTTCTCAGTTGATCTTATCATTCTGCCTATGAGACAGTTTGACGTCATTCTGGGTTGTGATTGGCTGATGAAGTATCGGACAATAATTGATTGCCACTTGAGGCGGGTCACAGTTACCTCGAGGACTGGCAGAGTTGTTACCTACCACAGAGGTCCTTGTATGGGGATTGTTAACTCCCTGTTTCGGGTAGGAGCAGTATGAAGGACTTTGGTCGATGGACGTAGACTTTGAGACCGCAATAGAGGATAGTGCTATTTCAATCGTCAGAGAGTACGATGATGTCTTTCTTGATGAGCTACCGGGTTTACCTCTAGACCGAGAGATTGAGTGTTGTATTGATCTCGTTCCAGGAGCTACTCCAGTCTCCATTTCTGCCTACAGGATGGCACCCGTCGAGTTAGTTGAGCTGCGTAAGCAGTTAGATGATCTGCAAAGTAAGGGGTTCATCCAGGAGAGTGTGTCGCCTTAGGGCTCTCCCGTTTTATTCGCAAAGAAGGCAAATGGATCATTGAGGTTGTGTGTTGACTATCGCAAGCTTAATCGGGTCACTGTGAAGAATAAGTACCCTTTGCCACGCATTGACGACCTCTTTGATCAGCTGGGTGGTTCGCAGTATTTCTCAAAGATTGACTTGAGGACAGGGTATCATCAGGTGAAGATTCGCGAGAATGATATACCTAAGACTGCTTTCCGGACCAGATATGGGCATTTTGAATTTTTGGTACTACCATTCGGGCTTACTAACGCCCCAGCGGTGTTTATGGACATCATGAACCGGATCTTTCAGCCATATTTGGATCGATTTGTGGTAGTCTTCATTGATGACGTCCTGGTCTATTCTAAGACTCGCTGTGAACACCGTGAGCATCTCCGCATTGTCCTGCAAACATTGAGGGAGAACCAGTTGTATGCCAAGGGCAGCAAATGTGATTTCTGGGCTTCTGAGGTGAAGTTCTTGGGCCATATCGTTTCGTAGGAGGGTATTTCTGTTGATCCTGCGAAGATTAAGGCAGTAGTGGATTGGGAACCACCTAAGAACGTCTCAGAGATTCATAGTTTCCACGGGTTAGCAGGATATTATCAGCGCTTTGTACAGAATTTTTCTTCTATTACCGTGCCACTCGCGAGGCTTACGCGTAAAGATGTCCGGTTTGATTGTGGTGAGGACTGTCAGAATGCATTTGATGACTTGAAACGAAGGCTGACAAGTTGTAGCACCCGGTTCCATCGAACCGATTTTACCTTGTCATCTAATAGTGTACACTTTATGGATGAAATTGGGAGAATTATTGATTAGGTTAATGAGTGACTAAGTAAGGGCATAATGGTAAATGGAGATTTATAGTAGATAACGTATTTAAGGGAGGGTTTAATGAGGTATAGCCACCACTGTTTTCTCATTTTCCTTTCTCGGCATTCAGCTCAGCTAGCAGTGTTTCTCTCGGCGATTTTCCCTCCCATTTTCTCCAAGCTAGGTGAGTTCTACTTCGATTTCTTGTTACATTGTAGCTATCGATGTTAGAGGGGATTTTAAATGCGAGTTTTGAGAATGCTGTAAGTGAGAGTTAGTTCGGGTTTGGGGCATATCAGGAATGCTTGATGATCTGAGTTCCCAAACTAGTTTCCTTATGAGTTCTGGTAGATTTGAGGATAGTTTAGAATGAAGCTTAACTAATACTCTGTCTACGGCTATAGGTTTGAGCAAAACCCGAAGTAGTTTGCAACCAAGCTTTTCCCAGAAACCAGGTAAGTAGAGTACGTGTGTGCCTTCGAGTCTATATCACAAAACAGTAGGTTTATGCTTGTTTGAATATTTTCTGTATGTCATGTATCATGTTTTGAAAAGAACACGAAAATGAAGGTATGAACAGAATGTAATAGATCAGCTGTTAAAGGAACTAATCTGCCCCTTAATTAATGAAGAGGATGTATGACTTTGGGAAAATTGATCCACTTCCCAATGGAATTTAGGATCAGATCAGCTGTTAAGGGAACTAATACGCCCCTTAATTTATGAAGAGGATGTATGACTTTGGGAAAAATAATCCAACTCCCAATGGAACCGAGGGATCAGAACAGAGAAAGACCGTGAATGCAACAAAGATGTGAAAGTAGAAACTGCATGTTTAGGATTTATGTTTCAGCATATCATTTCATTATTACTCTACTTATTTAGCATTAGGCTAATAGATGAGTTTTGTGATGTAGGTGAAGAAGTGACCAAGGGTGAGTTCTCCGAGTATACTGAGGAATAGGAGCAGTTGGAGGGGTGCATCCAGGCAACGACTTGGTAACTGATGAGGCGGTTTAACTATTGTCAGTATGTGAGGTCTTGATGGTCAAGAGATTTGTTGAAGTGTGCTGAGGATTTTGATAACAGTAGTAGTTCAAGGTTTATAATGTTTTGAGGTTTTCCTGATTTTGAAACATGTCTTGGTTTAGTTATAGCTTGCTATTTTAGATTTTTTTGGAAAGTTTAGTGAACAATCGTTCAGCTTAACTAAGCTGTTCAGCTTAACTAAGCTGTGAATTTTAATGATTTTGATAGTTTTTAGTATTTCTGTAAAAATTTTGAGATTTCTTGGATAATGATACGTCGATGGTTTTAATTGTGATTCTTACTGGATTTCAAAAGTTTCATAGGGTCCGGTTGTTTTGAATGATTTCAGTAAATTATAAGTCCTTCTATTAGTCGGATTTGTTCTTTGTTTAGAGTGTTACTATTCACTGGTGGATGTAGTCTATCGGTGGATGTAGGGTGTTACTATTCACCGGTGGACGTAGTCTATCGGTGGATGTAGTCTATCGGTGGATGTGAGTAATAGGTTTTTTTCGTTTTATGATCGGTGGATGTGAGTAATAGGTTTTGTCGTTTTATGATCGGTGGATGTGAGTAATAGGTTTTGTCGTTTTGTGAGCAGTAGACGTGAGAAGTCGACGTGTCGTTCGGCTAACGTGAGCGGTGGACGTTGGTAGCAGAAGAAGCCTTTTGTTTCTGCTTCTGCCGCTAACACTGTTTAGCGATGGATGCCTTTTGTTTCTATTTCTATCGCTGGAACTGTTCAGTGGTGGACATGTTCTGTTTTGTTTTGTTTTCCTTTAACCAATTGTCTTTAATATTTTAATTAATTAATAAATGTCGTTTTATACAAATGAATTTCCGTTGCAAGTTTTAACATTTTAAGGGTCAAACTTTGATCGTTGAGTGAAATTTTGAAATTTTCTCAGAATGTCATTGTGTGGTTCAGTATTATGTGTAGCGAACCGGGTTTATATAATTCGGGGCGTTACACCAGTGCTCTTATTCTGACAGTTCCATATGGGAACCTTCCCTATGCTGTGTATACCGACGCCTCCGGGGTTGGTTTGGGTGTGTATTAATGCAGCAGGGTAAGGTAGTGGCTACCTCTCGGCAGCTGAAGCCCCATGAACAGAGCTATCCTACCCACGACCTAGAGCTCGCCGCCGTCGTCTTTGCTTTGAAGATATGGCAGAGTTATTTATATGGAGTCAGCTTCCAGGTTTTCTCGGATCATAAGAGTTTAAAGTATTTATTCACTCAGAAGGACCTTAACTTGAGGCAGCGCAGGTGGATGGAGTATTTAGAGGATTATGATTTTAGTCTGGAATACCATCCGGGCAAGGCTAATGCAGTTGCTGATGCATTGAGCCGGTATCCTCGAGCTTCCATATCTTGCATGGTTCTAGATGAGTGGAAGAAGCTTGTGGTGATCGGAGATTTTCGGTTGCAGTATCATGATACTGGGAGCCAGGTTTTTGTCTACCCTGTAGTGGCTACACCTTCGATGCTCTCAAGGGTGAAACAGCTGCAGCGGCGTGACGAGGAGCTAGTGGTTAAGGTGGGACAACTCAGAAATGGGGAACAGCTCGATGGTTGGTCAATAAACGCTGATGGGGACTTGTTCTATCATGGTAAGGTGGCAGTTCCCAACATCGCCAACTTGAGGCAGGCTATTTTGGATGAGGCGTATCGATCCAGTTTTGCCATTCACCCCGGCAGTACTAAAATGTATCAGGATCTGAAGCGTCAATATTGGTGGGCTGGCATGAAAAGGGAGGTAGCAGAATTCGTTGCCAGATGTATAACATGCCAGAGAGTTAAAGCAGAGCACCAGCGGCCGGTAGGGTTGCTCCAGCCATTGCCTATTCCGGAATAGAAGTGGGAGGAAGTCACAATGGATTTCGTTACCCACCTTCCAAGGACTTCACAGAGATTGGATTCTATCTGGGTTATTGTGGATCGATTGACGAAGTTAGCACATTTCGTTCCCGTTTGGATGACTTTTTCTGTTGCCAAGCTCAGTCGATTATATGTGCAGAACATTGTTCGTCTTCATGGGGTACTTTTGAGCATAGTGTCTGATTGTGATCCTCGTTTCACCTCGGATTTGTGGAGAGGATTGCAGAAAGAGCTCGGTTCGAAGACCCAGTTCAGTACTGCATATCATCCCCAGACAGATGGGCAGTCCGAGTGGACTATTCAGATCTTAGAGAATATGCTGAGGTCCTGTATTCTGGATTTCGGTAGCAGTTGGATAGACCACTTGCCCCTGGTAGAGTTTGTGTATAATAACAGCTTTCAGACCAGCATTGGGGTTTCTCCATTTGAGGCATTGTATGGCCGGCCATGTCGTTCTCCTTTGTGTTGGGCCGAGAAGGAGGAACGACTTGCGCTTAAGCCTGATATCATTAGAGAGACCACCGAGAAGATCCACCAGATCCGTGAAAGGCTGAAGGTCGTGCAGAGCCGGCAGAAGAGTTATGCCGATCTGAAGAGACGTGAGGTGAAGTTCAATGCTGGGGACTTTGTCTTCGTGAAGGTTCATCCTACTCGTGGTGTCAGCAGGTTTGGGGTGAAGGGAAAGTTAGCCCCGTGTTACATTGGGCCATTCCCAATCGTTGAGAGGATTGGAGTGGTGCTTATCGGCTGGAATGGCTCTAAGTGGAATATACACAATGTTTTTCATAGTACCAACTGAGAAGTATATTACGGACCATCTCTAGTGTTTCGTGGGTGAGGGTAACAATTAGGCTGACACGACGTAGCGGAGCAGCCAAAAGAGATTTGGGAGTGAGCTTCGTCGCTTTCGTCGCCGGGTGGCTTCGTGCGTTCTGGTGCGGTGGAGGAACCACACAGACAAAGAAGCTAGTGGGAGCAGAGGTCCCAGATGGTGGGAGCGGTACCCAACTTCTATAATGTGTAGTTGAGGCAAATTTCGGGGACGAAAATTCATTCAAAATGGGGAAAGATGTAAAATCCGCCAAGTTTTGGCTTTTTTTTAATTTTGAATAAATTTTTAACAAATTTTAAAAGGTCAATTGAGGTCAATTTAAGGAAATTATTCGGTAAGAAATGAAATCGAGAAACCGAACGTTAAGAATGGATTAAATATAAAGAATAATGAACAAAAGAATAAATTAAAATATTTTATTTATTTATTTATTTATGTTTTTAAATGAAAAGATAAGGTTTCAGAATGAAAATTATGTTTCATTCTAGACAGAAACACCCGAAGAGAGAGAGAGAGAGAGAGAGAGAGAGAGAGAGAGAGAGAGAGAGAGAGAGAGAGAGAGAGAGAGAGAGAGAGAGAGAGAGAGAGAGAGAGAGAGAGAGAGAGAGAGAGAGAGAGAGAGAGAGAGAGAGAGAGAGAGAGAGAGAGAGAGAGAGAGAGAGAGAGAGAGAGAGAGAGAGAGAGAGAGAGAGAGAGAGAGAGAGAGAGAGAGAGAGAGAGAGAGAGAGAGAGAGAGAGAGAGAGAGAGAGAGAGAGAGAGAGAGAGAGAGAGAGAGAGAGAGAGAGAGAGAGAGAGAGAGAGAGAGAGAGAGAGAGAGAGAGAGAGAGAGAGAGAGAGAGAGAGAGAGAGAGAGAGAGAGAGAGAGAGAGAGAGAGAGAGAGAGAGAGAGAGAGAGAGAGAGAGAGAGAGAGAGAGAGAGAGAGAGAGAGAGAGAGAGAGAGAGAGAGAGAGAGAGAGAGAGAGAGAGAGAGAGAGAGAGAGAGAGAGAGAGAGAGAGAGAGAGAGAGAGAGAGAGAGAGAGAGAGAGAGAGAGAGAGAGAGAGAGAGAGAGAGAGAGAGAGAGAGAGAGAGAGAGAGAGAGAGAGAGAGAGAGAGAGAGAGAGAGAGAGAGAGAGAGAGAGAGAGAGAGAGAGAGAGAGAGAGAGAGAGAGAGAGAGAGAGAGAGAGAGAGAGAGAGAGAGAGAGAGAGAGAGAGAGAGAGAGAGAGAGAGAGAGAGAGAGAGAGAGAGAGAGAGAGAGAGAGAGAGAGAGAGAGAGAGAGAGAGAGAGAGAGAGAGAGAGAGAGAGAGAGAGAGAGAGAGAGAGAGAGAGAGAGAGAGAGAGAGAGAGAGAGAGAGAGAGAGAGAGAGAGAGAGAGAGAGAGAGAGAGAGAGAGAGAGAGAGAGAGAGAGAGAGAGAGAGAGAGAGAGAGAGAGAGAGAGAGAGAGAGAGAGGATTGCCGAAAAGGGTCGGAAATTTTGGGGTTTCGTCGATTTGAGTTTTAGGGTCGATTTCTTGGTGTTTTTTTACAGGAATCGACTGGGAAAGACGTTAGAAAGGTATTGGAAGCGAGTTTCATCGAAAAACAGTTAGAAAACACCCGATTTTCGACCAACGGGGGTCGCGGCGTGTCGTCGGTGTGTCGCCGGTGTTCGGTTGTCGGCGTCGAGTCAACTCAGTTGTGGCTGAGTCAACTCCGGCATTGGGCCTAGTTAACTCAGGCCCAAGGCCGAGTTGGGCCTTGGCTAGGTTAGCCCAACCCGATTTCAACCAGGTTTGGCCAGGCACGGCCCACGCATCAGCTGTGGGGCTGGGTCGAACCGAGCCGTTCAAGCTGGGTTCCTACCCGAAACCCAGTTGGGCCAGACCAGGTCCGACCCGATACGGTCTGACCGAATTGTCAAACCTGACACGGCTGACGTTGACCCGGTACGACTCGTGACCCGGTCTGACCATTTGACCAGTCATCAGTCCATGTTGACGTGATCTTGACTTTGACCAAACGTTGACTTTTGCCCAAAAAGTCAACTTGAGCCGTTTGGGCCTAATTTCTCCTCGGTTCGCTTTCTGTATCGTTTCTAACCCTAGGTGGGATGTAACGGGGTCTTTCTTGTTTGATCCAGATTCTGAGATTTTGCTGAGTTTGAAACTATTCCTATAAGGAGCCAGTTCAGCGAGGATAGGAGAACTCGCCATAGAGGTATGAGTTATATACTTAATACGTCTTACCTAGTCTTGCATATAGGTATCTTTTGACTGATTCATACTGCTTACTGGACTTTAGATGTCATGTTTGTGCACCGCGAAGGGATGTATGAGTTTTCATGAGAGTTATCCGTTGGCATGCATAGGTTATACATGATTTGCTTTTTCGTTCATGCATTGGTTTCCGCTGTGCCATTTGGAGTATGATACTGGAGGTAACCGTCTCGCACTCCTCTTCGCGGTACCCTAGCATAAATAAATGACCCGGGGTTTCTCCCCAATTCGCTGTGGTACTCCTCACATTTGTTTGGAGTGAAATATACACCCCCTGCTAATAGGTGGAGTGAAGGGTACACCCCCTGCTAATAGGTGAAGGGTTCACCCCCTGCTAATAGGTGGAGTGAAGGGTACACCCCCTGCTAATAGGTGAAGGGTTCACCCCCTGCTAATAGGTGGAGTGAAGGTACACCCCCTGCTAATAGTGGAGTGAAGGGTACACCCCCTGCTAATAGGTGAAGGGTTCACCCCCTGCTAATAGGTGAAGGGTTCACCCCCTGCTAATAGGTGGAGTGAAGGTACACCCCCTGCTAATAGGTGGAGTGAAGGGTACACCCCTTGCTAATAGGTGAAGGGTTCACCCCCTGCTAATAGGTGAAGGGTTCACCCCCTGCTAATAGGTGGAGTGAAGGGTACACCCCCTGCTAATAGGTGGAGTGAAGGGTACACCCCCTGCTAATAGGTGGAGTGAAGGGTACACCCCCTGCTAATAGGTGAAGGGTTCACCCCCTGCTAATAGGTGGACTGAAGGGTACACCCCCTGCTAATAGGTGGAGTGAAGGGTACACCCCCTGCTAATAGGTGAAGGGTTCACCCCCTGCTAATAGGTGGAGTGAAGGGTACACCCCCTGCTAATAGGTGAAGGGTACACCCCCTGCTAATAGGTGGAGTGAAGGGTACACCCCCTGCTAATAGGTGAAGGGTTCACTCCCTACTAATAGGTTAAGGGTACACCCCTTGCTAATAGGTGGAGTGAAGGGTACACCCCCTGCTAATAGGTGGAGTGAATGGTACACCCCTTGCTAATAGGTGAAGGGTTCACCCCCGGCTAATAGGTGAAGGGTTCAACCCCTGCTAATAGGTGAAGGGTTCACCCCCTGCTAATAGGTGGAGTGAAGGGTACACCCCCTGCTAATAGGTGAAGGGTTCACCCCCTGCTAATAGGTGAAGGGTTCACCCCCTGCTAATAGGTGGAGTGAAGGGTACACCCCCTGCTAATAGGTGAAGGGTTCACCCCCTGCTAATAGGTGAAGGGTTCACCCCCTGCTAATAGGTGAAGGGTTCACCCCCTGCTAATAGGTGAAGGGTTCACCCCCTGCTAATAGGTGAAGGGTTCACCCCCTGCTAATAGGTGAAGGGTTCACCCCCTGCTAATAGGTGAAGGGTTCACCCCCTGCTAATAGGTGAAGGGTTCACCCCCTGCTAATAGGTGAAGGGTTCACCCCCTGCTAATAGGTGAAGGGTTCACCCCCTGCTAATAGGTGAAGGGTTCACCCCCTGCTAATAGGTGAAGGGTTCACCCCCTGCTAATAGGTGGAGTGAAGGGTACACCCCCTGCTAATAGGTGAAGGGTTCACCCCCTGCTAATAGGTGGAGTGAAGGGTACACCCCCTGCTAATAGGTGGAATGAAGGGTACACCCCCTGCTAATAGGTGAAGGGTTCACCCCCTGCTAATAGGTGAAGGGTTCACCCCCTGCTAATAGGTGAAGGGTTCACCCCCTGCTAATAGGTGAAGGGTTCACCCCCTGCTAATAGGTGAAGGGTTCACCCCCTGCTAATAGGTGAAGGGTTCACCCCCTGCTAATAGGTGAAGGGTTCACCCCCTGCTAATAGGTGAAGGGTTCACCCCCTGCTAATAGGTGAAGGGTTCACCCCCTGCTAATAGGTGAAGGGTTCACCCCCTGCTAATAGGTGAAGGGTTCACCCCCTGCTAATAGGTGAAGGGTTCACCCCCTGCTAATAGGTGAAGGGTTCACCCCCTGCTAATAGGTGGAGTGAAGGGTACACCCCCTGCTAATAGGTGAAGGGTTCACCCCCTGCTAATAGGTGAAGGGTTCACCCCCTGCTAATAGGTGAAGGGTTCACCCCCTGCTAATAGGTGAAGGGTTCACCCCCTGCTAATAGGTGAAGGGTTCACCCCCTGCTAATAGGTGAAGGGTTCACCCCCTGCTAATAGGTGAAGGGTTCACCCCCTGCTAATAGGTGAAGGGTTCACCCCCTGCTAATAGGTGAAGGGTTCACCCCCTGCTAATAGGTGGAGTGAAGGGTACACCCCCTGCTAATAGGTGAAGGGTTCACCCCCTGCTAATAGGTGAAGGGTTCACCCCCTGCTAATAGGTGAAGGGTTCACCCCCTGCTAATAGGTGAAGGGTTCACCCCCTGCTAATAGGTGAAGGGTTCACCCCCTGCTAATAGGTGAAGGGTTCACCCCCTGCTAATAGGTGAAGGGTTCACCCCCTGCTAATAGGTGGAGTGAAGGGTACACCCCCTGCTAATAGGTGAAGGGTTCACCCCCTGCTAATAGGTGAAGGGTTCACCCCCTGCTAATAGGTGAAGGGTTCACCCCCTGCTAATAGGTGAAGGGTTCACCCCCTGCTAATAGGTGAAGGGTTCACCCCCTGCTAATAGGTGAAGGGTTCACCCCCTGCTAATAGGTGGAGTGAAGGGTACACCCCCTGCTAATAGGTGAAGGGTTCACCCCCTGCTAATAGGTGGAGTGAAGGGTACACCCCCTGCTAATAGGTGAAGGGTTCACCCCCTGCTAATAGGTGAAGGGTTCACCCCCTGCTAATAGGTGAAGGGTTCACCCCCTGCTAATAGGTGAAGGGTTCACCCCCTGCTAATAGGTGAAGGGTTCACCCCCTGCTAATAGGTGAAGGGTTCACCCCCTGCTAATAGGTGGAGTGAAGGGTACACCCCCTGCTAATAGGTGAAGGGTTCACCCCCTGCTAATAGGTGAAGGGTTCACCCCCTGCTAATAGGTGAAGGGTTCACCCCCTGCTAATAGGTGGAGTGAAGGGTACACCCCCTGCTAATAGGTGAAGGGTTCACCCCCTGCTAATAGGTGAAGGGTTCACCCCCTGCTAATAGGTGAAGGGTTCACCCCCTGCTAATAGGTGGAGTGAAGGGTACACCCCCTGCTAATAGGTGAAGGGTTCACCCCCTGCTAATAGGTGAAGGGTTCACCCCCTGCTAATAGGTGAAGGGTTCACCCCCTGCTAATAGGTGAAGGGTTCACCCCCTGCTAATAGGTGAAGGGTTCACAATAAAATATTTTTTTCTCTCTGTGTAATCAAATTGGAAAAGCAAACCAACCAAAAGTAATAAGCGATAACAGATCACCTAAAATTAACGAAATTTGCAACACCAAATTTTAGCTTGGAAAAACCTCAAAGTAAAGAGTAAAAAATCACGGGACCCATTGGTCACTTAATCAAACCTTCTACTATATCACAAATAATAGAGACAACAAAGTTCTTTCTAGATTATTAAACTAATGGCATACAACAATTTCATCAAAACCAAACAACAATCTTGGAAGATAACAAAATGTTAAAGAGGAAAAAAATAAGAGGTACCAAAATGCAGTCCCACTTTCCGGGTGTTACAGTTTTAGAAAGCACAAAAGACTATCGCCTTTGTTCAGCATGTTCCTCTGGATGTTGTAAACCCAATAACCAAATTTCAAGACGATCCAACGGTTGCAACATGAGAAAGCGCAATTTTCATCCATCTGCTCTTGAAAAATCTGAGAACTCTTTTGTATCTCTCCTCTCCTTTTATTTTTGTTATCACTCTATTGCATTTTTAAGTACAAAAGTCTTTTATAGTCTCAACCTATAATATGAGTCGAACCCAATATTACTTGATCAAATGATACGAAGGCATGCAAGACCAACGCTTTCACATGCAACTGGCCTTCAAAGCTTTAAAAAGTTACATATTTCGTTTTTCGACAATGGAGATGTCGATAGTGATCGAGCTAATAGTACGAGACCACCAAAGGTTGGTAGTCTCCGACTTTTGATAACTAACCTCACTTCAACTTTTCATTATCTTTGGCATAAATTGACTACAACAAATTCACGAGATAGGTGTTTGGTTGTCATGGTTTTGTTCTGCTCGTCCCAATTTGGCCTAGTGGTGCTACAGACGAACTTCTTGAGTCATTAATGCATTATACTTGAAATTTTCTCTTCTTTTTTTTTTGCTAGTTTTGTGCAGGAATGTTCACAAAGTGAAACAGTTTGTTGCATATTATAACATCTCATATGCAGTACTTAAGTTTATGTTAAAATTAATGAAAATGATTAAAAGACTCATCATTGGTTTAAGGTTGTATGAAGTGAAAAATAAATACAATGTACAACTCTAATTTCTAAAAAAAAAAAGACCAAAGTTTTGTACTTAACACATTGTACAAATCACATCTAATAATTTCTGAGGTGTTCTTGGGTAATTGCTATCATGGACTTCTGATCACATTGTAAATGTAAACTTTTAAAGAATGAACTAAGTGTTTATGTAACTAAAACCCCGAGAGAGATTCATTTAGAAACACTAAAGTTTCTCAAAAAATATAGTCGAAAGACTCTTTTTTGTCAAAATTCCAACATTTTTTTATTTTCTTTTTTCAGTTTCATTCCTTATCTATTTTGATTAATTTCAATAATATTTTTTATTTTTCAAAGTGAAATAAAGAATAATATTTGTGTTATTTATTTTAAAAATATAGAATTTAATTCAGATCTTAACATTTGGAGTCATTTATAAATTAAAAATTAAACTATTCTTTTTTTTGGACAAATCAAATCTATGCTTTTCAGCTACTAGTAAACTTGGATTGTATCCGTTAAATAAAGCACATGTATATCACATCTTCTACTTAATAAAGTGTTTTAACCCGATTTTTAACTCATTCGACGATTTCTAAACCAATTTCGAACTCTATTAATTTCTTACTCGACTATTTCAAACTCTCTCAATCATGTGATGAGCTTCAAAATCAAGTTAGGAATCACCGAAAGTATTAGAAAATAATGTCAAAATTCCTTAAAAATAGAAAACATGGTGTACACGTACTGAATTTAATAAATAAATTGACAACAATGTTCAAATTGCTGAAGCTGAAAGTGGACTTTGATTTGTTTGAAAAACAGTTTAAGGTATAATCTGTAAATGATTTTAAACGTTACTGTTTAAATTGTAGTTTACACTTTAAAAAAAAAATTATAACCAGGACAAAATGAACTTAAGGGTCTATTTGGATCGACATTGGGCCGTCGGCCTAGACTTCTGTTATTGGGGCTCCGGTTCTAATCGTTAAACCCTCAGGAAACCATCGATGATCCCAGGAAATCGCTGGAGAGTGTTAAAGAACTGAGTTTACAAAATGGCTTTTAGAAGCTTACATACGGTCCGAGCTCTTTGCCGGACGTCTCAGTTTCTAGAATATAGTCAGCTGTGAGTTCATGATTTTTGTTTCTTTTACTATTTAGTTGATTGCCGGGAAAGTGCAGGAGGAGGGAGAGATTTGGAGCTCTAAATGTCTCTCTCCTTCATCCCAGAAATAATACTCTGGAATCGGTATGGGAATTTGTATATTATGCTCGGTAATGGATCATTCATAATTTCTAGATTGGTTGCGTAAACTAGTGAGAAATGTTTTATTTATTTGTCAAATATATCAGTCCAATCTGATGAATTGGAACATTAAGTAAATGAAAGAAAGATTTCCATTTGCGTTCTTAGTTTGAACTTTTAATTTAGTTTGGAAATGATGGTGCATTGAATAAAGAAACTGTAATGGTAAAGTTGTGTTTTTCAAATTTCAGGCTTGGGAGCTCAAGAAGCTACTCTTGTGGAGTTTCAAATGGTAACTTTTTCGCTGAAACTTCGATAGAGTAGTTTCCATTTTGTTATTTGCTTCGTAAACTTAATCAGATGTTTATCTTTTGCTGTCCTACAATTTTGATATAATTTGTTTTTGACGCAAGCAGTTTCTAATTGGAGTTTCCAAAACACTTTCTCTTATTCAAATAAGAAGTACAATGCTCTTCCAATTACTTGTGTAGGTAGAATGATGCTCTGTTCTGTAATGGTAACTTTCTTCCCTGTCTCAATGTAGAGCTGCTATCCTATTGTATTTCACCTGCATCTGTTAAGTTGGAGTGTATACACCTTGGTTTAATCCATCAAGCTTCTTTTTTCTTTTTTATTTTAGGCTGCTGAGTTATCAAATTAAAAAAAAAAAAAAAAAAAAAAAAAAAAACAATTCCAGTTTTTTAGATGCATTAAAAATTTATGCTATCATGTAAAAAAATATGAGTATATTTAGATTTGAGGTTTAGCAAAATCTTCACTTCTTTTTGACGTAGCACCACACCCTGAACTGATTTATTCACTGATTTGCTGTCATCCAGGTTGTTTTATAGGTCAACAATTTGTTGTTCCTCAGATTCCAAAGGTGTCATTGTTTCAGCAACCTAACCAAGTGAGATAGCGAATGAGAGCTGGATATGCGCTTATAATAGCGTGTTATTATTGAAAGTAATGATTATTACTATCTATTTTCCTGTTTGGATTTGCTGACTCTTTGATTGAGGTCAACAAATGTCACCAAAAGACGTAAATAGTCAAGAAAATAAAGCCAGATAATCAGTATAAAGAAGCCCATGAAAATGAACCCTTCTAGATACCACAGTTTGTAATAACACATCAGGCAAAATATGATTCATGTTAGCATTAATATTTGAACCGTTCATTTCTTTGCTGTTGTGTCTCTTTTCTATTACTGATCTGAAAACAGAATAAATAACACAGAGCCTCGAGTCTGGGATGTTGTTTTTGGTTGGGATTTCTGGATTTTCTATATTTGGATATTTTTCAGTAACTTCTAATTGTACCTATCTTTCACTCTGTTATTGGAACTCTGTGAAAGGGGTTTTAATGAGGGTCGTAGACCACATTAGTTTGTCAGAAATTAACTATGCTTTCCCGCTGCCAATAAATGTAAAAATACATGGGTTGATAAAATTGTTGTTTTTTACCTTTGATCTTTTTGATGGCAACGGGTTGACTCCTGAGTCGCCACAAGATCATTTTTCCTTTTAATGTCACGTTCTTTTTGAATATCATTTTAGTTTCTTATAACTGTTTACCTTATCTTACATCCTTTTTCCTCCTAGTTTTTATTTCGCGTGCCACGGACAACAGACTGATATGGGAATTG
>CM039506.1:9151086-9180016 GCA_022432975.1 Begonia masoniana
TTCGATACAGGTAGACGAGATCCCATCACCAAGGATGAGCATTTGACAATGATGGCCGTGGGAGTGTGGGGGGCAGTCTGTTGGCGCATTTTTTTAATCCGTTAGGATAAGTAAGTGTTTTGTGGTATTCGGGTTGTTTTGGCTGATGGTGGATTAGATAGGATAATTGTATAGTTAGATACATTTTAGGCTGTTTGGGATCTGGATATTAACGGATTGATGTTTGATGTTTTACAAAACGTTTGTTAAACCTGTCATTTAGATAATACTAAACTGCTAGATTGTTGAATTTGTAGGGGTTTTGTTTGATTTTCTAATGGTTCCACGCAGTTCGTTTTCACGAGATTTTGTTACGTTTTGAATGTGCGTCGAGGGGATGGGTCGGTGGCTTATGAGTTGAGGAGGTTACGTGAGCGTAGTGTATTTTGTGATGAATAAAGTTAAGGTGTTGGGTTGATGATTATGAAGCGTTTTTGTATGTATGTGATGTTGAGGTTTAAGAAGAAAGAAGAGGAAGTGAAATTGTGCAGGGAAGAAGAGAAAAGGGAGAGGCAACTCTCTGGAATTTCGGATTACAGAGAGGTTGTCGATCGATCGCCTAAGGAGGCAATCGATCGGCATGATGGTTGTAACACCCGACATTTCGGCCAGGTGAATTTTTCTGACCATTCTAATTGTTACCCTTATTTAACCTTTATGATTAAATTTAACGTTGAGGCAAATTCATCACAAGTTGAGTAAAACTAGGTTGAGTGGCAATTTTGTAATAAAGATTGAAGGATTAGGTATAAATAGAAAATGGAAACCTTAAATCTCATTTAAAACCTCACTGCAGCCGACATTTCCTCTCGGCGACTCCCTTCTTCTCTGGAGCCTTTTTCCTCCCCAGCAACTGGTTTTTCAGCCTCCACTCCGATAACCCGCATTCTAGGTAAGATTTTGACAATGTAGATGCCGGGTAGTCATTTAGAACTCTGTTTTCAGTTGAACTTGTACTTTCGGGCTCTTCAATGGCTGAGTCAGTTGGTTATCGTTCTTTATCTTCATTTGGTAATGTCACCCTTAAATCGATTCTGGACCTTTTATATAACCGACCCCGTTTAATCGATAGCTATATCTAGCTGTTTCGGTTTTGGATTTCAGACTGCACAGAGAACCTTAGCTGTTAGATTCTAGGATGACTTTCGATTAGAACTTTTAGGACTTTATTTTAACTACTGTAATGTGAAATGTGTTAGGTGAAGAAGTTGAAGAGAAGGTGATTCAAGTTGCTAAGGAATCCAGGTAAGTGAATGTATTAAGTTTCCGGCCAATAGGCCCTACATCAAAGGATTAAGTTAGATTTAGTGAACATTGTCTGCTATATGTTTGATGAAATGTCGATGGATATGGTCTGTTATTCTCATGTACTCCCCTGTCTTAGTTCGATGATTAAGTGCATTTATGTTATGCATCATGTTTTACTTCTCAAGCATATGAAAATGTTTTGAAATATGTTTTCTCATGAATAAGGTAAGAAGATAAAACTTATGCAACGTGGTTAAGTGAGGGTTGGGGGTGGTTCGGCGTATGTCACAGTCCGCAGTAGGACAGATGAATACGACCCGCAGTAGGGACCATGATCAAACTCACTGTCGAACCCCCTTTACCGGCACAAATCCTCCCTTAAACCACATAATGTAATGAAGAATATGAATGATGAAAGGAATGATGAATATGAGCATGTCTACGAATGATGATTATGAACAATGAATACGAGATACGATTATGAATGATGATTAAGATAAGTACATGAAAAGAAAAGACTTATGAGCATGTTTTTCTCCAAGTTATGCATTCATGAACTCATAATAGTTTGCATTCCTTACTAAGCCTTAGGCTTACAGTTACACCTTATGATGTAGGTGAAGAAATATCAGGTGAGGAATTCAAAGTTGATGAAAATGTCTAAGCTCGGTTGCTGAGGTGATCAGTGTGAAATCTGTGCTGGATGGCGAATGAGGAATTCTGGTTAAAGCTCGTATAAGTTTTAATGAAGTTTTTAAGAAGCCAAGTCAAGTAGGTTCGGATTATTTAACAATTTGGGATTTTAGAAACTGCCTGTCTTAATTTCAGAGTCCGAAGATATAGCTATAGTTATCAAATGAACTATTTTAATTAAGTCTTCCGCTGTGTGAGTTTGAATGAGTTCATGATTTATTCTGATGAGTTTTGGCCATTAAGATTTAAGTTATGAGGTTTACATTTATCTAGATAGAAGTCTGAGAAAAAAAAAAAAAAAAAAAAAAGTATACTACGATTACAGAGGTATAAAAGTACGGATAAGTTTAAAGGAAAGTCATGACACGTGACGATCCTCCTCGGGTCGTTACAATTATGGTATCAGAGCTAAACCAGGTTCTAAAATCGGTTCTGTAGACTGCCTTCCAGCACAGATTGCCACCTGAGTACTCTCCAACAACTGTAAGTGTTTACGATTCTAGTGATGTCATTATGTTAAGATGTGTTTCTATTATTGTTTAGGAATCTCAAGATGGTAAGAGGTCAACAGAGGGAAGACAACGTGGATAGTACCACCGTTGCTCAGCTAATAGAATTAGTTAATCGCCAATCACGACAAATAGAGCAACTAGTGATTACTAGAGAAGAGCTTGGGAACTCCAGCTCTAATGTAACTCATGATCATGGGGTGAGCGCTTCCACAGGCTCAGACCCCCGACATTCAATGGCCAAGTTTCTGACCCTATTTATGCTGAGGAATGGATCCGAAAAGTAGAGGACATGTTTAAGTATGCGAAAGTTGATGAAGGAGATAGAGTCACCTATGCTGTCTATCATTTGGAGCTGAATGCAAGGCATTGGTGGGATTCTCTTCAGAGCACTGTTAATGCAGAGACTATGACTTGGGATATGTTTAAGACTGCCTTCTTTGACAAGTACTTCAATAGGACCGTTCAGGCCAGCAAGAAGAAAGAATTCATGAACCTGCGGCAAACTGGCTCTGTGACGGATTATATATGCAAATTCGATGCTTTGTCACGGTTTTGCTCCCCGACTGGTTGAGAATGATGAAGACAAGATTTACCAATTTGTTTCTAGGACTGAAGCCGAGTTTGTATGTGAAGGTAAAGACTTCTGGGATTCACAATATACCTTATGCGAAGTGACGGCTAAGGCCCTGGAATTGGAGGAGGCTGAGATGACAGCTTATGCACAGCGTGAACAGCCAAGGAAGTTCACTAAGGAGACTCAACCACCACCACGTCCGAACAAAGGATGGCAACCACAGCCGAACAGAGGACAACAGCAGCAACAGGGCATAAAGAGACCCTTCAATCCAAACGATGATCAAGGAAAAGGAAAACGACCATTAGCCCCTCTATGCTCCAACTGCCAGAAGAATCACCATGGTGAGTGCAAGCTGCACTCTGGCCGTTGCTATAGATGTGACAGGTTGGACATATAGCCAGAGACTGCCCGATGCCATCAGACCCGAATCGAATCAGAGTTGCACCAAGAGTCTATGCTATGATGGAGGATGATGATGCTGAACCACACACGGTCATATCAGGTACCATTATGGTTTGTGGTTTTTCTGCTTATACACTTATTGATACGGGAGCCACACACTCATTCATAGCAACCCTGTTTGTGTGTAAACATAAGTTAGAACTTTCGCCAGTTGATAAACCGTATAGAGTTATGTTACCATCAGGGAAGTCTTTACATCTGAGCAAATGTTAAAGGGTGATGTTTTGTCCTTAGGAGATAAGGAGCTATATGTAGAACTGATTATGATTGACATGAAAGGATATGAGATTATTTATGAATGGATTGGTTATTTAGGCATTATGCCACGATTAGTTGTAGGTCTGGCCTAGTTGATTTCCGACCCCCAAATGGAGATCGGTATACCTTCCAAGCTATTCCAAAGATGAGTAAGATACCAATCATATCCTCACTAGTGACTCAACGGTTACTGAAGAATGGTTGCTTGAGTTATCTAGCCAACATAATGGATGTCCGAGTGAAGAATAAGGCGGAACTACAAGATATTCCTACGGTACGAGAGTTTCCTGAAGCATTCTTGGACGATTTACCGGGACTACCACCCGATAGAGAGGTAGAATTTGTGATTGATACATACCCCGAGGCATTACCTGTATCTAAGAATCCTTACCGAATGGCACCTGTTGAGTTAAAAGAATTAAAGGTCCAACTACAGGAATTAGTTGACAAGGGATTTATACGTTCTAGTAGTTCTCCCTGGGGTGCACCTGTCCTTTTCGTTAAAAAGAAAGATGGTTCTCTTAGAATGTGTATAGACTACAGAGAACTGAATAAGTTGACAGTCAAGAATAAATATCCTTTACCCCGGATAGATGACCTGTTTGACCAACTACAAGGAGCTAAGGTATTCTCAAAGATTGACTTACGTTCGGGTTATTACCAACTGAAGGTTAAGGAAGGAGATATACCAAAGACAGCCTTCAGAACCCGCTACGGACATTATGAATTTCTTGTGATGTCATTTGACTGACTAACGCGCCTGCAGCTTTCATGGACTTGATGAACCGTGTATTTCGTGAATACCTGGATAAGTTTGTGATTGTGTTTATAGATGACATTTTAGTATACTCACAGACTGAAGCCGACCATGCTGAACATTTGAGAATAGTGTTATCAACCTTAAAACAGCAACAACTCTATGCCAAACTGTCCAAATGTGAATTTTGGCTGGATAAAGTCAACTTTTTAGGTCATGTCATTTCTGCTGAGGGCATATCAGTAGACCCAACTAAGGTTCAGGCCGTTAAGGACTGGCCGCAGCCAAAGAATGTCAGTGAAGTTCGAAGTTTCCTTGGTCTGGCTGGTTATTATAGGAAGTTCATTAAGGGATTTTCTATGATAGCTAAACCTTTAACCAACTTAACCAAGAAGGACCTCAAGTACTCTTGGACCGAAGCTTGTGAAGACAGCCCCATTATTGACTCTCCCAACTGAAGAAGGAAAATTTAGTGTTTATTGTGACGCATCCAAGATTGGTTTGGGGTGTGTTTTGATGCAAGAAGGTAAAGTTGTGGCGTATGCCTCTAGGCAGCTAAAAGGTTATGAACAGAATTACCCCACTCATGATTTAGAGCTAGCTGCAGTTGTTTTTGCTTTAAAAATTTGGAGGCACTATTTGTATGGACAGCAGTGCGATGTGTTTTCTGACCACAAGAGTTAAAGTATCTTTTCACCCAAAAGGAATTAAACATGAGACAAAGACGTTGGTTAGAATTTGTTAAGGACTATGACTTGAAATCAAGTACCACCCGGGTAAGGCTAATGCTGTAGCCGATGCTGTGAGCAGAATGTCAAAAACAATGCAACCCGCAGTGTCAGTTTTGTCTGCAACCCTTGAGGACTGAAGTTCAGAAGTTTGAATTGGAACTAGTTCCAGGGTTGTCAGCCTTACTTACCGATTTGACCATTCAACCAACGGTTTTGGAAAAGATCAAAGAGTCACAACAGAAGGATTCCGAGGAGAATAACAGTATGATGAATAAGTTGAAGGACGCCACCTCCGAGTTTAGTCTTTCCAATGATGGAATCCTGAGATTTAGGAATTGATGGTATGTCCTTGTGATGAAGAATTACGTAAGTTGATTTTGGCCGAGGCTCACTCGTCTTCCTTTTCTATACATCCCGGTAGCACCAAGATGTATCGAGACTTGAAGTTACTTTATTGGTGGCCTAATATGAAGAGGGATGTCGCCAAGTACGTAGAATCATGCTTGGTATGCCAGCAAGTTAAAGCCGAGCACCAACGACCAGAGGTACCCTTCAACCTCTACCTATTCCCGAATGGAAGTGGGAAAACTTGCCATGGATTTTGTTGTAGGCTTACCTAAAACAACTAAAGGACATGACAGTATTTGGGTTGTGATTGATAGGATGACAAAGTCAGCTCATTTCTTACCTGTAAAGACAACCTACACGATGGACCAACTTGCTAATCTTTACGTTCAAGAAATTATCAGATTGCATGGGATTCCTGTATCCATAGTCTCTGATCGTGACCCTAGATTCACCTCCCGATTCTGGAAAAGTTTACAAGGTACCTTAGGCACAAAGTTTATCCTTCAGCACCGCTTTTCACCCGCAGACGGATGGACAATCCGAGAGGACCATTCAGATACTCGAGGATATGTTGAGAGCATGTGTGCTTGACTTTCAGACTACATGGAGTAGACACCTACCTCTGATTGAGTTTTCTTACAACAATAGTTACCAGTCCACCATTGGTATGGCACCCTATGAAGCTTTGTATGGCAGGAAATGTAGGTCACCTTTGTACTGGGATGAGGTTGGTGAAGCGAAGTTATGGGCCCAGAGATTTTACAACAGATGTCAGACAAGATTACAGTCATTAGGAAAAGGATGTTAACTGCACAAAGCCGGCAGAAGAGTTATGCGGACCAAAGAAGAGAGATCTTGAATTTTCTGTTGGCGATGAAGTTTTCCTGAAGATTTCACCATTAGAGGAGTCTTAAGATTTGGTAAGAAGGGAAGCTTAACCCACGGTTCATTGGACCATTCCCTGTCTTAGCTAAGATTGGTAGCACAGCCTATAGATTACTTTTGCCTCCATCTTTGGAAAAGGTTCACAATGTCTTTCATGTGTCTATGCTAAGGAAATGCATACGTGATCCGACTCAGGTTGTTGAACCAACAGAAATCGAAATTGAAACCTAATTTGGTGTATGAAGAGAAACCAGTACAAATTTTGGATTCTACAGTGAAGACTCTAAGGAATAAGGAGATCTTGTTGGTTAAGGTCTTGTGGAAGAATCATGGTATTGAAGAAGCTACATGGGAACTACAGCAGGATATGTTGGACAAGTATCCAAAACTCTTTGCTTGACCAATTTTCGAGGACGAAAATTTTGTCTAAGGAGGGGTGGATGTAACACCCGACATTTCGGCCAGGTGAATTTTTCTGACCATTCTAATTGTTACCCTTATTTAACCTTTATGATTAAATTTAACGTTGAGGGCAAATTCATCACAAGTTGAGTAAAACTAGGTTGAGTGGCAATTTGTAATAAAGATTGAAGGATTAGGTATAAATAGAAAATGGAAACCTTAAATCTCATTTAAAACCTCACTGCAAGCCGGACTTTCCTCTCGGCGACTCCCTTCTTCTCTGGAGCCTTTTTTCCCCCCCCCCCCCCCCCCCCCCCCCCCCCCCCCCCCCCCCCCCCCCACCCCCCCCCCCCCCCCCCCCCCCCCCCCCCCCCCCCCCCCCCCCCCCCCCCCCCCCCCCCCCCCCCCCCCCCCCCCCCCCCCCCCCCCCCCCCCCCCCCCCCCACCCCCCCCCCCCCCCCCCCCCCCCCCCCCCCCCCCCCCCCCCCCCCCCCCCCCCCCCCCCCCCCCCCCCCCCCCCCCCCCCCCCCCCCCCCCCCCCCCCCCCCCCCCCCCCCCCCCCCCCCCCCCCCCCCCCCCCATCCCCCCCCCCCCACCCCCCCCCCCCCCCCCCCCCCCCCCCCCCCCCCCCCCCCCCCCCCCCCCCCCCCCCCCCCCCCCCCCCCCCCCCCCCCCCCCCCCCCCCCCCCCCCCCCCCCACCCCCCCCCCCCCCCCCCCCCCCCCCCCCCCCCCCCCCCCCCCACCCCCCCCCCCCCCACCCCCCCCCCCCCCCCGCCCCACCCCCCCCCCCACCCCCCCCCCCCCCCCCCCCCCCCCCCCCCCCCCCCCCCCCCCCCCCCCCCCCCCCCCCACCCCCCCCCCCCCCCCCCCCCCACCCCCCCCCCCCCCCCACCCCCCCCCCCCCCCCCCCCCCCCCCCCCCCCCCCCCCCCCCCCCCCCCCCCCCCCCCCCCTCCCCCCCCACCCCCCCCGCCCCCCCCCCCCCCCACCCCCCCCCCCCCCCCCCCCCCCACCCCCCCCCACCCCCCCCCCCCCCCCCCCCCCCCCCCCCCCACCCCCCCCTTTTCCTCCCCAGCAACTGGTTTTCCCGCCTCCACGATCCGATAACCCGCTTCTAGGTAAGATTTTTGACAATTATGATGCCGGATTAGTCAGTTAGAACTCTGTTTTCAGTTGAACTTGTACTTTCGGGCTCTTCAATGGCTGAGTCAGTTGTTTCGTCTTGTATCCTTCATTTGGTACTGTCACACTTAAAGCGTCGGACCTTTTATAACCGAACCCGTTTAAATCTATAGCTATATCTAGCTGTTTCGGTTTTGGATTTCAGACTGCACAGAGAACCTTAGCTGTTAGATTCTAGGATGACTTTCGATTAGAACTTTTAGGACTTTATTTTAACTACTGTAATGTGAAATGTGTTAGGTGAAGAAGTTGAAGAGAAGGTGATTCAAGTTGCTAAGGAATCCAGGTAAGTGAATGTATTAAGTTTCCGGCCAATAGGGCCCTACATCAAAGGATTAAGTTAGATTTAGTGAACATTGTCTGCTATATGTTTGATGAAATGTCGATGGATATGGTTCTGTTATTCTCATGTACTCCCCTGTCTTAGTCGATGATTAAGTGCATTTATGTCATGCATCATGTTTTACTTCTCAAGCATATGAAATGTTTTGAAATATGTTTTCTCATGAATAAGGTAAGAAGATAAAACTTATGCAACGTGGTTAAGTGAGGGTTGGGGGTGGTTCGGCGTATGTCACAGTCCGCAGTAGGACATATGAATACGACCCGCAGTAGGGACCATGATCAAACTCACTGTCGAACCCCCTTTACCGGCACAAATCCTCCCTTAAACCACATAATGTAATGAAGAATATGAATGATGAAAGGAATGATGAATATGAGCATGTCTACGAATGATGATTATGAACAATGAATACGAGATACGATTATGAATGATGATTAAGATAAGTACATGAAAAGAAAAGACTTATGAGCATGTTTTTCTCCAAGTTATGCATTCATGAACTCATAATAGTTTGCATTCCTTACTAAGCCTTAGGCTTACAGTTACACCTTATGATGTAGGTGAAGAAATATCAGGTGAGGAATTCAAAGTTGATGAAAATGTCTAAGCTCGGTTGCTGGAGGTGATCAGTGTGAAATCTGTGGCTGGATGGCGAATGAGGAATTCTGGTTAAAGCTCGTATAAGTTTTAATGAAGTTTTTAAGAAGCCAAGTCAAGTAGGTTCGGATTATTTAACAATTTGGGATTTAGAAACTGCCTGTCTTAATTTCAGAGTCCGAAGATATAGCTATAGTTATCAAATGAACTATTTTAATTAAGTCTTCCGCTGTGTGAGTTTGAATGAGTTCATGATTTATTCTGATGAGTTTTGGCCATTAAGATTTAAGTTATGAGGTTTACATTTATCTAGATAGAAGTCTAAAAAAAAAAGGGGGGATGTCTGATGCCGAGGGATGATGGAGGAAATGAGTCTGTCTTCCGGAGGACGTCATCGGAAGAGGAAAAGTATTTGTCTTCCGGCTGACGTCATCGGCAGGAGAGTTGTGATGGGAGTCGGGTAAGTTTGACTTCCGGAGAACGTCATCGGAAGAGGAAGAGTATTTGTCTTCCGGCTGACGTCACCGGCAGATAAGGGGTATTTGCCATCGGCAGATGAGAGCCTCGCTTATGGTTCTCTCATCGGCAGACATGGGACGTATCATCGGCAGATGAGAGCCTCGCTTATGGTTCTCTCATCGGCAGACATGGGACGTATCATCGGCAGATGGTGAGTTAATCTGTCGGAAGATGTAGTTGTCTTAAGCCATCGGCAGATGACGACAATGTCTGTTATCTGGCGATCGGTATGAGTAGTGAGTTAAGTTACCGGAAGATGTGATGCCACGTCATCGGCAGATATAGAGTATTTGTCATCGGCAGATGAGAGCATCGTCTATTGTTCTCTCATCGGCAGATGTAGGTGGCTTCCGTTGTATAATTGAACGGTGTTTTAATTGGTCACACGAGTTGCACGTGACTGTCGGCAGATGCAAATATGTGAGCCTGCCGATAGATGTTTAATGAATCATGTGAGATGCACGTGCTGACCGGTAGAACAACTAGATGTTTGTCGTTTAGCTATCGGCAGGAGTGAAAGCTAAACGCGGTTATTCAGCGAATTTAAGTTAAGATGAGATATGATATAAGAGAAAAAAAAAAAAGTATACTACGATTACAGAGGTATAAAAGTACGGATAAGTTTAAAGGAAAGTCATGACACGTGACGATCCTCCTCGGGTCGTTACAATGGTCGCCACTCTCTGGAAAAAATCCAGAGAGTGTGCCGATCGATCGCCTATATGTGGGACGATCGATCGCCCCATAAATTTTAACACAGCCGATCGATCTTCTGAAATGGCCGATCGATCGGCCATGCTTTTTGGGCACGCTTTGCCCTTTCTGCCCTCGGTTCTGCTTGACCGATTCCTCTTTTGTTTTTAATAGGTTTTATTTAAATGGTTTTTAAATATGTTTCAACGATTTATACCTTGATTTAACGATTTAACGAAAGGGTTCACTGAAAATGTTTAAAAAGAAAAAAAAAATTTGTACGGGAAATTCTAGGAATAGTTTAAGGTTCGTTACAGGAGTGATCCTAAGTGAGGTGTGAGAGCATTCTTTTCTCATAGCTACATTAGTTAACCCAACAGTTAGAGGTAAACGAGGACATAAACACACACACACACGAGGATTTTCAAGTAAGAGAATGTCAATGTGCTGATATAAGTTAATTCTTTTAAAAAGTGTTAATTTTGATAGTTTTAGTATGAATTGTTCAAGCTGAGACAAATTACTAAAAACTTTGATAAGGATTGTTTTATCATTATATTGTATTGTGCTTAGTATATGAGATTAGATTATATATTTGCCGAAATTTTTGCTTAGTTTTGTTTGCTTGAGGACAAGCTTTCATTCAAGTTTGGGGGTATGATAAGTGTGTATTTTACACACTTATTCGGATTCTTTAATCTTGATTCGATAAGTTTTTCTCAAGCATTTGAATTAATTTAATGTTTCTGATGTAAGTGTGTAGATAAGATTAAATCTAACAGGTTAAGCATCAACGAAGAATAAATATAGTGCAGAATGAAGAAAAATAATAAAATAAAAATATCAACGTGTGGCGGTGAACAGAAAACTAGCCGATCGATCCCCCACATCTTGCGATCGATCGGCTGAAATGGTATTTGACGAAAAGCAAAAAGTGTGGCCGATCGATCAACTATTTTAGGTGATCAATCGACTGAAGCGGGATTTTAAGGAAAGCAGAAAAAATCTCAACCGTTCAGCTATTTTAATTGTTTTAATTTGTTTTAATCTCAACCATTGAGATTGATTGTGGGCTTCAGATTTGTAGGCTTCAGATTAATTAAGAATTTGGTTAACTAACTATGAAGGAGCATCATTCAGAACGAGCCCTGGCGAGAGAGAGAGACTATCATTGAGAGAAGCTCTAGCGAGACGGAGACCGGAACGGAGCGAGAGCTTCGAGAACTGAATTTCAACATAGTTTTTCTTTTCCTTTCTTTTCTGAACTATGAACATCGTTATTATTTTTATTGTTTCTCTTTATTCTAGTATGAACTAAATTTCTCTTCTAGGGCTATAATGTAGTCAGACGATATTTATTTTCTATTTCTTTGTTTAATTAAATTCAATAAGTATTTCTTTCAATATTGTTGACACATTTAATTTCTGTTCTTAAAGCTTGTAAATTTCTAGTCAATCTTTACTTGATTTTTGGAGAGTTTTGAAACTGAGAGGTGATAAACACCCGAGCACTGAAATTAATGTCATAAATATGCGTAGACTAGAGATAGTTATGGTATTTATGTGATCATTGTGATTTCTTAATATATTTGTATTTGATTAATGTAGGATTTGAGACTGAGAAGTGATAACCCATTAATCAGATAAACTATGCAATGCTCGAGAGAGATTGTATTAGAATTTAGTGAAATCGATAATCAACATAGGAAGAATATTTATGAATATAATTATGAAGGACTGAAATAACTGTTGTCTTGGTGAAATCGTAGTACCTAGGCTTTTATTAATTAGATTTAATCTCATTTTATCTGTTTCGATATTTTACATTAGTTTATTTTAATTGTTTTAGTTGTTTAATTTAATTTCAAATTTTGAAACCATAAAACGTGTGTTCAATTTAAAATTAAGATTAATAAATTTGATTATTAATTAACAAGTCCTCGTGGGTTCGACATTCTACTTATCATTTTATTACTTGTTGCGACTCGTACACTTGCGAACTATTTTTCACAACAAATATCCAACAAAGACATTCTATTTTTCATCATTGCTACCTTTGCAATCACATTTCTTTTATCATCTTGAAATAAGAGACTACGAACATTCATGTAAATTTTATAATTTTTCTCCAAAAGTTGTTCCAAGCTCAAAATGTCGCCCTTCATACTTGGAACATAGTAACGTTGCTAATGAGTTAATGACTGACATTTTTTTGTACAAATTAAAATTATACCTTTGCCTTCAATTTGAACTTTGGAGTTATCTCCAAATGTAACTAATCTAGTTACCACGTTATCGATCACTATAAATTTGTCCTTATTGCCACACATGTGATTGTTTGCCGCGTTATGAATATAGCACATGTTACTTTTCCTTCCTTCTTCTTTGTAAACAAGTAACAAAGTTTCTTCCACCTCTTCATTTTGAGCATAATTTGTCATTTCTTTGATATTTTGAGGAGGATCCAACAATCGCGAGCATAATGTTTGTACTTTTTTACAATTGTAATATTGAATTCTTGATCGATCATTCTGTCTCAAGTGGTTTCCTCGACCACAATCTCTCATAGAATGACTATTCTCTTCATTGTCAAGATTTTGACGTTCTCAACCTATTCCCCTACCTTGTCCATGTCTTCTTTCGCGCCCTCTTCCTCGTTGGCTTCTCCCCTGCTCATCTCTTTTTTCCTTCACCCATAGTTTATGGCTAAGACTTGCTCGATCGGCTTTTCCTTCTTCTTGTTAATTCTTTATTCATGAGCTTGTAAAGAACCCATGAGTTGGTCAACTGTCATAGCAGCAAAATATTTATGTTCTTTGATAGTTACAACCCTATAATCAAATTTTGAATGCAACTAGTGAATAACTTTTTCATTGAGACAAACGTCTTCCATTCTTTCTTCATATCTCTTCATTTGATTTACGATGGCCAGAATCCTTGAAAAGAAAATCTGCTATTGACTTGAATTTTTGCATTCACAATGCTTCAAGTTCTCCCCGCAAGGTTTGAAGATGTATCTTTTTTACTTTATCAATTCCTTGACAAGCATTTTGTAGGATCTTCCATGTTTGCCTGGCGGTGGTCACATTTGATAATCTCTAGAATATGGCTTCATCCAAACATTGATGAATAATGGTAAGAGCTTGTTGATATCTCTTAGATGTTATTTAGAGAGAGTCTCCCTTTGTTTACGAGTAGTTGGGGAGGCATTACGAAGCCCCTCATAGCCTCTATATTTTTCATAAGTGTCATATCCTCTAAACATTTTAATTGGATCATTCCTGTCAACAACTTCAATGTATACTAATGAAAATAGTGATTGTCCAATGTAATATTACTTGTCTAGACTCATCGACGAATAATGAACCTGAATAGCTTTGTGAAGAGTCCGTGACCTCGAGAATTGAACATTCCAACATGCATGACAACAGTATCTCCTCAAAGAGTAAAGATTGCCAATAATTTTTTTGTTTGTCCATTTGAACTCCCAAATTAACTAATTTTACCATACTTTTGTAAACAACTTCACTTCTTGAGAGAAAATTCCCTTCGCCAAGGATCACAACAAGGGTCTAAAGGGTAACGATGCATTTGACATTTGTAACATCACCAATTTCATTACCAACCATCTGATAAAGTTCTAATGAAATTTACTAGGGAAGATAAAATATTAAGATAAATAGGTGTCATTTAATTATTTTTAGGGTTTCTAGATAATATTTTAATTATGTCTTTTAATATTTTATAAATGTCATTTATTTAAAGAGAAGAGTGTGAGATTAGGGAAGAACCATCTTTTGGGAAAAATTGTCTAAAAGGAGAGTTAGTAAACCTCCCTAACGTCTTACTATTTTATGAAAACTAACAGACTTTTCGAATGTTTAGTTATTTCGAATGTTTGGTTATTTTATATTTTCATTTCGAGGGTTAATAACAATGGTATCATAGCATAGAAAAACTCATACTTTGATGCTTGGGATACTTCCGTTAAACGGAGACAATTTGGATGAGTGGGTGTTCCATGTCGAACATATTTTCTCTACTCTTCTATTGACTGAGGCTGAGAAACCAGAGGCACCACCAATAAACCTGGAAGGGGAAGCATTGACGTGGTACCAATGGGCAGATCGTCGGAGACCATTCCTATGTTGTCCCGTTTTAAAGCTAAATATATTATACCGTTTTCACCCTAGAAGCGACCTCATGATTGACAAGTCAAGCAAGCAACAACGAGAAGGATTTCTTAGCTCGCAAGGCAAAGAAGCGGCATCAGAACCAGGAGTTCTGACCAATCATAAATACAAACATAAACGAAATCGGATAATCCAGAGTCCTTCTCGAAGAAACTACTTCCATTGAAACAGAAAATGGAGTTGATGATGGAAAAACTAACACTATTAGCCTCCATCGAAGAATGCCTCCTATAAGCTTGAAGAATCAGAGGAGAAAAGAAAGGTTCCAGCTCACACAATCGAGCCCACCGCAGACTATCAACACCAACTTGCAGCGTCTGAACCAGACGGATTTCCGAGCTCGCCGGGAAAAGGGGCATCGTTTGAACCCTTTCTTGTCCGACCATCATCGATGATTGGAGAAGAAAAATCGAGGGTGAATGATAGATAAGGGCTGAGCGCAAGGAAGATCAATGGGTCGAGGTTCTATCTATCAAACCCCAACGACTGGACAATAGATGACTCAGTTACTGGTCCAAGGTGGTGGTAGCTTCTCTTGTTGGTGTTCATGAGCAGTTGCTAGGAGGAAAGAGGCAATTATATTTTTTTTTCAAGAGTTGCACAAAAAGAAATTAGGAGTTGGATGGTATATCCAACCTTTTGGGCTGAGTTGGGTCATGATGTTGATCCACCAAGTTAAGTTACATCAAATCTTGGGCGGCCCAAATCAATACAACTTCATCCAACAAGATTGCCTTTCTCAATTCAATTTTCTGCACCAATATTACATGTTTTATTTGACACCACCAATCGTTGCGTCAATAAGTTTTCTGGCAAAATTCATGAACGAAAATGTAGCAAACTCTTCAAGCATTTAACTGAGGATGATATGAAGGGCTAAAGTTTTCTGACAAAATTCATGAACGAAAATGTAGCAAACTCTTCAAGCATTTAACTGAGGATGATATGAAGGGCTAAAAAGAGGGGAGACAAGATCACACACCTCGAGGGCAAAGTGTACATTGAGCGGCAAGTAATGATAGAGTTCTAATGGATTTGACTAGGAAATATTAAAAGTTAAGATAAATGAGTACCATTTAGTTGTCTCTTTGGATTCTTAGATAGTATTTAATTACCTCTTTTAGTATTCTAGAAGTGTTGTTTATGTAAAGAGAAATGTGTGGCATTGGGAACGAATCATTTTTCGAAAAAATAGTTTAAAAAAAGAACTAGCAGATCTCTCAAACGTCTCGTTATTTTGAGAGGGCTAAAAGGCCTCTCGAACATCTAGTTATTTTATACTTTCATTTCGTTTTCTATTAAATCCGAGGCGTAATAGCATCATAGCGATAAATGGTAGATGAGCAAGGAAAACATAATAAAAGACATCTTGTTAGTATCAATACTTACCGCAGATATCAAAGCCTTCATTAAGTTATTGATTTACCACATATTCATGTTATGACGTGGAAATTTTTCTGTCCACCATGTGAATTGTGATGTTAGAGAATGCTCATCTGGAAAGTTCAACACAATATTTGGAGTTTCAAGTTGGGCAACAACTTGTGTTAGAGGGTAACTCTTTTTAGCCAAATGGGAGTGTAGAATCAACACTTGCATGTCAACTTGTTGGGAGGTTAGATCTTCAACTACTGTTTCATCCTTCTTTCCATCCTCGATTGACGCTTGAAGATCCAAGTCCTTCATGTTTACGATAACTTTGTCATCTGCATCTGTTGTTGGTGTAAGTCAACTACTGGTTACGTGTTCTTCCTGAGCAAGCACAAATATCTCTTCTTTTGTGCCATTGCCTTCGGGAATACCTAGGTTGGCGTTGATCATTGCCAAGTCATTGCAATGAAGAAAATATAGAGAAATGAGATCTTGATTTTGAATCTCTATTCCATCACTGTTCTATATTCAATGTTCATAGGTGCGTTTGTCAGTGCTTACTAAATTCTTTACAAAGTTTTATGCTAATCGTATTAAATGTTAAAAAACAAGTAAATTTCTTTTTCAAATTCAATCATTTTTAATGTTCATAATTTATAAGTCTTGTAATGATTAACTTTTTTATAAAAATTTTAGCAGTTTTCTTTAAATATAAATTTATTTGGCTAGGACAAACAACTCCCAGCCTATTAGGGCATCTCCAATGGGAGATGCCCTCAAGGGTGCCTGTCAGGTTTTCTGACAGGCACCAGCCTCCCTCGCTGCTTTCTCCATTGGAGAGCAGCGAGTGGTGCCATGGGTTGCAAAAAAGTGCAACCCATGGGCACCGATGCCCATCATTAAAATAACAAAAAACAAAGATAATAGGTATATTGTTGGAGTATTTTTATAATAAAAAATTAATTTTTATAAAAGTAACCGTTGAGAGAGAAAAATTATATTAAATTATTAATATAATATGGCACCAGTCAATGTTAAACTATTAATATAATATGGCACCCGTCAATGTCAACTACTGGAGTGGTTTTTTGGTTGAAGTTGCCCAATCTGATGTGGAAGAAAGAGAATATGAAGTGGAGGAGAGAGAGAATAATTTTTTTATTTTTTAAGTAATAGTTGGCATCCGTGCTAACCATTGGAGGTGCTCTTGACTGGTCGACTGTGCATTGATGACTGAGCTGACCTCTCACCTCGCTGGCTCTGAAGAATCTAAAAGACGTCGACTAAATTGCAATTAAACACTTCAGCCATATAATAATAATGACAGTAAAGACGTACAATTTCATTACAGACATTGAGACGAGCCAAAAAGCCATCATTTTTACCCACGTGCTCGTCACATTTCTGCCTTTTCTTTGCTGGTTCAAAGTTGGATACTTTCTGCACCGTTCCATCTTCTATCTCTGTATCCCACGGCTTGTGTTCGTCTGTTGAAAGAAATGAGCAAAGAAATCATGGAAGAAGAGGGGGAGATACACAAGCCTTTGCTGCTGGGTAGTGAAGATTATCGCGACGATGTTGCCAGAGTTGGGGATTCTTCAGCCACGCCAATGCTTGTGTTCAGCACTCTGGTTGCTGTTTCTGGGTCCTATGTATTTGGTTCTGCTGTAAGTTTGAGCTCAATCCCCTCTTCCTTCTTTGTTGTGATCTATCAAGCTTTCAACTATGAAAAATAAATGAAAACTGGGATATAGAACTGAGTCTTAAAATATGATGTTAAACCCGCCTGTTTGTGGGTCGTCTCAGATGGAGTTGTGGAGAGGGCATTTCAATCTGAGTTCTCAGATCATTTCTGAGTGGTCTATGTAGAATTTAACATTTCTTTCAACTCAGGGTTGCATCCAATCTACAGTTTATTTACGGCTTTTGGGTCGAGTTATTTTTCTTCAACACCTCCTTGAAAGTATAGTCGATGGTGGATCATTCAAATTTTGAATGAAGAAAGGCATCAAAGAAAACATAAGTGGTATTGTAACCCCCCAATATTCCCTTTGTGGATGTTTTTTTTTTTCAACTCTTGAGAGTTTTAGCTTGATCTTGATCTTGATGTAGTTAGTTGCATGAGTATGTTTCTTTCTCATTTTTTGTGTTGTTATGTTATTATAATTTACATTTATTATATTTATATACAAAAAAACAAAGGCCCCTTAAGGTATCCAACGATCAATCGCTTGGACACTTAGAACTGAAGGGCAGAGTATTTTTATTATTTTGCAATTTTGTGTTCTTAAAAAATATATTGTTGTTTTTATATCCACTAAATAAGAGAAGTTTAACAGTTATTTTTACAATCTAAATGAAATTAAAATTTATGATTGATTTGGTTTCTCAGGTGGGATACTCGTCACCTGCTCAATCCGGCATCATGCAAGATTTGGGCATTACTGTAGCGGAGGTGGTTGGAATTATGAAACAATCAAAATATAATCTTCATTTCTGTGATAGATTGCTGTTGTATTTTTTTACATACTCATGTTTGATATACAAAATAAAACCAAATATTGATTCTTAGCATTAAAATCACGGCAGACAATCATTTTTCGTAACATATCAAGATTGTTTGAACTTTGCTTTCAATTTCCTCATATACTGTTTTTTGTCAATAATGCAGTATTCACTTTTTGGTTCCATATTAACAATTGGAGCAATGATAGGTGCAATTGTGAGTGGAAAATTAGCGGATTACCTTGGTAGAAGAGGCGTAAGTTTATCATTAACTCTGTCTTTTTAGCTTTTTCTATGATTTCAACTTCAAGAACACCTAACAATATTAGTCACCATTTTGATTTTTACATGAAGCAGACCATGAGCTTTTCTGAGATCTTTTGCATTATAGGATGGCTTGCAATAGCATTCTCTAAGGTTCTTAATTCCTCCACTTTTGTGCTGATATTTTTTTCCTCTGTTGGGGATTCATTTATCAAATTAAAACTCTGGTTGTAGCCTCATTTAAACTTTAAAACTTGAAGCCTTGGTGCATGTTATCTTGGAGTTGATTCGTACTTCTATGATATAAAAGGTTTTGAATCGACCCTACTCATGTTCACAACAATGTACATTGAAGCCGCACTAAGAAGCTGCAAATATGACAGACCTGTAGTGAAGTTCATTTTTTCTAGAAGAAAAGAAACTTGGAAGTAGAGAATGTATGTAATAATGGGGAAGAGAAGTAGTTTAGAAATAATGATAATCATTATTATAGTGTTACGGGAAAGAGAAAATCTAAACGATAATTATTTAAGAGCGAGATTGTAGCATGAAAATGACATCAAGGCTTTAAGAATTGTGTTGTGAGGGAGAGTTATAGGCATTTAATTTTGTTTGTCTTCATAAAAATAGTGAGAACCTTATCAAATTGCTTTTTCATTCTCTCCTACTCTTCTAGCTTTGATTTCTTCCAATAAGAGTGATTCTTTGCCATTGTACTTTAAAAACACCCTGGGTACTATATCGACAATCTTACCAATTTAATTGGAATTATATATAAGATAGAGAGTCTCTGTTTGTTGAACTTATTCGTCAATATTTTGTACAACCATGTTCTTTCTAGACGGGATGAGTATTTTTCACTGGAGATTTTGAACATATTCATTCTTTTAACTGTCTCAAATTGGAAGATGACCGTAGTAAGGATTAACTAGCCACAACAAGTAGACATTATTTCTCAGAAGATAACGATTCTTGTACTATGTTGGTTACTTCTATGTATAGTTCTAATTTCTGTTTGCCATTATACTTCCCTCAATACCATTCCTGTTGCATAATGACAGGTCCCTTGGTGGCTGGATCTTGGACGATTGTTTGTAGGATGTGGAATGGGGATTCTTTCTTATGTGGTAATTTTTGTGATATTGCAGTTTGTGTTGGAAAATCTCACCAAACCTCGTAAAAGTACTTTAACTTTCATTATTAAATAGGTTCCCGTTTACATAGCAGAAATAACACCCAAAAATCTTAGAGGAGGATTTACTACAGTTCATCAGGTATGGCATACGATCACAAATTTAACAGTTTGAATATCACTATGTTTGCCTGCTAGGGAAATATATGTTAATTGGACATGAAATTTAGAGTGGAAGAAAAATAATTCTTCAAGTATGAAAGCCAAAATTATAGTCATCTCTTTCTCACGCCACGACTATTCAAAAAGTCGATAAAAGGGTATATATATATACCCTGAAATATTTAGAAGTGTTAAAACAAACTGAATATGCTGAATACAATTTATACACATTTATACACAAATTTAAAATGTAAATAAGGAAACTAATTTTTAATTCTATACAAAATCAAATATTTTTTAATTAGGAAAGTATCAATCTTAATATTTACATTTTTCTCCCACTCAAGTTGAAGCATAACTGTTAATCATGTCCAACTTGTTACAAAGATAATTTATCCGAATTCCATTCAGACCTTTTATAAGTAAATCTCCAACTTGGCACCCGAACTTCACATATCTTGTAGAAATTTTACCTTGTACTTTTTGACTAACAAAGTTACAATCAATTTCAATATACTTAGTGCGCTCATGAAATACAGGTTCGAGGCAATGTGAAGAGCAATTTGGTTATCACACCATAATTTTGCTGGTAATGAAGTTGTAAGACCAACTTCTTCCAATAATTGATAAACCCACATAATTTCACATGCAACTTGAGCCATAGCGCTGCATTCTGATTTTGCACTAGAACGATATACGACCCTTTGCTTCTTACTTTTCCATGAGACTAGATTTTTTTCGACAACCACACAATAACTAGTAGTTGATCTTCTATCTATCCTTGATCTTGCCCAATCTGCATCAGAGAAACATTCAATATTAGTATGCTCATGATTTTCATATAATATATCACGTCCAAGAGCTACCTTTAAGTAATGTAGAATTTGTTATAAAGCAGTCTAATGGTTCACTATTGGAGAAGCCATGAATTAGCTTACTATACTAACAGGATAAGCAATATCAGGACGAGTCACAGTGAGATAATTTAACTAGCAATATCAGGACGAGTCACAGTGAGATAATTTAACTTTCCTACTAATATTTTGTATCTTTTGGGATCTTTCAGTAATTGACTATCTTTTGTTTGCTGCAGATTAGGAACCATGAGAGTTCTCTTTGGTATAAGTCAAGTAAATATTTTATTTGAAATAGAAAAATGTCTTTCTTTTTTCTCGTTACCTCAACACCTAAAAAATATTTCAAAACTTCTAAATCTTTATTATGAAAAGAGTATAGAGGAAAGATTTAATTGATGAAATTTCCATAATATTACTTATAGTAATGACAATATCATTAACATATACAACCAGAAGAATGATGCCAACTTCAGATTGATAGAGTGATTAGATTTGTATTTTTTTTATTAAAAACCTTCTGACTGCCTATCTAAATTTTCTGAACTAAGCTCTTGGACTCTAAATTTTCTTAACTAACCTCTTGCGGAGATAATAGACTTTCCCATACTCTCCTTGAGCAACAACAACAAACCCAAGTGGTTGCTCCATATACACTTCTTCCTTAAGATCATCATGCAAGAAAACATTCTTGATATCTAACTTATATAAATGTCAATTATAAGTAGCTACCATAGAGGTAGATAGCTGAACAAAAGTCAATTTAGCCATAAGAGAGAATGCATCAGAATAATTTACCTCATATGCTTGAGCATATTCTTTAACGACAAGACGAACTTTTAACTTATTTAATGACCCATCAGAATTTGTCTTAACTGCAAATGCCCATATGCATCCAATAACTTTATTTCTTTAGGAAAGTATCAATCTTAATATTTAACATCTTTCTAACAAGAAGTATAAGCTTCTTTTCTGATAAAATATTTACTCTCATCATGCGAGGCTGCACAATCATTGTTGTTATTGAAAAGGGCATATCCTAAAAATTTGATACTCTTTGAATATCACCATGCTTATTGTTCTAATTTTTCTTCAGTTGATGATATGCTGTGGGGTATCATTGACATTCCTCATTGGAACTTTTGTGAAATGGCGAGTTTTGGCTTTGATTGGTATTATTTTTTTTTTGTGTTTTTTCTTTTTGAGCATTGTGAAAGCAGATTGACATTCTATTATCGCTACATCTCAGGAACCGTTTCATCCCTCGTGCAACTTCTTGGTCTATTTTTCATTCCTGAGTCTCCTAGATGGCTGGTCAGACTATATATATGTACCAATGTGTTTATGCCTGTATAGAAGAAATAGCATTTCAAAAGCAAATACAAAAATAGTTAATGTTTTCTGAGACAAATATGCAAATCAATTACAAACTACACTGCATTGTACACACATTCAATGATGCAATATGACGAATAATTAATCATTGTCAGGCAAAGAATGGTCGAGAAACCGAGTTTGAAGCAGCTCTCCAATGCCTCAGAGGGTCGGGTGTAGATATTTATGAAGAAGCATCAGAAATTAAAGTAAGTTTTTTCTTTTGTGCATTAGTTTGTTATAAATGTTTATCCTTAATTGACAGCTTTTATATTTTCCTTATATTCTATATATGTAATTAACACCAAGTTGGGATATTGAATCTTCTTCCATGATTTACAATAACAGATAACTATCTAATTACAAATGAATACATGAATCATTGTTTAAAATTGATATGGTATTGTTGCCATAAGAAAAATACATTTTGTTCTTGACAATATCTCAGTATTAGACCTCGACTATCTGGTCTAAAATTTTTGGTGTTTTATTCGATCTCTTTTAGTGTAAACTGTCGAAATATAGGTCACCAAAATTCTGGTGGTCTATGTCGATCTTTGCAAGTTGAAAAAGTGCCACTGTGACTAAAAGGTGGAAATGTAACAAGAATAGTAGATTGGTGAGGTAAATCAAACCTAGAATATAACTTAACCTCAAGGACACCAAATACTTCTGTCCAGCCTTAGTTGTTCACAACCCAATTTCTCAAAAAATGCCTTCCAATATCAACTACCACTACCTCAGAGTCGTGCTGTCACTGGTAATCTGCATTCCAGCCTTCGGTGAGCACCATTTGGGTGTCAACAGGCTCCTCCCGGTGAGGTGATACACTAGGGCACGACTTGTAATCGTCGGAGCTTCGTCCATTGGCCCCCCGTGGTGTAGTCAACCTTATTGTACAATATTTGTTGGAAGATTGCTCCCAGCTAATCTTTGTCAGACGCTCTTGAAAATCGTCTAGCCAACGATGAAAAATGTTGAGTAGTTAGACTTCACATGGCGGGGTCGTCTCCTCCACTCGGCAGCGATTCTGCTTGGCTAGATCACAAAAAGGCAACTCTTTTTATCACGACTTGGAGGCGGGCCCAACAGAAATGTTGGGTCGAATGACCAAATTCTTAGAGAGAACTTGATCACCCAGCCCAAGACTCGCTTTGTAGTGGAAGACTTGATTCAAAATTTAAAGTTATATAGCCCACGTGAAATAAGCAAAGTCTACGTAGTGATCACAAAATTTAAAGATAGTATAATACAGTATAAGATAAAAGTATTGAATAGGAATTAAGAAACATTCAATGCCATTTAATCAATTCTACACACCAAAATCATTAATAGAGTCCTCACCAAAGAACGAGATAAAAACACTAGGAGAAATACACAAAAAATTCAGGGAAAGCTCAATTACAAACAATACTCCTGGCTGCCTCGATTCTTATCTAGGAAAGAGGGGGGTTATATGGGTGAATGACTAACTCAGTATGAAGTTCTATACTCTACTCTAACGTGTGAGAAAACTAATTTTATCATTTCATTCCAAAACCATAGGTTAACAAAGAAAAATGCAGTGCATAAGTTTATATTTATTAAATCATTTTTATGACTTTAAAACAGGTTCCACTAGTCATTGGTGGTGCAGTTTTGAAACGATGCTACATACATAGATAGCTATAGGTAAAATAGGTCACTCTTTTCTTTGAAAAAAACAACTCTAGTAAAAATAAAGTCACTCACGGACTATTACACATCGAGTGCTCACAATGAGTGTAAATGAATGACGACGATCTATAGATCTAGTCCGTCACATGAGTCAGAAAGAAGGGGTTGTTCGAAGATTAGTCAAAGCGTATTGATCCATAATAAAGAAACACTTAGTCTAATTTTAGGATTTGAAACCCAAAAACATGTCACCATAATAAACAAACACTTAGTCTAATTTTAGGGTTTGAAACCCAAAAACATGTCACCACTGTCCTATTCCTAGGCTTGGGTAGAGTTGGTTCGGTTCAGGTTTCAAACCGAATTGAGCCGAACGTTTTGATTTTTGGTTTCAATCTCAAACCCAAAATCGAACCGAGAATTTTGGTTCGGTTCGGGTCGGTTCATGTCCGGTTCTTAAAAAAACATTCATAAAATCTCCAACTTATCATTTCTTGGGTAGGTTTTGTATAAATTTGACTTTGGATCTATTTATGAAGCAGATGTCTAGAAAAGGCAAAAACAGACCAGAAAACTAATACTGACGTGATGAAAATTAAACAATTGTAATCCAGTTATACACAAGATCTTAACACAAATTTATACAAAACCTACCCAAAAAATTATTAGAAAGAGAAAAGAGAAAACCTATAGTTCTTTAAAAAATTAATGCACAAAGCCTTCCAAACATAAATAGATCTAGAATAAAACAGAACTAGTGCAAAGAAAATCTTTTACGATCATTACGAACAAAAACAAGTCTAAAATTTCGGTAGTAAGAAAAACAAAAGGTGAGAGAGAGAAAGAGAAGAAAACAACCTTTTGAGGAACACCCAAAGGGGAAGCAATGATGTAGGAAACGCGAAACTCGTAAGAAATAGAGTGATCAGTAGCAAAGCCAAGGCTCCGAAGAAGAGCAATGAAAGCCAGAAGAATAAGAAGAAATACAGAAATTCGAAGAGAGGCCATTGTATGTTCTGCTTTGTGAAAATGGATTTCTTTGAAGCCTTTAGATAATCGAGAACAACAGAGGGAGGGAGCGACTCTTAGTATTTGTACTCCAACTCTCTGGGATTTGCGATTTAGGAATTAATGTTGATTTAGGATTCTCATGTTAAGTCAAATTTTCGGGCTGGTTCGGTTTCTAACTGAACCTGATCCAAACCGAGAATCCCACACCCAACCTGACTCAAATGCAATTTTTTTTGCATAAAATCAAATCAAACCGAACCGACCAAAAAGCCACGGTTTGGTTCAGTGCCCACGGGTTGGTTCGGTTTGCCCACCCCTACCTATTAGGCTATTACCCATTGTCGCGTATGAACAAACAAAACACTTTCACGTTCAGAAGGTAAATGTATAGCCCAAGACAATGAGAAATTTTTCCAGCGTAAATAATAAAAGAAACGAAATGAAACACCTTGTACGCGTAAAGTGAACGTGATAGTGTAAAACAGACATGCTATTAGATAGGAAATTTTGAGTTTTATCTACGATAGCTCACAAAGTATAGTTTTGAAAACCATGATGCGTATGCAGTACAATATATAATCCCTACTTCGACCAAGATTGCTCTTCGTACCAACATAAGTGACACTCTCGAGAATAGATTCGTAATCGGTGAAGTTGTCAGAACGTAACACAAAATCAATGGCAGAAATCTCCCTCCCAAACATTAGAGAAAAGATGGATGAGTTTTATACCGAGACTAGTAAGCAAAACTGAAAGGAAATGACAAATGCGCGCCAAGGCGACAAAACTTTCCATAAAAAATACTGTGTGGTCATTCGAACCATGCAGGAGTTGACTAGAGTATGCAGCGATCAACCTGTGATGTGCCACAGATTCTCTACTTCTCAAACATTAGATGAATTAGTTTTAACATATTTTCAAGTTTCTATTTTGTAGGAGGATCACATGATGAAACCATCAAAGACATGAAATCATGTAGACAATGCTTGGTGGACATGATCTTTGTGAAGCATAGATGGAAGATAAAGCTTAAACGAGGATCAAGCACATGTCCAAGGATTATTAGACTTTCCAAGAAAGCTGCCGCGAAACTGACCTCTGAGCAGTAATGAGCATATTCGACAACCTTGACAACTTTATTACAACAACTATACTTCATGAAGAATGTAGTTGACATCTCAAGGTTTCTAGAATGGGTTGGATCGTGGAATTTGGACATCGTTTGCTTAGTCAATCGGACTAATTACTGAGAAGTTTTTTTTCACAAGAAAATCCAGCCCAAGGGCCAATCCAAGAACCACTCTTTTATTTCTTTTTAAATTTTAGTTTATTATATGTTTTTATTTTATGCATAGCCGAACACTTTTAGGAGGGAAAGTGGGCTGAATTTAGATTAAATAAAGACACAAAAAACGTGGAAGAAGAATAGGCTAGCACGGCGCGCCTTTGTTTGGGCCAAAGTGGTGGCGCGCGCGATGGACCTTCTAAGGCATTTTTCTTTTCCTTTAGTTTACTAAACCCTAATTGTTATTTGCCGAAGGGAGGAGATATTTAAACCATCCTTGACACCCTTTCAGCCCCAACTTTGATTGAATAGAATTTTGAAGATTATTCTTCCAAAATCGAGTCTCTCTTCGAGCTCAAACTCCATTGCCGCCGGTGAGTCATATCCAAGTGTTTTTGGTGAAAATTATTTCTATCTTGTGAGTGCTGTAGAAATTCTTATTAGTGTAGCATTTTCTACCATCTTAGTTGAAGATAGTCATCCCCACAAGGGTGTACGAACTCTCACTTTTACGTTGTTGGAGCGCTTCTCAATAGAGGAGACAAAATTCGAGAGGTGCCTATTTATCACCTTTCCGAACCAACATCGGTGTTCCATCTTCATCATATCAACGAATTATCCTCTGATTTTTACACATAACCATCCTCACTCTTCTCTCTCTTTCTTTCTGGGCTGTCGAGAAGGAATGGAACCTTTTATAAAAATAGGGTTTTAAGTTTTTAATTAATTAATTAATTTATTTCTTTAGATAATATATAATATAAGATAATATATTAAATAAAAATTTTAAATTTTGATTAGTTGAAAATCCAAACATTATCCAAAGCTCTACTCGAGGTAATTCTAATTTATCGAACGTTATTTCTCAAATTTTTAACTACACTGTAACTCTCTAGTTTATACTGATTTGACCAATTGATCGAAAATATCATGTGACCAAATGTTAACGTATCATAACAATTTGACTCAACGTCGAATGACCTCGAAAGATGCAGAAAATATACTCAGAATATAATTATTATAAAAGTAGTGAGTTTTACACCTCTAGCTGCCTGAAACCTTATGTTGCCTTCTTCCCTGTAAATCGGCTCACCAAGGAGAACTCAGAAGGGCATTGCTCTTCCTTTTGGCCAATGTAAGGATGCCTATATAGCTTTGTCTTCTCCGAAGGATGGTCACAGGCTTCCAAAACTAGGTCAGCGGTGAAACACTGAATGTGCTTTTGGCTATCATTTGGAATTTCCAAACGCTTCATCGTCCTCTGAGCAGATTTGTAGAAACAATCTCATCGAGATTTCTGTTTCTTTTTCACCTAGTTCATTCCCTTACGAAGCAATTTCAACTCCGCTAGTAGTTCCGACAAGAGTTTGAGCTTCCCTCAATTCTAGGATAGACCAAAAATTGGCAGTTCATCACAGCAAATTCAGCATTCACTTCTCGCGATACCTTGCCCATCCTTTTCGGTATGGAATCAGTTTTGCTTTGATATCATTGATGAGAATAAAACTCTATCACAGTTATTAAACAATACTAGAAATCAAACAAGAGCTCTATCGAACTAAACACAAGCCTACACAATCATGCTTGACTCAAAAAACCCTAATAAAGTAAGAGAATAATCCTTTCATCAATATTCATTGTCATCTCATTTCACTCTCACTCCCTTCTATTTATAATCATCTCCCTTAATCCTATTTGCCAAAGTACCCTTAACTTATTTCCAACAATACTCTTCTCTGTTTTCTCTCATACACATCGATGTTTGGGAACCTGCACACAATCCTTATTTGCCTAGATTTCAATGAAACTTTTTCTCTTGTGGCCAAGATGAGCTCTTTTTCTCTAGAAACTAACTTCTACTAGCCTCTAAAAAAATGCAATGCAGAAAATACATTCATGCATGGAAATTTAGAAGAAAATATCTATTTTGATCTTCCATCGAGCTCTCAAGGCAAAATGGAAAGTGCAGTTTAAACAAATCATTGAATGAACTCAAGTAATCACTTAGGGCTTGTTTTGTACTATTTACCTGATTGCTTTTAAAATTTGACTATTGTTAAGGATAATTCGATCAACACTCTTCTACGAATGATCTCCCTTGGAAAATGTATTGTGTATTAATAGTACACGCTGGTGATATTATTTTTACAAGTGATGATGATAAGAAAATAATAAGTTGAAAAAGGGACAGGCACTTGACTTTGAAATTAAAGACCTTGCGGCTTAATTGAAGTTGCTAGGAGCAAAGAGAACATCCACATCTCACAAAGAAAGGATGTGGCCGGACTTACCAAAGGATACACAAATTCTTGGATGTAAACCATTGGAGTTAAGAGCAATCTCGAGAGAATCACTAGTTGAAACAAATAATTTAAAGACTTGTTGAGTAAGGTGGTTCATAACCCTCTTGAGTACCGTCGACAGGCCTTGAAAATAACTCTTTAAGAATTCGAAAAAAAACTCCGGGGAAAAGATTATTCGCTGGGACATATGGATATTAAAGCCTATATTTATGTCAATTGTGGAGGATGTGTTCTTGACTTAAATATATGGAAGAATCTAGTGACTTGGCATAGTAAAAATTGCATAAACTAGTTTCGAAATCAAGTGTCGAAGCTGAATACCTACCTAGTCTTAGCACAAGGAATGCACAAGACTATATATATTAAGGGTAAAAGATATAGACTAAAAGGGCCAACATGACTGTTGTGTAATAGATCACAATTAAAAAAAAAAAAAAAAAAAAAAAAAAAAAAAAACTTGCCGTCGAGTTCTTCGTCTCCGTCGTAGCAGTGAGGGGGCTCCGTTTCCAAATTCCAAGGATGGATTCTCGTCCGTTTTCGCGAAACGATTTTAGCGGAAGAAAGGGGCAAC
>CM039506.1:9180116-9217495 GCA_022432975.1 Begonia masoniana
GCGGAAACAAATTCTCCTTGCTCTCGACGAGGACCCCTCGGTGCCGCCGGATCTGTCCCTCGCTCAAGTAAAATCGGAGGCATCCATTTCAGATGAGGAAACCGTGGAGGTATCTCTCAATTCGGTGGTGGATCCGTCCAACTTGCAAATTATGAAGATGACAGGTAGGTTGGGCCACACTGTTGTAATCATTTAGTCGACTCTGGAGCCTCCCACAATTTTATTTCATCCTCCTTGGTGTCCATGGATAACAGTACACAGAGGGCTATGGAGTTCAATTGGGTACGGGCATATCGGTTAAAGGGGAAGGAATATGTAAACAATTAGTGCTCAAATGCCAGACATCAGAGATTATAGCTGATTTTTTAACTCTAACCTTGGGCAGTGTAGATATTATTTTGGGCATGTAGTGGTTATAAACTTTGGGTGACACTTGGACAAATTGGAAAAACTACTCCATCGCTTTCACAAAAGGCATTTGGGCATGTGGGAGACTAGACTTTAGACTTTGTCATAAACAGGTTTCTTTCAGAACACTATTACGACAGATTTGTACTGAAAAGATAGGGATTTTATTAGAGCTGAACTCTATAAGCACAGACTCTTCCACTGTAGTTACTCAAACATAGGAGGAACTTCGACCTGTTCTCCGCAAAGAGTTATTTGATTATCTCACAGCAATGGTAAAATCTGATATTTTTATGATTTATTAATTTTCACCTACTGAATTGTGTTATTGACTGACCACGTGTGATGGGTTGATTCATTTTATTATTATTAGCCACGTTAGATTTTTTGAAAATTTTGATCAAATCGGTAATTAAGTGAATTATTGTGTGGTTAATATGAGAAAAATTAACATCGGTTAATTGAGATTTTACTTCAGATTAATGTTTGAAATTTAAATATTTTTGTTTAATATAATGTATGGGTATATTAAATAAATTAAAGAAATTGAGGAGTCAAAAGTGTCATTTGAGAAAAGTTTGATAAATAGGGTGGATGTTCTACTCCCTCATTCAAGCGCAACCGCCCAAGAGAAGGAGAGGGAGAGGAAGAAAAGGGGAAAGTGTTGACCGGTTGTGAGACGACCCTCACCAATATTGGTGAAGCCCCTTCGAAGGTAAACGTTTCCCTCCTCTCTATTTTCAGAAATATAGGGTTTTGTTAGTTTGGGAATGAATTCAGGCAATGGAGCTCGAATCCATTCAACTTATTTTGGATATTGGGATTTTTTGAGTGTTTGCATATTCAATCGCCGTTTGGAAGCGAAAAAAGACGAGGAAGGGAGAGTTTCACAAACTTCCCTTCATTGGAATCGACTTAGAGGTCGACACTTCAAGGGTTGTGCATTCCAACAAAACCTGAGAGCTTGAAGGTGTCGACACTTCGAGGGAAGTGCCGACAACTAGCGTAATTAGAAATTTTGACCTAAGAGCTCAAAAGTGTTAACACTTTTAGAGAAGTTTCGACCACTCGTGCAATTTGGGTTAAAATCCAAGAGGTTTGTGCTGTCGACCGCGTGATGGAAGTGTCGACCGCAAGTAGACCCGAGAGGTATGAAGTGTCGACCGTGTGAAAGAAGTGTCGATTGCGGGATAATCTGAGTGTTAATAGTGTCGACTGGTGGGTCGATCCCTAATTGTAAGTGTTGACCACACGATTTTGTTTTTGGGTAAATTTTGTCGCCTCGACAAAGTTCGCGGCCGTTCATAGTTTGTCGAATTAGGTTTCTTGTCTCAGTATATGGCCCATCCTTGTGTCTTTCCTTAATATTGAGTGGGATGTTCACGGCTTTGGTTTTTCCTTATAGACTCAGACGAGTTTGTTGATTTCGAGCCAGTGCCAGAAGTTGCCGCTCCTGTAAGGAAGATGAGTAATCATCGTCGGGGTAAAGATTTTATGTTTTTTGTATTGCATAGCATGTTTTCGAAAAATATTATTTTGGTGGGTTGCCACTAGTAAAAGTATGACGGGGCCTGGTCACCAGCACTTCGGATTTATATGTATATGTGCGTGTGATTTTCTCACCTTTATTTTCAGTATTACATGATTATCGTTTTGCTGTGGTATGTGAAGAGGATGAACCCTCTTGATACTTTGAGCACTCTTGGCGTCAAAGTATCACGAGGATATCATGTTTACCCTTCTTTCACATGAAGGTGGTGTTGTATGCACGTACAAGAAACTGGTAGTAGGGTAGTGATGACGCTCTCTTTAGATTTCAAATCACTAAACCTGATTAGGGGTATGTTGACTATTCGAGTTGATGTCGTGGCTGACTGTCGGTCGTCGGTCACTCGGATAATGGGCTGGATCTTTGGATTGCTGTCATGGTTTGCTTCAAACTCATAAGACGTTGATTGGTCTTCGGATCAACGTCTTTCTGTGATAGTGTGCCGGAATGGTCATTATGTGACACTTCATTTTTCACTGATGACATTTTCTGTGGAAAACGATGTTTTCTGTGGAAAACAGTGAGATGATTTTTGTTGTATAACCATCTATGTATATGACAGGTTTTATAACTACCTCACTGAAAGCTCGTTGAGTCGATTTTGATAACAAAGAAGGAAAGTTGTTTTTTAATTGTTTTTACAAAAACTCATGCATAACTTTAAAAAGAAATCTTGGTTTGAATGAAGATAAAACTCATTTTAACCTAAGATTCATTAGCCATAATATTTCTATTGAGTTAGTCACTCACCTCAACTACTCCCTCATAACATTGCCTGTTTCCAACATTTCTCAGGCTAATTTCTCAATCTCTGCTTTCTGAATGTGGGAGTAACGGAAAGATCGAGTTCCCTTCCCGAGAATCGGATCGCCCGACCTGGTGTTTCTGCTCCGACTCGTCCTCGGATCGTGACAACTTTGCCTCTGAAATCCCCCAGGGATCACGCAATTGTGTTGCAGCTCAGCTTAACTCCGATCAATGTACGACCTTTCCATTACTCCCACATTCAGAAAGCAGAGATTGAGAAATTAGCCTGAGAAATGTTGGAAGCAGGCATTATTCGCTCTAGTGTTAGGTTTTTTTCTAGTCCGGTACTCTTAGAAAAGAAAAAAGGGTTGTGGAGATTCTTTGTGGACTATCGAGCCCTTAATCGAGTTACAATACCAGACTAATTCCCTATCCCCAACATTGATGAGTTGTTGGATGAGCTTCATGGGGCAAATTTCTTCACTAAACTGGACTTGCGCTAAGAACATCACCAAGTTTGTGCAAGGGCAAAAGATATTACTATGACTTCCTTTTAAACTCATGAGGTTCACTATGAGTTTGTAGATATGCCTTTCAGATTATCCAATGCTCAATCGACTTTCAAGGCCTTGATGAATAATATCTTTCGTCCACTTTTGCGTCATTCAGCTTTGATCTTCTTTGATGATGTGTTGATATATAGCAAATTGCTGGAAGATCATCTACAACATGTGGAACAGGTCCTTCATTTAATGGAGCTCAATCTGTTGAAATTAAATGCAAAGAAATGTCACTTCGGGCTGAGCGAGATCGCTTATTTGGGACATCTTATTTTAGAAAAAATTCGGCTGTGGATAAAAAAAAAAATTCAGGCTATGATTTCTTGGCCTACCCCTCAAACCTTGAAAGAATTACAGAGATTTTTAGGCCTTATCAGATACCGTCAACGATTTGTTCAACGATTTGTAAAAGGGTATGGGCAGTTTGCCAAGCCACTAACCGACCAATTGAAGAAGGATAGTTTTTTGTGGGATGCTGCATCCGAATCAACTTTGATTACCCTAAGTCTGCCACGACCACTGTACTTGTTCTTGATTTTCCAGATTTTTCTAAAGGATTTGTGGTGAAACAGACGCCTCAGGCCATGGTTTAGGAACAGTTTTAAAGCAACAACACCAACCTATTCCCTATTTCAGCCATGCTCTAGGTGTCTAAGGTGCTTTAAAATCAGAGCACAAGTTTATGGCTATTGTCTTTGTTATTCGCAAATGGTGTCACTATTTATTGGGGGAGAAGATTCATCGTTCGCATCGACCAACCAAGTCTCAGATATTTACTTGAATAGCGGGAGGTTAATCTAGACTATGAAAAGTGGCTCACTAAATTGCTTGGTTATGACTTTGATATTTATTTTAAACTGGGCATAGAGAATTTAGCAGCTGATGCTCGCTCACGCATCCCCATACATTCTACTTACATGGCCTTATCAGTAGTCCACACACCTAATTTGGCCAACATCGATTCCGTTGTTCATGCTGATTCTGAGCTTCAACAGATCATTTCCCAGCTTCACCAGGATCCACTTTCTAAATCAGGGTATTCTTACTTTCAGGATCATTTATTATATCAGGTTTGATTAGTAGTTCCTCGGGGTTCAACTCTTTGTATGGTGGTTCTCTATGAGTGCCATAACAATTGCATTGGGGGCCATTTGGGTGTGCTCAATACTTCGAAACGAGTATCAGCAAATTTTTATTAACGCCAGATGAAGAGAGATGTGGCTTCTTATATAGCTGCCTGTACCGTTTGTCAATGTAATAAGTATAGAACATTGTCTCCTGCTGGCTTACTGCAACCGTTTTCTATTCCAAAACATATATGAGACAATCTTTCTATGGACTTTATCGAAGGACTGTCTCTTTCTAAGATATTGAATTCTATTTTGGCTGTGGTTGATTGTCTAAGCAAATACGTCCATTTTATGCCATTATCTCATCCATTTGGAGATCCCAAAGTGACTGCAACATTCATTCACACAGTGGTTTGCCTATACGAAATTCCAAAATCCATTGTTTTATATCGAGATAAAATTTTTTAAGTCATTCCTAGAAAGAGTTGTTCAAATCACAAGGCACTATTCTAATGGTTCAGACCTTTGTCAATAAAATAGTTCAAATTTTTAAATTCAAAAATGTAATCGAGTATATTTATATTTAAAAATGTATAAATATACGTTGGAGAAGTTGGATTGAAGAAATGATGCATTAAAAAGTAAAAAACGTGACCGATCGATCGCCCCTGTTAAATTTTAAATATATAAAATTTAATTTTTTAGATAAAATTTTGATTAATTATAAAAATTATATTAAAATTTATCTAATTTAGATTAGATTAAGGTTAATTGAGTTTAAATATTTATTAAACTCAGTTTGAAGGGCAAAATGATATTTTTCAAGAGATAAGAATGATTTAATGGTAATTAACCATTAAACCACTGTTGCCAAAGAGTTAAGGTGGCAAGATGTTGGGGTTTTACGTGGAGAAAAAGAAAGGAAGAGAGAGAGAAAAAGAAGAAAAGAAAGAAGAAAAAGAAAAAAAGAGAGAAAGAAAGAAAGAAAATGCCATAAAAGAAAAAACCGAGGGAAAGAAGGGAGAAAATAGAAGAAAAATAGGGAAAAAAGTGATTTTTGTCGATTCGTCATTTAGAAAAAATTGTTCAGCTCGTTGAGAAGATCATTTTGGTGAAAAAATTGATAGATTTGGAGGAGATTTTTGGTTAAAGTGAAGGAACCGACAATTTGGTACGTAACTCTATCGGTTAGATTAGTTAATTTATGCTTAGGTGGAGATAGATTTCATTTTCGCTTGGATTCTGGATAAGTTTAGATATTTGGTGATTTGGTTAATTTTGGATAGATTGAAGTGAATAATGGATATTATTTTTATGAAAATTTAATATTGAATTATGAAAAATAATGCGTTATAGTATATATTGAAATGTTGTTTAAATTCAATTTATACTGAATTTGTAACGCCCCCGAACCCACCCTGGCTCGGTGCGCTACTTTGCTAACCACTCCCACGTTAAAACATAATTTAAAAATAAAATTGACACAGTAGAATTAAAGCTAAGTCTCTCAAAACTCTCTTACTTCATACCTAGCCGCCTAAACTCATTAATTTCCCTTAATTCTAACCGTTAAATAACACGGCGTCTTCCCAAAAAAAATTTGACAAAGTAACGCCTGAAAATGGCGCCTAAAAAATGCTAAATATCTGCATAAAATCTAATCCCAACTAATCCAGAATACTTATACTCAACTTATTCAGCATACGAAATCACCCGAAATCACCAAATAGCAGTAAAGAGGAAACTAAAATACTAACATCCCTAATGAAGAAAGTCCACAGTACAGGGCGATACATCACCCTTACCTATGACTATTACCACAAATACACATAGCTATACCACAACTATAAAAAATATCAACCAAAATGAGTTAAGCATTCCCATCATTTCTACAAATAGACATCTACAATAAACTACAATATAAAGTCCCACATTCTCCCGAAGACCATGGTCGTGACGCCCCGACAACTGTCTGCACCGGCATGCCTCGAACTCCTCCGACTGCGACCTAGTCCTCGGCTGTCCCCTCTACTTTACCTGGATAATACTCGCCACCTACACCATAGAACACAAAACGTAAGCCTAATGCCTAGCAAGTAGGAAAATAATGCACATAACACACTAAATGCTCGACTCAACCCTAACATGCAGTTTCTACACCCTCCGTTGTTTTCTTTTCGTTTTGGTTACATTTATCTTTCACTTTCATGTGAATCAAGTAGGCACACGCCCCAACACAATCCTGGACGGCCACGCCTTGACCCACGGAACTAGACCGGAGGCACACGCCCTAACACAATCCTGGACGGCCAACCAAATCTCCCCCAATCGATCGTAGAATCCTCATTGTGCTTTCAAACACGAGCATATCGAGACATTCATACTCACGACACATTACGTAATTTTTGCATAGCATCTCTAATCAAATACCTCACGGGGTGCTCAGCCAGCCACGAGCCCGACGAGGCTATTCAACTAGAGACCAAGTTGCATAGCATCTCTAATAAAATACCTCACGGGGTGCTCAGCGAGCCACGAGCCCGACGAGGCTATTCAATGAGAGACCAAGTTGCATATCAATTTTCTTATCTTTCAATTCATTCTCACCACTCAAGCATGCAAAACATGTGGTTTCGTAGTTAGAAAACAATGATGCATGACACACGATGCATGACACAAATTAAAACATAGCAAATAACAAACATAGCAAACAAACAACCATTCCCTACCGTTCTATGGTGTAGGCCCGAAGGCAACAAACAAGCACCACTACTTACCTGGTGTCCTAGCTCGCTGAAGATACTCGGTTACCTGTCCATCTACGGCTCGACCTACAACGAACATTCAAACTTAATTAAAATCAAGCCTACATCCACCAATTTACTCTCAAACTATTATTTCTAGCCTAATCCAACTAAAACGTAACTAAACGGGCCACTAATATGGGTTCGGTAAAAACCGACCCGAAACTCAAACGTGCATAACTTTCGCGTCGGATATCGGAATCGAACGATTCCAGCGGCCACGTACTCTTCTAATAACCTATTTTAACCTGCCAAAAGGAATTTTAAAACAAACGACCGTAGCTAGGTCAAAATCAGCAAAACCCAAACTGCCCTATAATCGGAAAATTTCCCCATTTCGATTTTCCATCAATTTTGGCCTAATTCCTCACCAATCGACCACCCACACCCTCAATTAGCATAAACAATAAAAATCTCGAGACTACACATCACCAAACTCGAAATGCCCAAATCGGGCTTCACTGAATTTCGCCCAAACGAGGCTCATCACGGCCAGGCGATGAAAGCTGGACCAAGGGTCGGCAAACCCACGCCGGAAACAACCACAAACCGCCGGTGATCGGAGCTCAAACTCGCTCCACACCCTCGGCCTTGAACAGAGCAAAAATAGGGCGAAAATGGCTTACCCGTCGAACTTGTGCGCGGAGACGGGCCGGAGTCTGCTCGTCGCCGTCGTCTGGCCGGAAACCACAGAAATCGGCGGTGAGCGGCCGTCGATCGCTCGCCCTCGCCTCTCCCCTTCACTGCCCTGCCTTCGGCGTTCGCGAACGGCCGAACGGCCATTCTGTCGTTTTATTATATATTTTTTAAAAATAATAATAATAATAATAATAATAATAATAATAATAATAATAAACTAACCATTAATTAATCCTCATTTACCGTTTGCCCTCCCGTGTTTTCGACAATTTCGAATTTCGTTAAATCTCGTTCTTAATTCTAACCCCTGGCTTAATTTCATTGGAAATACCCGAACCTAAATTAATAAACCGTTTAGTTCAACCAAATTTATCCACTCTTCTTTTAAATTAATTAAATCTAAATTCGCAGGTGTTACAATCCACCCTCCTTACAAAAATTTTGTCCTCAAAATTTGTGGCCTTGTTATTCCTCAATGTACTCATTTCATCTCACCTACCCAATACCCTTACTCATCTATCGGTTACGCTCTAACCCGAATACTCACACGTTCACTAACTATAATCTAATTCATACCCTTAAACCCTTCTTACTGAATTTTCAACTCGATCTTTTCTCTAGCTAAGTTCATCTTTTTCTACTCGCACAAACCACTACGACTCTCTATGCTACCACAATCGAGTAATTCTAAGATACTAATGAGTACAATTCTTACCTCAAGTTTTACTAACCTCTATAAATTCTTAGATCAGGACTAACTCGTTCCTAACTCTTCACACAATACTCTAAATGGTGTACAACATATCCTTAATGCCCATTGTCTTCGACCCCTTGAAGACTCTCAACTTAAATCCTATTAGTGCACATCATTTGGCTGAAATACCTACCGTGTAATCCACAGCCCTAAATCTTCCTAACTAAGTTTACTTAGTCACTTCCTTTTCTAATTTCGACACGTACCTATCAAACAATCTCAAACCTCCAAAGCCATCTCAATAGCGTAACACTAGAACCTACGGAGTAAACTTCTTATCTTTAGTTCTAGATTTTAAACTTCCTTCGATCTTACTATCGCATCTTACCCCTATTTCTCATTCTAACATCATTTGCATATTCCGAATTCTCACTACCTAAATTAATTTACAATGCACTCGAAATACTAACTGAGTTTTCATTCACTCCAAATTATCAACTCTCTACGACTCTAAGTTGGTTCATTCTAAACTATACATCCCAACTCTCAATAATCCTACATTATTGACTTCATTACACTATTCAACATCTCCAAAATTTTCATTTTCTTAACTTTGCTCCCTAACTTATCACTCCTATCTCTTACATTTACTTAAATCAACCAATCAAGACAATTTATACCTCAAACAATCATAAATACTCAAAGCTCTCATCTCTAAAACCTATCAACTATTCTTCAAAGTATACTATGAATCTTCATACTTACATTCGCTATGCTTAATATGTCTAACTCACGTTCACTATACTCAATTTGTCTAACTCCTAATTTCAGTCATTACCAAACACTCAGATTCTTAGGTCTAAACAAACTTGTTCTCAACTTTACACTCAACACTCATCACCCACATATCTTAAATGATCTACACTCACTTTAACTTCAACCTTATGAATTTCAAAATTGAAACTTTCCTAGATTCACCGCCTTCCAGAAGTACCCTTAATGGGTAAACTTTGTTTCCTTCTATGCAGTTTCACACGAAACTCTAAAGAATCAATGACTTACCTCACTTCTTACTCTTCACCCACTGACATAGTGCAAACGTATGTTTAATTTACTCTCTAAGTTCTTCAACTTCATACGAAATATTCAATTTCTACTGGCTCTCTCTCTCATAGTTATCTAATCTTATCACTTCTAGCTTTCTATAGTGTACGACTTCTAATTTCTTCCCAGGTTTCTTAACTCTAAGACAATTTATTTAATTTCCCTCATGATTCTCTTCAAAATTTACTAACTAATCTACTTTCTACAGTCTTCCAATTCGGTTTAAATATTCCTCTAACTCATCTTACAACAAGTTGCCCAACAACCTCCTTGTTTGCAAACTTGTTGTAACCCAATTAACACCCTAAATCTCAATCTCTTACCTATTACCTCGACGAGTCACCATTTCTCCTAACATCGTGCGCATTAAACTAAACCTCAGAACATTATCTTAATTCAAGAGGTTAGACTTTTCTCTACTTACTCAAGACCTCTAAGCTTCTAAGTTATTCCCAGTTATTCCAAACCTATATACTTTCGGCTCCCAAATCCTAGGTCGAATAACACCAAAACACAGCACGTCCACTCCTTCTTGTCACGCCTAAATTCTCCTATACAATGCCGGTTGAAGACTTTTACGCATTCTCGTTCACCCCCGAATGAGTAATCCCTTAAGATAGTACCTATACCCTAAGCTCCAACCATTTTTCCTAACGAATATCACCTAGCATCTTCTTTGATCCTTTAATACCTCAATATTTATTGGTTTCCTAACTCTAAGGAAATCTCTAACTTTTAATCCCCGAAATTGAGTACCTTTCTATGGCTCATAATTCACTCCACAACTACTCCTCATTGCCACATACACGACTCGACTCACACTCTCCATAACTCTATGACTCTAGTTTGGGTCATACTAACTAACTATACCACTTAACACTCAATAGTCCATATCATTGTTAACCCCACTTAACTTAGGCTAGGCTCCCTTCTTGGTTTTTCTGGCATAAAGTTTATTAGAATCTTCCTCCACCGAATACCAATTAGTATCTCCAATTCTCAAAATCCCCTTAACAATTTACTTAAGCTAGACACTTGAATATAATTACTTTTAATTCTACAAAATTCTAAATATACCACTTTTACATCTACACACATTCTCATAAACATATTAATGGCATGACGAAGGTCTAAGGTGTCTCCCAATAAATTTTCAAACTTCTACTCGGTTCATCGTATCCTAGTACGTCCTAGTACTCCCAAGGATTTGCTAACTATGCCCCAAGTCTATCTATATGTATCATCATTACAATTTCTCACTCTAAGATTTATCTCATCCTGCATTCAACCCACCATGTCTTCACCCACCCATTTACTACTAGGGCACAACTCACACTTTTCCTAACGACTATCACTTATACCCAGGCTAAGGTTTACACTCAACTCGGTTTGACCATACCTCCTTTCTCACATTCCTAAGGTATCTGACTTACATTCCCAACCTAAGATTCCCTAATCTCTCTCTGCTCAATTCTACGGATGTTACTTTGTCCGTTTCGCTTTTCCAATAACTTCCTAGCTATTTGGCTCAAAGGATCCACTGAGGTTGTTTCGGTACTCTCGAGATTTTCTAATTCATTATAGTTCAAAAATAAACAGGGGTTAAACAATTTAATCTTAAATATAAACTAACTAAATTTAAAGAAATACTTACAGTCGGTGAAGCACGTTGCATGGCGGCCGGCATTGTCGGGTAATCCTTTGAACAATTCGACCATTTATGCTCTGATACCATCTTGTCACACCCCGAACCCGCCCCGATCTCAGAGCGCTACGTTTACAAACCAAACCCGCGTTTAAAACATCATTTAAAATAATTTTCGTAAATTTTACGACTCATTTTTGGGTTTTTCGAACCCTCGAAATTTATTGGAAAACGGGCCCAAAATACGTTTAAAATACGTCAAAAAATGTCGGGTAAAAACATTGTAGAAATAGGGAGAAATTTAAAAAAATTTGAAATTCAGCCCAAATGGGCGCTGGGCGCGCGCGCGCCTGCGCGCTGGGCGCTCCTGTGTGCCCCTACCGCGATCGATCGGGGCCCAAGGCCCGATCGATCGGGCCGGCTCGGGTTTTCTCGACCCAAAACACATAACAACTTCAATTTTGACCCCTTTTGACCTTTCCCCACTATTTCTCATATTTCTCCACCCTGAACACCTTTAAAAATCACGAAGCTTTAACCATACCTCCCCGACACTCGAATCTTCAAATCTCGTAAAAATTTTTAAAAACCGACTTAAAACAAGTATTAATAAAAATAGCTAACATAAACCCGACGTTGTTTGTTTTAAAATCAAAACGGACAGCATAACGTCTAAAATCCGATAAACCAAAACCTGCGATTTAAAACTGGAAAATATATATCTTCAATTCCAAACATTTGTACTCACTACTTATCAACACAATAAATTCATAAAACCATCAAAGTGAGTACGAAAACATTTACGAAACCAAGTACTCAAACCTTCCACCATTCTAATCTATTTCAAAACAAAACCTTTACAAATAAAACTATCCACTACATTCCCACAAAATACCCGAAGAATGATAGTGATCCAGACGCCCCGACAAATAGCCTGCACCAGCGGACTCCGTACTCCTCCGACTGCGGTCTAATCCTCAGCGGTCTCGTCTACCTCACCTGTATAAAACTCGCCACCTACACCGTAGAACACAAAAAGGTAAGCCTAACGCTTAGCAAGTAGGGAAATAATGCACATTAACACACAAAATGCTCAACTCAACCCTAACATGCGGTTTCTACACACTCCGTTGTTTTCTTCTCGTTCTGATTACATTTATCTTCCACTTTCATGTGAATCAAGTAGGCACATGCCCCAACACAATTCTGGACGGCCACGCCTTGACCCACGGAGCTAGACCGGAGGCACACGCCCTAACACAATCCTGGACGGCCAACCAAATCTCCCCCAATCGATCGTAGAATCCTCATTGTGCTTTCAAGCACAAGCATATCGAGGCATTCATACTCACGACACATTACGTAATTTTTGCATAGCATCTCTAATCAAATACCTCACGGGGTGCTTAGCAAGCCACGAGCCCGACGAGGCTATTCAACTAGAGACCAAGTTGCATAGCATCTCTAATAAAATACCTCACGGGGTGCTCAGCGTGCCACGAGCCCGACGAGGCTATCCAATGAGAGACCAAGTTGCATATCAATTTTCTTATCTTTCAATTCATTCTCACAACTTAAGCATGCAAAACACGTGGTTTCGTAGTTAGAAAACAATGATGCATGACACACGATACATGACACAAATTAAAACATAGCAAACAACAAACATAGCAAACAAACAACCATTCCCTACCGTTCTATGGTGTAGGCCCGAAGGCAACAAACAAGCACCATTACTTACCTGGTGTCTTGGCTCGCTGAAGATACTCGGTTACCTGTCCATCTACGGCTCGACCTACAATGAACATTCAAACTTAATTAAAATCAAGCCTACATCCACCAATTTACTCTCAAACTACTATTTCAAGCCTAATCCAACTAAAACCTAACTAAACGGGCCACTAATATAGGTTCGGTAAAAACCGACCCGAAACTCAAACGTGCATAACTTTCGCGTCGGATATCAGAATCAAACGATTCCAGCGGCCACGTACTCCTCTAATAACCTATTTTAACCTGCCAAAAGAAATTTTTAAAAAAATGACCATAGCTAGGTCAAAATCAGCAAAACCCGAACTGCCCTACAACCGAAAAATTTCCCCATTTCGATTTTTCATCAATTTTGGCCTAATTCCTCACCAATCGACCACCCACACCCTCAATTAGCATAAACAATCAAAATCTCGAGACTACACATCACCAAACTCAAAATGCCCAAATCGGGCTTCACTGAATTTTGCCCAAACGAGGCTCATCACAGCCAAGCGATGAAAGCCGAACCAAGGGTCGGCAAACCCACGCCGGAAACAACCACAAACCGCCGGTGATCGGAGCTCAAACTCGCTCCACACCCTTGGCCTTGAACAGAGCAAAAACAGGGCGAAAATGGCTTACCCATCGAACTTGTGCGCGGAGACAGGCCAGAGTCTGCTCATCGCCGTCGTCTGGCCGGAAACCACAGAAATCGGCGGTGAACGGCCGTCGATCGCTTGCCCTCACCTCTCCCCTTCGCTGCCCTGCCTTTGGCGTTCGCGAACGACAGAATGGCTTCGGCCATTCTGTCGTTTTATTATATATATATTTTTTAAAATAATAATAATAATAATAATAATAATAATAATAAACTAACCATTAATTAATCCTCATTTACCGTTTGCCCTCCCGTGTTTTCGACAATTTCGAATTTCGTTAAATCTTGTTCTTAATTCTAACCACCGGCTTAATTTCATTGGGAATACCCGAACCTAAATTAATAAACCGTTTAGTTCAACCAAATTTATTCACTTTTCTTTTAAATTAATTAAATCTAAATTCGCGGGTGTTACAGAATTGTTAAACGTAGCATTTTGAAACGTACGTTTTATATTGAATTGAACACATTGATTTAAAATATAAATTGCATGGGTGAGTTGAGTTGTATTAATTTAAACATGCATAACATTGTTTTATAACTGTTTTTAAAGCATACATTTAGGAAGAAGAAAGTTGGAAGTCGTGGTAACATAAGAACCCATTGGACTTGACTTGCCTCTTCATGTGGGATAAGTATGACTATGAAAATGATTAGCAGATTAACTACGTGTCCTCCTTGAGTTGAAAATCCCTAAACCTCGCGGGGAAGCAATGTGTAGGGTCCTACAACTTTACCGGTGCAAGCCCAGAAATTTGTAGGGTGTGTGATTGTCATATGCGTCAATTAGAGTGGATTATATTTTTGACATATCAATTTGAATGTTAAAAGATTGCATTGAATGTTTTGTGAAAAGATGACTTTAAATCGTGAAATATTTATTTTACATTTCATGGGATTTATATATTTGTTGAGAATGGTTTTAAATTGTGGTTAATGACATGGATTTTTAAATGGTTCGAATATGAACATGCATGCATTTTTATATAAATGACATGAATTTCAAATCAAAATAAATTGATTTAAAAAATAATCAATAATAGGTGAAAGAGGAAGTGTGATCTTAGATTGTGTAATAGAGTTTGAGTTAGCTATTCTAGCTCTTAGACTTATTTACTGGGCATAAAACTCATTCTATGGATATTCATATTTTTCAGATAACGAGATCGTTCACCGAAACAGGAAAATAAATGCAACTTAAAGGACTAGAAGAGGCATAGGATAAACCATCGAGGTAGATGGTTTTCTTTTGCATGGAGACCGGGATAGATAGTTTAGAAATTTTATAAACTCTTTTTGAACGGTCACGTGTGTGTGACTTATTTTGCTTGTAATAGCTTCCGTTAGAAAACTCTGATAATGATGTACATATAGAAATATTTAATGTATACATATTTAGAAAGCTAGTCTGGAATATGTATATTGTTTAGAATTGTATGGAAATACCTTATTTTAAGATTCCAGGTACAAGAAAGATGGAATTAATTAAAAATACAAACGTATCCATGCAAATTGAAAACTTGAAATTTATTATCATTTCCCACCTCGGAAATCCTAATTGTCTGGACTCGTCAGGTTGGGTCCTAACAACTTCCTTGCAGCATAGCACTGCTTATCAACCTCAATCAAATGGATATACTGGAATGGTCAATTGGTGTCTCGAGACTTACCTTCGTTGTTTCGTATCATCTCAACCCAATCAGTGGGCCAAGTGGCTCCTTAATCAAACGGACAGACTGGAATGGTCAATTGGTGTCTCGTGACCTACCTGCGTTGTTTCGTATCATCTCAACCTAATCAATGGGCCAAGTTGCTTCATAAAGCAGAAAATTGGTATAACTTCACACCATTCAACTATTAATATTACGCCTTTTTTGGCGGTCTGTGGTCGAGATCTACTACTCCTCATACCATTTGAAAAAGGCAACACCACCAATGTGTTGGTCGAACAACAATTACTTGATCGTGATCTCATGCTTACAAACCTAAAAAATGCACTTACAAAGAGCACAACAACCAATGAAAAGGCAAGCAGATGGCCACTTACGTGGGGTAACTTATGACATTAATGATTGGGTGCATCTTAAGTTGCGTCCTTCCAGGCAAAAGTCCATAGTGAAACATCCTAATGTGAAGGTATCTCCTCGATACTATGGTCCCTTCAAAATCTGTCAACGTATTGACAAGATTGCTCACAAATTTTCTAACTTCTTCTTCCATTCATCTGGTTTTTCATATGTTGCAACTTTGCCCCGCTGCGGGATCTTGTACAACGATGGAACCTTTGCGTCCTCACCTTCAAGACGACCTGTATTTCCTTTTGCAGCCAGCTGTCATATTAGGAGTTCGTGTTCCACCCGGTCACTTGTCTTCATTTTGCAAAGTCCTCATTCGTTGGGCTAGTTTACCCAATTTAGATAGCTCGTGGGAGCCTTTTCAATATGATCGCTCTGGAGTTTTCAGATTTTCACCTTGAGAACAAGGTGAATTCATTGGGCAGGAGTGTTGATAAGCCCCCGATACAACAAGTCTATGTTGGATTCAATGAAAATAACTAAATTAATTGAATCTAAAATGAATTCTAAAACTGAAAAAGGGAGCGAGAGCCCAGTTCCTAAATCGATACGTTAGAGATTTTACAAGTAAATCGTTAAAGCAAGAAGGCTATACCCGGATTTATTGTTTGAATGCATAATACCGTAGATTGGGTACATGGATCTTCCAAATTTGACAATCGCCTTCCAAATACTTTCTAGAGTGATGAAGGTTCTAAGAGGCAAAAGGTTGGATTATGAATTGGGTAATTTACCAGTTTGTCCATCACAAATTGGTAAATTACCCTGGTGTCTCTACACATTATAATATAACTATATTATATTTAATATACTCCAAAGTCCGTTGAAATCATATTAAATCACTTTAATATGGATTTAAACATGATGATAACATAATGTATAATTTATAGTTCAATAATATAGATCCAAATAGAATTATAAATCCTTATAATTCTAACAATCTCCTACTTGGATCAAATTATAAACTAATCTATTACACATTATAACTTTATCCTTATGATATCAAATTTTTTTATCATCTAAACATAGCATACTTAAACAATCTCGTCCATCAATTATATCAAATGCAGGACCAAAGTAGCTTTTGTCACAATTATCGTAACTAAACCTATCAATGATCACAAACACCAACATAACCAAATGACACAGATCAAATATGGATGTGTAGCATGGAAATTACATGTAATGTGATTTAACATGCCTATTTCCAACTGGTCCAACCAAAACTTTATTAAGATCATTAAAACTCAAATGCCAGAGTGAATTAAATGAATACCTCATAAAATGAATACTGTAGTAACCAAAATATTCATTATAAATATCTATAGAATAGAATCACATGAAAAAAATTTACAGACTCCCACTAAACCTCAATATCTCCAAGAGATACAACCCCTATATGAGCAACATGTTAGTGAAAGATCTTGGGTTGTAATCCCTTGGTTAGCGGATTCGCAATCATGAAGTCTGTTATAATGTGATCTATAGATATTTGACCACTCTGATTCCTTTCCTTCACAACAAGAAACTTGATGTCTACAAACTTAGACTTTGAGAAGCTCCTATTGTTGTTTGAGAACATCACATCTGACTGATTGTCACATAAAATCCGAAGTGGTCTTTCAATACCATTCGAGATTCGCAATCCTATGACAAAGTTACTCAGCCATAATGCCTGATTGGATGCCTCATACCATACTATAAACTCAGCTCCCTTAGTAGAAGAGGCCGTAAATCTCTGTTTGGCACTCTTTCAAGAGATAGCTCCTCCAACTAAAAGAAAAATATAGCTCGACGTTGACTTCAAGTCATTTTGGCATCCAGCAAAATCAGAGTCGGTATACCCAATGATCTCGAACTGATCTGATTTCTTGTATGTGAACATGTACTCTTTGGTTCTCTGTAAGTATCTGAGTACCCTTTTTACAGCCTTTCAATGATCCAATCCAGGATTGCTCAAGTATCTACCTAACATGCCAACTATGTACGCAATATCCGGACGCGTGCATACTTGAACATACATTAAGCTTCATGCCGCCGAAGCATAAGGAATCTTTTGCATTTCTTTGACTTCAAAGTCATTTGAAGGGCATTGAATTTTATTTATTTTATCTCATTTGGCAACATGGGTATCTCTTGGTTTACATTCTTGCATGCTCTCTTGGTTTACATTCTTGCATGCCAAATCTTTTTAAAACCTTCTTCATATAGCTCTTTTGTGATAATCCAAGTATACCTCGACAACGTTCTCGGTATATTTGGATTTCTAATACAAAAGAGGCGTCACTAAGATCTTTCATTTCAAATTTCTTTGAAAGAAATTTCTTGGTATCGTGCAACAAGCCTATATCGTTGCATGCTAATAATATGTCATCGACATATAAAACCAAAAATATCATTTTATTCTCACTAAATTTGTGGTATACACAATTATCAACTTTATTCGCCTCAAAACCATATGAGGTGACTGCTTGATGAAATTTGTAATACCATTGACGGGAAGCTTGTTTTAGCCCGTAGATAGATTTCTTTAATTTGCAAACTAAGTCCTTTGATTTATCCGAATCAAAGAACTCGGGTTGCACCATATAGATCGTTTCATCAATGTCACCGTTGAGAAATGCTGTCTTTACATCAATCTGATGTAGCTCTAAATCAAAATGAGCTACTAGTGCCATTATAGTTCTAAAAGAATCTTTCGTAGATTGCGGAGAGAAAGTTTCTTTATAATCGATGTCTTCTCTTTGAGTAAAATCCTTAGCAACAAAACGTGCTTTGAATCTATCAATGTTACCTTTTGAATCCCTTTTGGATTTAAAAATCTATTTACAACCAAGGGGTTTCAAACCTACAGGTAACTGGATGAGATCCCAAACGTTATATTCCTTCATGAACTTTAACTCCTCATTCATGGCATCAGTCCACTTTTGAGAATCAAAGCTGTTAATGGCTTGATTGAAAGTGACAGGATTATCTTCCACCTCACCGAGTTCTTCATGTTCTTGTAGGAATATGATATAATCATCTGAAATCGTACTCTTTCTCTCTCTAGTGGACCTCTGTAATAGCATATTTTCTCAAGGCTGTTGAGTTTGTTCCTCGGGAATGACTTCCTGAAGAGGTTCAAGAAGTGATTCAATATTGTCTTTTTCATTATCCACTTGATCGAAGTCAAAGGAAACCAAAAGAAGAGGAACAATTTCCTTCTCAAAGATAATGTCTTCCTCATCTCCCCTCACAAATTCTACATCCACAAAAAATCAGGCATTTCCCGTTTCAAAGAATGTCTTTACAGTGGGATCATAAATTTTGTACCCTATTGATCGTTTAGGATACCCTTCAAAATAACAATTAACAGTCCTAGAGTTCAGTTTCTTTTCATTGAGGCTATAAGGCCTTGTCTCAGCTGGACACCCCCACACGTGTAAGTGTTTAAGAACGGGTCATCCAACACTCATGTGGGGTTTTGTTAGCCGTCGCCTTAGTAGGTACCCTGTTAAGAATATAAGCTGCGGTCTTTAGTGCTTCACCCCAGAGGAATTTTGGTAAGGTCGAATGAGCAATCATGCTCCTTACCATGTTCTTAAGCGTTCTGTTCCGTCTTTCAGTAACACCATTCATGTTGGGTGAACCCGGCATGGTGTACTGAGAAACAATACCACATTCCTCTAGGTATTTAACAAATGGTCCTGGACGTTGTTCACCTGATCCGTCATACTGACCATAGTATCACCACCACGTTAAAATCTGACAACCTTAATCCTTTTATCAAGCTGATTTTCCACCTCAGCTTTAAAGACTTTGAACACATCCAAAGATTAAGACTTCTCATGAATGAGATATAAGTAGCCATAACGCGAGTAATCGTCAATGAATGATATGAAATAATGTTGACCATTCCAAGATGTCGTAGGGAAAGGTCCATAAATATCTGTATGTATCAATTCAAGGACTTCTGAAGCTCGGTTAGCTTCTAATCTCCTTACACTTGTTTGTTTCCCTTTAATACAACTAACACAAACCTTGAAGTCAGTCATATCAAGAAGGCCCAAAATTTCATCTGACACAAACTTTTCAATTCTCTTTTGAGAGATGCAACCTAAACGCTTGTGTCATAATGAAGCTGAATCATTATTAGTTAATTTACGTTTTGTACCTTTTGAATAAGTATGCAAAGTTTCATTAAATGAAGCTATGGTTTCTAGTATATATAGATTGTTATAAACAGATAAAAATCCAGAACCTATTATATTTGAATTTAATGATAAACTGAATTTTCCATTTCCAAATGAACAAGAATAACCAGATTTGTCCAATGCAGAAATAGAAATTAAATTCCGTCTAAAAGATGGTACAACAAAAGTATCATTTAAATCCAAAAATTGTCCAGATTTTAATAACAATATAAAATCTCCGATAGCTTCAACTTCAACTGATTTGCCATCGCCCACAAAGATGAATCTTTCAGTATCATTCGGCTTTCGGCAATTCCGACAACCCTGCATGGATATACTAATGTGAGTGGTAGCACCCGAATCTAACCACCACGTATGTCTAGATACAGAAACCAAATTAACTTCAAAACAAACAAGGTTGAGAAGTGTACATTTCTTCACGCGCCATGCGTGATACTTGGCACAATCTTTCTTTTGGTGCCCTTCTCCATTACAGAAGAAACAACTGAAGCTCTTAGACTTCTTTTGTTTCAACTTAGAAGTAGCACCAACAGCTTCCTTCTTCATTTTCTTTCCTTTATCTTTGGAAGATGATGCCAAATAAGCACTTTCTGTCCGATCATGCTTAATCATCTCTTCCTCTTGGACACAATGAGATATTAATTCATTAAGTATCTACTTATCCTTCTGGCAGTTATAACTGATCTTAAACTGCCCAAACTGAGGAGGAAGAGAAATCAAGACTAAGTGAACAAGTATGTCTTCTGACAGCTCTAACTTAAATTCCTTAAGTCTTGAAGCAAAATGAGACATTTTCATTATGTACTCCCTGATATTCTTCTTTCCATTATACTTGAGTGAGACAAACTTAGCTAAAAGCGTGCTTGTCTCAGCCTTCTCATTTTTCTCAAAACGTTTCTCAAGTTCTTCAAGGAATGTTTTGGCATCAGTGCCTTCCTACATATTGCCCCGAAATGCTTCTAGAATGACGCGCTTCATAATCATTAGACTTACACGATTCGAACGCTCCCACTTTTCCAGCTCTCTTTTATCATCAAGGGTACTTGATGCTGAAAGAGGTGGGAATGTGCGGTGTCAAGATCCATGCACTCGAGAACAATTATAACGTTCTCTTTCCAGACTTTATAGTTGGTCCCGTTAAGCATAGAAACTGCATTAACGTTATCCATTATACTTGAGATGTTAACTGTAACAACAGAGAAAATGAAACAACATTGGCTCACGAATTAATATGCATATACATCACAATGATATAACTCAAAATATAGTGCATCCATCAACAAGAAACTGGCACAACATTAACACTTAATCTTTTGGCTAAAAGTGTTAACTTGTAATTGGTAACTTGGTCCAGTATATAAATATTGACAATAAGACCTGTCAAACAATGAACTTATCGTTGGAGAAGTTCAATGTTCACATGGTAGCCTAATAATTGTCACATGTTTTAATACTGCTAACAAGCCATGCAACTGTACAAATATCAACCTTCCTTTTGGCCGATTGAAATTCATACAATGTCATGTCTCATGCCCAACATATAAAAACAATATAATTAAAGCAAGAAAGGCTAATTTTATAGCATGTTACCCAACCATCCTATTTTACAATGTAAGACTTCATGAAATTGCACAAAAAAAGAGTTAAGAAAATTCATATACATGCATATTCAATAGCTAGGCAACCATATTAGTTAATCAGTAAACCAAATGATCAACCAACCTAGAATGAAAGGTTCAAATCAGCCAAAACTGGGCAAAAACAGGGCAAAACGGGGCGAACCGAGCCCTAAATTGTCCAGAAATAGTCATTAAAAAGATCCAAAATAGCCGAACCAAAGTGAACCGCGCCCATTTAACCAAATGGATCAGCCCAAAATTTTTTTGACAGACCGGTACGGACCAGACCAAATCAGACCGAATCGAACCAGTTCAACCCAAACCGAACCGGTCTGGGTCAAACCAACAAAAAATCGGTTCGAACCATAATTGAACCGAGTTGGTTTGGTCTGAGTCCGAACCCAAATGGTTTTGTTCGATTTGGACCTAACTTAACCCAATTGGACTGAATCGGCCAAAACCATCGGAGAGGGGCTGCAAAACAGCAACGATAATCGCAGGAATCTCACCGATTCCGGCAGATTTTTACCCCAAAATTGTCCGATTTATCAAAATAATGATAGATCGGGCAATAATCCTTAACGTGCATAAAAAAAAAACCAATTTTAAGGCATCAAAACATGCATTCTAGCGGAATTATATGTAAAAATATAGCCCTAAAAAATAATTCTGAAAATTAAAAAAAAAAAATTGATGCTTAATCTGATTTCAAGAAAAAAAAATATCGATTACTTGTAGTCTAACGTAATCGGCTTTGATACCAATTGTTGGATTCAATAATAATAACCAAATTAATTGAATCTAAAATGAATTCCGAAATTGAAAAGGGAGCGAGAGCCCAGTTCCTAAATCGATACGTTAGAAATTCTACAAGTAAATCGTTAAAGCAAGAAGGACATACTTGGATCCATTGTTTGATTGTAAAATACCGTAGATCGGGTACGCGGATCTTCCGAATTTGACAATCGCCTTTTAAACGCTCTCCAGAGTGATGGAGGTTCTAAGAGGCAAAAAGTTCGATTGTGAATTGGGGACCATAACTCTATTTTTAACTTAATTTGGTAATTTACCAGTTTGTCCATCACAAATTGGTAAATTACCTCTGGTATCTCTACACATTATAATATAATCATATTATATTTAATATACTTCAAAGTCTGTTGAAATCATATTAAATCACTTTAATATAGACTTAAACCTGATGATAACATAATGTATAATTTATAGTTCAATAATTTAGATCCAAATAGAATTATAAATCTTTATAATTCTAACATTCTACTCAAGAAAAGCAAGGCCTCCAGTCACTAATCAAGCAAAACAGAAAGACTTTGTAGTGGGAAACTGTGGGTTAGGTGGAGGGAAGCATATATTGACATAGTTGAGAAAATAGGGATCATCAGAAAACTAGCATAGGAATAGAGGGATATGGGCCTCCTGTATTATTTCGTTTGATTTGTGTTTGTTTGCAAAAGGTTGCCCTAGTGTCTGTATTTTCTTCAGTTGAAGTAAAGACTTATCAGGGTTTTCGCTGGTTTGTGGACGTAGATTTGTGGGCTGATTATTTGCATTAGACATTGCTGAGATTGAGTGTGACTCTCATAAGTAAAAAAGAGATTTCGCTCTTAAATTTACTAACACTTTATACCTTTAATTTAATAGACAAGCTTTATCATTACTGAATGGGGACGATATGGTCTAAAGATATTTGGTTCTATAAAATTGATCAAATATGGCTAAGTTCTAATTACAAGATTAATTATGTGTAATCTAGACTACTTTTGGAATATTTTGCAGAGTTCTTTAGAGAGAGTTGACTTGCCCTCTTAGGTATTAACTACTTACCCATTTATATCGTTTTCGGGTATAGGTACCCTTTTGTTAAATGTCGTTTATGTAGGACCTCCCCTACAATATAATCATCTTAGTAGAATTTAACCGCCAAGTTCAGGATAGATTAGTGTGATTCGTCTATGTCTAAGACACTAGAATGTCAAACTATGAACGAAGAAAGACATGATATAAAAACATACTAGATAGTGATAGTGAGACTCCAATGCTTGATTGGAAGGGACACCAAAGGCCCTCTTCTGCATAATACTAAAGGGTAGGTCTCATTAGTAAATGCTACAAGATGTTATACATTAAAATTCGTAGTTATAGACTGGGCCCATTAGTATATAACATTTTCTTTTTCAAATGAAATCCCTAGTATGTGAAAGGTAATGTGAGATAATTTTGTTTACAAATTTTCATATAATTTATTGGCTAATGATTTGATTTCTGACTAATAAAAAATCATGAAACATATTTCCAACTAGTTTATTTTAAGGTAATTATCAAAATGAATCTTAAAGTATAGAGAGAATTTGAATTGACACTTTAAATTTTTAATTTCATCAATTAACACCTCAAGGTTTAAAGACATAGCAAGGGACACCTTGTCGTTAATGTCTGTTTGAATTTTTCGTTAAACTCTGTTATCTCTCTCTCTCCTCTCTCCCTCTCTATTGAACCCTCTCAAAAAGATCTTCAATTACTCCTATCTGCCCATTTCCTCCATCTGTTCCTCCTTTTTCCTTCTCCTTCCCCTATTCATGATTCTCTCCTTTCTCATTGAATCTCCATCTTCTTCCTCACCTCCCTCACTTCTCTTTACAAAATTTAAGAATTTAGTCCCATGATTCATGAAATTGAAAATTTTCTCATCTCTACACCTCTAACGAACCAAACAACAATTAAAAAAGTCAACCATGTTGCATTAACTCCAAAAAAGTGTTGTGTGAAAGAGATAGAGGTGACTTGCTTGCAGAGCATAGGAGAATCATCGAGCTTAGCAAAATGCATTTTTCGAAAGTGTAATGCCCCGAGTTATCTGAACCCGGCTCGTTACTCATAAGCCCGTACATGACTAAGAAATTTCATCCGTATTTAAAAAAAATTTTCTCAACATTCGACACTTGACATAAGCTAGAATCCAAAAATAAATAGACATTTAAAATTTGCAGCGGAAATCATTTGAACAATAATACAGTTAAGCAAAACTGTGAAAAACATCACTAGGATAATCGTTCAGAATGTTAAGAATTAATCGGCCAGAAAGAAATAGGGGTTTAAATCGTGAAATACTTAAGAAGTCACAGAAGTCAAATTCATCTGCTGATGAATAAAGCCAACGGAAAAGAATGAAACAGGAAATAGAAGGCTTCTTCCGGTGACTAAACGACAAAAGTCCTCCTACGTCTACCGATGACGTCAGCACGCATCTGCCGATGAGTTTACTGAGACATCATCCGATAGACTTAAACCTACACCTTCCGATTGGGTAAACTGCATACGCCGATCACTAAAAGACAAACTTCTACTTACATCTTCCGATAGACAACATAACTATAACCCGACATCTTCCGATAGACTTCATCTACCGATAGTGAGTAGAACAACGACTCAACATCTGCCGATAGACTTCATCTACCGATAGTGAACAAAACAACATCTTCCGATAAAACAAGCTACATATACCGATCACTAAACGACAAATTTTGTTCTATATCATCCGATGGCTTCCACTGAAGACATCTTCCGATAGACAACAGAACAACAACTCAACCTCTGCCGATAGACTTCATCTAAGGATAGAGAACAGAATCACATTTCATCTACTCCTTAGTATACAAACACAACTCTACTACAGAAAAGGATCTACTCACTTTGCTGTAGCTATCCAGAAAACAATCTAAGCCAATGCATTACTCAAAGACCAGCAAGTACCAACATCAAATCCCAACAGAACACTATTATCAGAAAAAGGAAATTCAAAAACGTATTCAAAACATTGAAATCACTACTGTCATGAGAACTCAACAAATTTAAATTGAAACGTTGTCAACTAAACTTTCACCAATAGACATCAGTTAATCTGCTTCATCAGTATACCAGTTCGAGACAGAGAAGTGCTCCTCCAACTCCATCTATTCATCAGTAAACTCATGGAATTCACCTGTGGTATCCTCAACACCTACATCACAAAACTCATCTATTAGCCGAATGCTAAGTAAGTAAAGCAATAATGAAATGATATGCTGAAACTTAAATCCTAATTATGCAGTTTCTACTTTCACACCTCAGTTGCACATTCGTTCAATCACTGATCTGATCCCTCGGTTCCCTTAGGAGTGGGATCAAGTCTCCCAATGTTATACATCCTCTTCATTAGTTAAGGGGTGGATGAATTACCTTAATAGCTGTTTTGATCCCTCAATTCCCTTGGGAGTGGGATCAATTCTCCCAATGTTATGAATCCTCTTCATCAGTTAAGGGGTGGATTAGTTCCCTTAACCGCCAATGCATTTCAATCTGTACTTGTCTTTCCATAATGATGCATGAAAGTTCATTTTCGTAATTCTTTCAAAACATGATGCATAACATACAGAAAATACTCAAACATGCATAAACCTACTGTTTTGTGATGTAGGCCCGAAGGCACACACAACACTTCACTTACCTGGCTTCACCGAGAGTTCCTGGTGGTAGGATGTTCCAAGAGCTGGCTCACCTAAAACATAAGCACAACATTACTAAACTTCATTCTAAACATTAGGAAATCTAAAGGGGCTAGTTCTTGGGGTTCTGTTCCTCGCCATTCCCGATTCATCGCTAAACCCCAAATCCCATCCCTCACTCTCTGTACTTCCAAAATGCACACATAGTCATCCACCAGTTATCTATACACTAAAAACAGCAAGTAATCGAATCAAAACTCACCTTGGTTGGAGGGGAATCGCCTAGGGGAAATCTGTCAAGCTGAGAGGTAAAAAGAAATGAAACAATGGCGGCTACTCACACTGGACTTTTTCCTTAAATACGTTATCCACTATGTAAAATTCTAATTACCATCATGCCCTCGCCTGATCATTTATTAACCTAATCAATAACTCCCCCAACCCTTCTATAAAAGTACATCATAAATAATAAATTAAATTTTTGTTCAATGAAACCGGGTGCTACAGAAAGCCACAATAAGATTTCCTCTCTGTTTTGAAAAAATATATATCGATCACAGTTCCATCAACACTAACCTAATTCCGCATCCCAAGCACCATTCATCAAAAACCCAAATAAGATCTATCGCATTTCACTCCGATCTTAGCCAACATTAAAACCATCTCTTCCAAAAAATAAATAAATAAACCACCTTGTATTCTTCTTCCGAACAATCCTTTTTTCAACAACAGAATTGATCCATTGTCAATGCATCGTTTGTGAGATCGATTTGCCCATATTTCAGTCCCTGGGGGGAGTGAAATAAAACATTCCAAATAAGCTCCAAAAAATAACCGTCTTTTTTTTTTCCCTGGTTTTGGAAGAGTTTGATTTGGGCATCCAAAGCCATTAACAAAAAAAAAAAACAAGAATACAAAGAGTGTGGAGAAGAAGGTACAGAAAATCTGAGCTAAAGGGTGTGATTATAGCTAATGGATGTGTTGAAAACTGAGTGAGAATTGATTTCAACGTTTCACTTCCATTAAACTGAAGAATGTTAAGGGGAAAATGATTTGAGAGAAAGATTTAACAGAGTTAACGGAAAATCTAACGGACATTAACGACAAGGTGTTCGTTACTACACCTTTAAGTATGAGTGTCAATTGACCTATTTTGATAATTACCATTTATTTATTACTTAAAACTAAAAGATGTTTTAAAGAGCCAATCTTGGGTGGTTTGCCCTCTTTAAAAATAGGTCCTTCGCTTGTGCTTCTTTCTTGGAATAAGAAGAGAAGAGTAACAGACTAGGGAAGCATAGAGGGGAAAGAGGGGAGGAACGATCGCAGAGAGATTCAACTTTGGTTTTGTTGTCTAATGGAGGATGGAGGTTGAATTTTTGAATTGTTATTGGTTTGGAGTTGGTATAAATCATTGGGTGGAAATGTTTTGTTGTTAGAAATTCTTTGATGCCCGTCAAGAGTTGTATCTTTCTCCTATGAGTCTCTTTGTCTCTTAACCAATTTGCAGAGTAGTCGTTTATACCATGTGCTTTCCAAATCTTTTAAATTTGATTGACATTTTCATAAGATATGATTTACCGCATGATCATCGAGGCATCTTTTGATAGAAGCGTGGAAGCTATGGGATTTTAAGTCACACTGAGGCTCTGTTTATATGAAGGTCGATGTAATAATCTGAAAAATTACTTGAGTCATTTGTTTATTTATGCAAATATGATATAAGTGAGACATGAGTTTTAGAGTGCTATAAATACATGATTAAAAATAGAATAGAGGATTAAGCATAATGAAATTAAAAATATAAACTTTTTCACATAACGTTTTTAATATTCTTGCATATTTGAATAGACAAACGGCATGATAATATTATGAGATTTTAGAATGATGAAGTACACATCTTAAGGAAGCAAATGACGTATGAATCATATTATTCAGAGTCTTGTAGCTTCAGTTATGTAATTTGAAGTTTGACTAAGTGTATTGAGCTAGTGTAATTTTGGTGAGCGCTCGATTCAGAAAAATCAAGTAAGATTTGATAATTTTTAGTAAGGAGAAAAGTTTTAAAAGGATGTGCTCTATTATGTCATGTAAAAAATGGATCACTAAGAAGGTGTGCCACATGTCAATATCAAAAAACATGCATGAAACGTTATTTGGTCAATTAATTAAGCTAACCAATGAAACAATGGCGGCTACTCACACGGACTTTTCCTTAATGGTTACCTGTTATCCCTATGTAAATTCTAATTACACTCAGCCTCGCCTGATCATTTATTTAAACCTAATCATAACTCCCCCACCCTTCTATAAACGTGCATCATAAATAAAAAATTTTGTTCAATGAAACCGGGTGCTACAGAAAGCCACAATAGATTTCCTCTCGTTTTGAAACAATATTATCGATCACAGTTCCTCACGCACTACCTAATTCCGCTCCAAGCACCATTCATGCAAAACCCAATAGATCAACTATCGCCGTTCAACTCCGATCTTAACCAACAGTAACCACCATCATCTTCCAAAATAAATCAATAACCACCTTGATTCTTCTTCCGAACATCCTTTTTTCACAACCAATTGAACCATTGTCAATGCATCGTTGTGAGATCGATTCCCATAGGTCAGTCCCTGGGGGGAGTTGAAATAAAACGATTCCAATAGCTCCAAAAATAACCAGTCTTTTTTTTTTTTTCCCGGGTTTTGGAGAGTTATTTGGGATCCAAGCCATTACACAAAAAAAAAAAACAAATACAAAGAGTGTGGAGAGAAAGGTACAGAAAATCTAGCTAAAGGGTGTGATAATAACTAATGGATTGTTGAAACTGAGTGAGATTGATTTCACGTTTCACTTCCATTAAACTGAAAATGTTACAGGGACAAATGTGATTTGAAGAACGATGTAAACAGAGTTAAACGAAATCTAACGACTTAACGACAGGTGTTTCGTTACTAACACCTTTCACAGTATGAGTGTCAATGACTATTGTGATAATTACCCTTTATTTTATTACTTAAACTAAAGATGTTTTTAAACAAGGCCAATCTTGGGTGTTTGCCCTCTTGAAATAGGTCCTTGCCTTGTGCTTCTTTCTTGGAATAAAGAAGAGAAGAGTAACAGACTAGGGAAGCATAGAGGGGAAAGAGGGGAGGAACGATCGCAGAGAGATTCACTTTGGTTTTGTTGTCTAATGGAGGAATGAGGTTGAATTTGTGAATTGTTATTGGTTGGGAGTTGGTTATAAATCAATTGGGGGAAATGTTTTGTTGTTAGAAATTCTTTTGATGCCCCGGTCAGAGTTGTATCTTTCTCCTATGGAGTCTCTTTGTCTCTTAACAATTTGCGAGTAGTCGTTTATACCATGTGCTTTCCAAATCTTTTAAATTTGATTGACATTTTCATAAGATATGATTTACCGCATGATCATCGAGGCATCTGTTGATAGAAGCGTGGAAGCTATGGGATTTTAAAGTCACACTGAGGCTCTGTTATATGAAGGTCGATGTCATAATCTGAAAATTACTTGAGTCATTTGTTTATTTATGCAAATATGATATAATTGAGACATGAGTTTTAGAGTGCTATAAATCATGATTAAAAAAGAGAATAGGAGGATTAGCATAATGAACTTAAAACTAGAAACTTTTTTCACATAAACGTGTTTAATATTCTTGCATATTTGAAATCTACAACGTGCATGTAGATTATGAGATTTTAGAATGATGAGTACACATCTTAAGGAAGGCACATGCGTATGAATCATATTATCAAGTCTTGTCGCTTCCGTATGTATTTTGAAGTTTGACTAACGGCTATTGAGCTAGTGTAATTTTTGGTGAGGGCGCTCGATTCAGAAAAATCAAGTAGACATTTTATTTTTTAGTAGGAAAAGTTTTAAAAGGTTGCTCATTATTCCTGTAATAAATGGGGGGTGGGGGGGATCACTAGAAGGTGGTGCCCATGTCAAAGCAAAAACATGCATGAAACGTTATTTGGTCAATTAATTAAGCCTGACCATTGAATGATTCTAAATGGTTTGGGATTAATCAATTAATCTTTAAGAGCTTGAATTCTATTAATGTAAGTTATTACAAGTGGATTTGTATGATTTATACCAAGAAGGTAGCTCAAATCGTAATATTTAAGTGATGGAAGGGTAAATTAGTCATTTCACCTTAATTATTAGGGACAAAATAGTAAATTGCCCAAAGACAACTCCAGAAACTCTCCTTAAAGAAGGAGAGGTCATGCTTTAGTGCCGAAAAAACAAAGAGAAGCAACGTTGAAGAGGGAGAAGGGAGAGAAGAAAAAAAAGGGTTTTGAGAAGAAAAAGTGCGAAATTGAGAGAAATAGTGGTTTTTTGGAAAAATGATCTATAGAGAAGTTGTTGAGGACTTCAAAAAGATCCTAAAGCACTAAAAAGACTGGATCAAATCTATAACGACCCATTTTTTCAGTAAGATACTATCCACTCTGGGGATTGGGTTGTAGCCCAATACCCTCCCCTCACAGATTTTTTTAGCGAGGACTTCCCAGTTAGTTACCCAACATGGTACTGCTCTCGTCGAAGCACTTTTAACTTCGGAGTTCTTATGGGATCCGTTGTCAATTGTGCTCCAAAACGCGTCTTACTATCTTGGGAGGGTTTCCTTACATATGTTTCATTTCCATATACCTCCCCAAGCGATGTGAGATTGTGACGACCCCCTTTTTACGACCCGGGATTTGCCTATACTCGAGTCCGGGATTTGCCTACACTCGACTTAGGTTCCGAGGTTTACCCCGCAGTCGTGCTCATACGTACACATTTGGGTTATCACAATCACCCCCCCCCCCCCCCCCCCCGGGAAGCCCAACGTCCTCGTTGGCCACATTTCAGTTTGGTGCAGGCTCTGATACCATTTATAATGACCTATTTTCCCAGTAAGATATTGTCTGTTCTGGGGTTTGGGACGTAGCCCAATATCCTATCTTCACGGATTTGTTTGGCGAAGATTTCTCAGTCGGTCACCCAACATGGTACTGCTCTCGCCGAAGCACTTTTAACTTCAAAGTTCTTATGGGATCTGTTGCCAATTGTGCTCCAAAACGCGTCTTACTATCTTGAGAGGGTTTCCTTACATATGTTTCATTTCCATATACCTCCCAAAGCGATGTGGAATTATGACGACCCCCTTTTTACAACTTGAGATTTGCCTATACTCGAGTCCGAGATTTGCCTACACTCGGCTTAGGTCCCGAGGTTTACCCCGTAACTCGAGGTTTTCCCCACAGTCGTGCTCATATGTACACACTCGGGTCATCACAAAATCCTAGCTTTGACAATCAAATCTAAGAGGTAAGTAATTCTAATCCTTAAAGAGTTAGAATTTATGTGGAGATTTTAGCCTATGGATAGTGAATTATATTGATGAATGTTAAATATGTGAAATATTGAGTGTTGGAGATTGAATAAAGGAGTTGAAATCAGATTTAAAAGTAGGGTTTTGACTTCGAAATGTAAAGGTATCAACCGATTTTAAGTTATTGGTTGAAAATTTGTACAATTTTATTACATTGTTAATAATTCTAGTTATCCTTTTTAACATGGTTTAGGGGATAGAATTAAATGGTGATTAGGTAAGTTAGTAATTATATTTCATGAATCATTTGCTATGCTAAACAATAAGAATGTACATGATCCATATTGCATGCATAATATTATGTATTTATATGCATTTAATGTATACATAGAGTAGATGTTTAAACCATGCATAATGAACTATTTATATGTACGAATAGTATTACAAGAGGTATGATTGGTCACACTCGAACCTAATATATCTCACCAGCTATGTATTGTGTAACGTATGTAAAACACGAGAAATAGAAGAGTAGTGACTCTGAGTTCCTATTAGGTTAAAAATCTCTAGCCTTCCAGAGATATATTATATGATATGTGTGCATGTATTGGGAACACCACCAGTAAAGGCTACATAGTGTGTGTGTCTTTACATATGATGAATTATATGATCATGCATATTAACATTCATAATAATAAGTTAATACAGTACTGGCTAAAGCCGAATTCCTTAATTAAATGAAATTTAATTTGTGCATTGAATAATTAACTCATAGCATTGTTGTGTGGAAGATTTGTATTTCATAATGTTCATATCATACATTCTAAAGAAATAATTAGAAGCCTATAGTTATATTTAGGAATAGAGGCTGGTCCTAATCTGCAATATTAGATTTACTTATTGGTGCTTCTTTAGCTTCACCCATTGTGGTTTCTGTCTTTCAACAAATAAGTTCACTAGAAGGACAAAGCCAAGATAGATTTAGAGGGCTAAGAGGCTTAAATAAGGTATGACACGAGCTCAAAAATCTTGGGCCAAGTGTGTGTGTAGTTTGGTTCCACTGTGTGTGGTGTTGAGTTTATAGTTTTAGTGTTGTAAAGGTCACATGTGGTAAACCAATTGTTGTAATAAAAGTTTGTAAGCATCGTACATCAACAGTTTTGTGATGGTATAACGATAAAAATGATAAATCATATATTGATCATGGTACACATAATTAAAAAGAAAAAAATTTCACACCTAATTACATTGTCATGATTAGGTTTAGTATAAATGTGTACTTGGGTATATCTCCGAGTGGAGAATGTATATCACAATCTCGGATTTTTAGGGTGTTGAGATCGGCATCGTGAAAGCCGAGGCATCGAAACTTCAATTCGTTAATGACTTGAACGGCGAGGCATCGATTAGTGGGTGCCTAGGCACTCTCATAAATTTTTTTCTTTAGATTGAGAGGCTAAGTCTCTCAAAATAATTTGCCGCTAAATTGGATGTCTAGGCATTCATCATTGGGTGCCTAGGCATTGTTGCAGTTTTACTTATTTGGATTATGTTTCAGGCGCTAAGGCATTATATACATGAATGTGTCGATGATGTCTTCACTTTGATTGATAAATTTTTTTTGTTTTTTTGAATTTGTATTCAAGTCTTGATAGTTACATCATGAATTAATGTATAATTATTACATTATAATTTGGGTGATTACAGTTAAATGATTTTAATAGACGAGTTCAATTTTCATTTAATAGGAGACATCCCATCCAATAAATTATTATTTCAACATTTTCGACTTCAGGCTTTTAAAGTAAGGATATTTTGGAGCATCTAATCACATGACTAGTTCTTCTAGCTCTCTTAATAATGTCCGAACATATAATGGTTCATCTTATATTCAGATTGTTAATGGTGATCAGTTACTTATTCATGTTATTTGGGACATTAACTCAACAATAAAAGATGTATTTATATCTCTCGAGCTCTCTGATAGTCTAATTTCAGTTGGACAATTGATTGATAGTAACTGTAATATTTATTTTTCTTGTAATGGCTGTATTGTGCAAGATCAAGTATCGAGGAAGATATTTGCAAAGGGCCTAAAGTAAGACGATTGTTTCCTATATATTTTTCTATTTCTAACTTTATTTCATTAGCCTGCACTATTGTAGCCCAAATTAGAAAAATTGGGCACAAATGTTCAGGTTATCCTAACTCTATTGTTCTATATCATTTAATGACTTTTGGTGTTATGGGCAATACAAACCAATTTTGTGTCATCTTGTTTTACATGTAAATTAGAAAGAGTAATGTCTTTCATTTCCTTTGCATGGAAGTCATGCTAATAATTGTTTTGATTTGATTCATAGTGATGTGCATTGAATTACTCTAATCATATCTCATGTCAATTATAAAATATTTTGTGACATTTATTGATGATTACAACAAATATATTTAGATTAATTTTCTTTGTCCTAAATCTGAGGTACTTTTTGTTTTTAAATTTTTTTTAGTATATGTTAAAACTGTAACGCCCCTGAACCTGCCCCGGCTCGGTTTGTTACTTTGCTAACCCATACCGCATTTAAAACGTAATTAAAAATAATTTTTGATAAAAATTCGACTCGATTTTTGGAAACCCTCAAAATTTGTTGAAAAATGTGCTCAAAAGACGTGCCAAACGTGTCGAAAAAGGTCGGGTTATATTTGAAAATAAAAAATTAAAAAAAAAAAAAACAAGTTGGCTCGGTTTGGGCGCCGCGCGCGAGAGCCGATCGATCGTCGCCAGGCGGCAATCGATCGGCACCCTCTCGGGTGCGCAATCCATCTACAAGAAACCCTGCCGATCGATCGGCGCTGAGCGCTGCGCGTGCTTGCAGCGCACGCCCAGCCCGCGCTCCGCGCGCCCCTGCCTCGGCCACCAGCAACCCCCACTCACATTTCTCTATTTTTCCCCAAGCCAAACACTTCCAAATCACCCAAAATTTACCACATACTTTCCTGACACTCCCGACTCCATAACTCATAAATTTATCAAAAAACCGACTCCAAAATCTTAACAAAAACGTGACAATAGTTGAAGAAAACCAACGTCGTTTTCTTTACGAAAAACCGAGCAGCATAACAACTGAATTTTCTAAAACCAAAATCCTGAAAATCAAATAGTTTATAAAACATATTCAAAACAGTCCCAAAACAACATTTGCAATAGTCTATAAAACCACCATATTTATACAAGAAGTCCCACAGTACGACCAAATAAAACGGCTAAATTCTTCGAACACTCAACCCAGAAATAGTTAGGAAAACTATACAATCAAAATACCAAATCTCTCACAACTTCCCAAAGATCATGGTCGAGACGCCCCGACAACTGCCCGCACCGGCATACCGCGTACATCCCCGACTGCTCCCCAAAACTTAGCTTTCCTCATAGCTCATACCTGCTAGGACGTCGTCACCTACACTACAGAACACAAAAACGTAAGCCTAATGCTTAGCAAGTAAGGAATAATGCAGTTTAAAATAATGCATGCTCAACCCCTAGCATATGCAGTTTCTACTTGCTTTGTTGCTTTCGTTTCGATTTCTTTGCCTTGTTCTATCATAGAACCCCTCACCAGTGCTAATCTCGCACCTTTACGCGACTAAGCGACTCCTATAGAGTCCCTCGCAGGTGCCATCCTAACGCGACTAGGCGACTCATACGGAGTCCCTCGCAAGTGTCCGACTCCCACAAAGTCCCTCGCAAGTGCCACTCTAACGCAATTGGGCGACTCCCTTGGAGTCCCTCACAGGTGTCACTCTAACGTGACTGGGTGACTCCACTATAGTCCTTCGCAGGTGCCACTGTAACGCGACTAGGCGACTCACACGGAGTCCCTCGCAGATGTCACCCTAACGCGACTGGGCGACTCAACTATAGTCCCTCACAGGTGTCACCGTAACGCGACTAGGTGATTCACATGGAGTCCCTCGCAGGTGTCACCCTAATGCAACTGGGTGACTCAACTCAAAACCCATAGCATTTTTACTTATCAGGTCACGTTTAATTCTCGCAATTCAAAACCATGCTCAAAACTCATATTTTTGTAATTCAAAACCATGATGCATGTCAATACAATGCACAAACACAAAATTAAACAACCAAGCAAACAATAAACCCTATCGTTCCATGGTGTAGGCCCGAAGGCAACAAAACACACGTCCACTACTTACCTGAACTCCCGCACGTGTTAGCTCACTCTGAGGACACAATTCTCTTGCTTGTTAACCTAGCACATTCATGGGAAAAATCATTTAATAACAACCTAGGAATTCTAAAGAATACCTAGATCAAACTAACAACAATTAAACCAATGTTAAAATCTAAAACTCTAAAACCTGAAATTCCCACAAATTTTAGTGTCCAAACTTCAAACGGCCATAACTTATTCGTTTTTCAACGGATTTTGACGTGCCACCCCAATCCGTAAACCTCTACATGTCTACTATCCATTGAGACACTCAATTTAACCAACCAAGTAACTTTGCCAAATAGAAATGCCAAAAACAGAATCGGCTACCAAGTATTCACAAATCGGTTTTTCCATAACTCACTCCAAATCTTAAATCTCTTCCTAAAAATAACCTAAACTAATCCATCTAACATTTAAACAATCAAATATAAGAAGAAAAATCATCAAGAAACCAAAATGTCGGACTTCATCCCTAGGGTTTCTACAAACCTTCCAAAAACTCAATAAACCCAAACAAAACACCTAAACCTTCACTATTATATATCCATAACAAAACCCAATTAAAAACCAACCTTATCATGAAGAACAAGTGAAGAAGAATGAGAAGAAACCCTCCAAGGGTAGCTGCAAACTTTCGTGGAGAGAAAGGGGAAGATGAAGGAGATTTTTCTCTTTTTACACCATAATTTCCATCTTTTAAAACACAAACTTTCCACTTTAAACTTTAGCCTCCCAACTTCAACATTTTCAAAAGCAACCCCATCCCTCATTTACTCTTCTCTTGTCCAACGTGACACTCACTTTTTCCTCTCTTCTTTTTGACTTTTCTACTTCACTTTTTCCTTCCTTTCTATTGGTTAAATTATGCTGACTTTTCAAACTTCTTTTCTTCTTTTACTTCATCTTATTCTTTAATAAATTAACCTCAACTTTTAATTCCCTCATACCAACGTGAAGCTTTCCTTTCATTCCCTTTGTTTTATCATTTAATTTACCTTTAGTTAAATTGTCAACTTAGCCAATTTCTAACCACTAAATCCTAGGGTTTCTCTCAACTTCCTCTACCAATATTACTCTCTAATTGACATAACCCTTGAATGAAATTAAACTCTCATAACATACTCGAACATGAGCTACATACGGTAGAGAAAATTTTTCGGGTGTTACAGAAACTCAATTCTCTTACGTTATCAAATATATAATCTGATTTGGGGGGATTTTCCACAACATAAAGGGATTATTTCTTCAACGTTCTTGTCCTATACACCTTAACAAAATGGTGTATGTGAACGAAAAAAATGCCATCTATTAGATGTTGTTAGAACTTTGTACTTGAATATTTTGTTTCTTCTATCGAAGTCTTGTATACACCAATTTATTTAATTAATAGATTGTCTTCTAGTGTCGTAAATTTTGAATTCATATTATCGTCATCACCATGAATGTCATAAATTTTCTTCTCAATCTGTTAAATGTGCATTTAACATTTACACAAATGTCATACTTGTTATGATCCATCCTCTAAAAGATTTTGTATGTCTTAGCATGTTATTTCTTCAAAAATCAATATTTCTTTGTACTTCAGGCTAATCTTTATCAAACTTGCTTTTCCCTCTTAATTTGTTTTTCCAAAAGAACTGAACGTATCAAGCAATGGGGTTTACTGTTATATGACGGGTGTTAGAACATAAGTTTTCCCTTTAAACCTTCATCTTTTAACTTGAAGTGATAACAACGATGTTATTGAGACCCAATAATCTTCATGTGACCTATTAAGAACTT
>CM039506.1:9217595-9248915 GCA_022432975.1 Begonia masoniana
TTTTGACGTGCCACCCCAATCCGTAAACCTCTACATGTCTACTATCCATTGAGACACTCAATTTAACCAACCAAGTAACTTTGCCAAATAGAAATGCCAAAAACAGAATCGGCTACCAAGTATTCACAAATCGGTTTTTCCATAACTCACTCCAAATCTTAAATCTCTTCCTAAAAATAACCTAAACTAATCCATCTAACATTTAAACAATCAAATATAAGAAGAAAAATCATCAAGAAACCAAAATGTCGGACTTCATCCCTAGGGTTTCTACAAACCTTCCAAAAACTCAATAAACCCAAACAAAACACCTAAAACCTTCACTATTATATATCCATAACAAAACCCAATTAAAAACCAACCTTAATCATGAAGAACAAGTGAAGAAGAATGAGAAGAAACCCTCCAAGGGTAGCTGCAACTTTCGTGGAGAGAAAGGGGAAGATGAAGGAGATTTTTCTCTTTTTACACCATAAATTTCCATCTTTTAAAACACAAACTTTCCACTTTAAACTTTAGCCTCCCAACTTCAACATTTTCAAAAGCAACCCCATCCCTCATTTACTCTTCTCTTGTCCAACGTGACACTCACTTTTTCTCTCTTCTTTTTGACTTTTCTACTTCACTTTTTCCTTCCTTTCTATTGGTTAAATTATGCTGACTTTTCAAACTTCTTTTCTTCTTTTACTTCATCTTATTCTTTAATAAATTAACCTCAACTTTTAATTCCCTCATTACCAACGTGAAGCTTTCCTTTCATTCCCTTTGTTTTTATCATTTAATTTACCTTTAGTTAAATTGTCAACTTAGCCAATTTCTAACCACTAAATCCTAGGGTTTCTCTCAACTTCCTCTACCAATATTACTCTCTAATTGACATAACCCTTGAATGAAATTAAACTCTCATAACATACTCGAACATGAGCTACATACGGTAGAGAAAATTTTTCGGGTGTTACAGAAACTCAATTCTCTTACGTTATCAAAATAATATAATCTGATTTGGGGGGATTTCCACAACATAAAGGGATTATTTCTTCAACGTTCTTGTCCTTATACACCTTAACAAAATGGTGTATGTGAACGAAAAAAATGCCATCTATTAGATGTTGTTAGAACTTTGTACTTGAATATTTTGTTTCTTCTATCGAAGTCTTGTATACACCAATTTATTTAATTAATAGATTGTCTTCTAGTGTCGTAAATTTTGAATTCATATTATCGTCATCACCATGAATGTCATAAATTTTCTTCTCAATCTGTTAAATGTGCATTTAACATTTTACACAAATGTCATACTTGTTATGATCCATCCTCTAAAAGATTTTGTATGTCTTAGCATGTTATTTCTTCAAAAATCAATATTTCTTTTTACTCATGCTAATCTTTATCAAACTTGCTTGTCCTTCCTAAATTTGATGAATTGAGTACAATTCGTAAACAATTCAAATGTGGATTTGTGTAAGAACAACGCCCCAACTTTGCCACTTTCTGATACTGACTCACAATTTGATCCTACTCATATAGTGCTCTTATCATGCCTCATTCTATTATAGACTTAATTCTTTGACGCTCTTCCAGAATTAGTAACAATCCTGATTGGTATGGTTTTTCTCACACATCTCTTCATACTACTTTGTCTTCAATTTTCGTTCCCTCATGTTATTTAGAAGCTGAGAAACATGAGTGTTGGCACAAAACAATAGCTAAAAATCTTCAAGCACTTGAAGATAATCACACAATGGATGTTGTTACCTGTCCGCCTAATGTTAAGACAATTGGTTGTAAATGAATTTATCCAATCAATATTTGTTCTAATGGTTTTTCAATCGATTTAAAACATGTTTGGTTGTTCTATATAACTAAAAAAAGCATGCAGTCGACTATGAAAAACACTTTGCTTCAGTTGCTAAAAAGACTACATTAAGAACTATCATTTATTCTGCTACTTCACAAGGTTGGTCTCTTCATCAAATAGATGTCAAAATTGCATTTCTTCATGGTGAACTCAAAGAAGAAATTTACAAAGTTGTCTCCTAAATTGACTTCATCATCTTCTTTTTAAGTATATAAATTAAAGTGATCTTTATATGGGTTGTGAAACAAGTTCTTCGGGTTGGGTTTGATTAATTTTGGACAACCTTGGTTGGTTTGTCCTTCAAGCAAAGTCAATATGATTTACCTTTGTTTTTTTGCAAGACATCTACAAATGTTGTTATTCTTCTTGTTTATGTTAATATTAGTCGTCACTGGGAGAGATTATGCAGTGATTATTTATTTGTTTGCAGCATTATCTCCAGATCGTGTTCCATATGAAAGATCTTGGCCCTTTTACTTATTTCTTGGATTTGGAAGTTCATACTACTGCTTTTAGTATTTTCTTAAATTAACATAAATACACACAAAATTTAATTACTTTGGCAAGTCTTCAAGATGCTTTGTAACACACGAGTTAACGGCCAGGTGATTTTCCTAACTGTATTAACAAGCATGAATATTTAATCTTTACAGTTTAGGACTTATACCAAGAATAATTTATTTCATGTGGATTTAAACTAGTTTGGGTGGCAAAGTTGTAATAATGGAGGGTGATGACCAATATATAAAGAAAAAGGAAATATTTTAAACCTCACTCGAACCACTGTAGCCGACACCTTCCTTTTCGGCGATTTCTTCTCTCCCAAGCTCTTGCTCTCTGCTTTCGGCATACTCTCTTCGACGGTCGGTTCTCTGACTACTCTGTGCCCGAGGTATGCATTAGTCATTGTAGCTATCTGTTAGCTTGTTAACCCTGTTTTCTACTCGGCATTGGAGTTTTGGATTTTCCAATGGCCGACTAATAATAAGAACATTTGGAATCTGAGTGTGGGAATGCTTTTATCAAATTGATTCTGGACATTTAGAAGAACCACCTCTGAGCTATCGATAATCGAATCAGTCTGTTTTGGTTTTGGATTTCAAACTGCACAGAGTATTAGACTAAGGATTCGGGAATAACTTTAGCTATTAAATCTTAGGATAACTTGAGATTAGAACTATTAGGATTTTGTTTTAACTACTGCAGTGTAAATGTTTTAGGTGAAGAAGTTTGAAGAGAAAGGAGCTCAAGTGCTAAGGAGACCAGGTAAGTGAATGTATTAAGATTTCCGGCTAATAGAGCCCTACATCGTGGGAGTACCAGGTTGTTTTAGATGTCTGATGTTTACCTTATGATGATGAGCATGTCTGCAGTCGAAGGATTGATGAATGATGTGAGTTATGCTATTTGATGACCTGCTAGTGAATGTGAAGCTGTCTGCTCCGATAAGATTCTTGTTATAGTCTGATGGGTTAAAAGTTCTCATGTTCATGCATCATGAATGTTTCTCAAGCATAAGAAAATGTTTTAATGCATGTTTTCCATGAACAAGATATGTATGTATATATGTATATATATAAGATTTATGCAACGTAGATTAAGTGAGGGTTGGGGGCGGTTCGGCGTATGTCACAGTCCAAAGAAGGACATATGAATACGACCCGCAGTAGGGAACAAGATCAAACTCACTGTCGAACCCCCTTTACTGGCACAAATCTTCTCTTAATCCACACAACTTATATGAATGATGAATATGATCAAACACTATGAATGATGAATATGATCAATGACTATGAATGATGAATATGATCAATGATTATGAATGATGAATATGACCAATGACTATGAATGATGAATATGATCTATGACTATGAATGATGATTTCAAGCAAAGATATGAACAAGAAAAAGACTTATGAGCATGTGATTTTTCCCAAACTATACATTCATGCATCCATGTTAGTGTTGTATTCCTTACTAAGCATTAGGCTTATAGTTTAAACCTTATGATGTAGGTGACGAGTTTTCAGGTGAGGAACTCAAGGTTAATGAGGATGTCTAAGCTTGGTTGCTGGAGGATGCTCAGTGTGACAGTGCAAGGCTGGATAGGCGATTAAGTTCTCTGGTTATGCTCATAGTAAGTCAGAGTAGTTTATCATAAATAAATGACTAAGTAGAACAGAATTTCTTATAACAATGAGATTCGAATTTGAATGGTTTGACTTTAGAGTCTGAATACGACTTAAGGATTATTGAATGGTTGTGTTGCTTAAGTCTTCCGCTATGCGTATTTTGGATGAATTTATGATCCTTACTCTTTGAGGTTTATAGTTACTAAATTATGATTCGGGTGAGTTGTAGTAATTTTATTGGATGGAGTTGTTAATAATTATAGTGTTTTCTGCCGTGAGACGGAAGCTGGGTAAGGCAATCATCCGGCTGACGTCATCGACAGATGTAGGGTATTTAGTTTATCGGATGATGAGAGTGTTATTTTGTCGTCTAGAGATCGGCAGATGTAGTGCCTCAGCGATCGGATGATGAAAGTGTTATTTTGTCGTCTAGTGATCGGCAGATGTAGTGTCTAAGCCATCGGATGATGAAAGTATTATTTTGTCGTCTAGCAATCGGCAGATGTAGAGTGTTTAAGCCTTCGGATGATGAAAGTATTATTTTGTCATCTAGCGCTCGGCAGACCTAGTGCCTAAGCCATTGGACGATGAAAGTGTTATTTTGTCGTCTAGCGATCGGCAGATGTAGAGTGTTTAAGCCATCGGATGATGAGAGTGCTATTTTGTCATCTAGTGATCGGCAGATGTAGTGTAATAAGTCACCGGATGATGTAAATGCTAATTTGTCGTCTAGTGACCGGATGATGTGAGTATTCTCTTAATGTTTAATGTCCAGGTGATGTTTTAAGTCGGTCACGTGAAGCACACATGACCACCGGTCGATGTAGGGTAAATATGAACATCTAGTGGAAAATGTTCGGGATCGGGCGATGTCTTTAATTAGGCACGTGCAATGCCCGTGACCACCGGTGGATGTCTATTGCTGGTTGAGATCAGATGTGTCGCGTGGCGGACACGTGATCATCGGTCAATGTGAGTCTATAACCCTATCGGTAGATGCAGATCAAGAGATGTTTTAAAAAAAAAAAAAAAACAAAGAGGGAATAATATTAACACTAACAATGAACAATGTGTAAGGAAGTAAGAATCAAATGATTTAGAGATTAAGTAATGAATTATATGGCGATTCCATTGGGGTCGTTACAATTATGGTATCAAAGCAAAACCGGGTTCTAAAACCGATTCTGCAGACTGCCTTCCAGCACTGACTGTCACGCGAGCACACTCCAGCAACTGTAAGTATTTACGATTTCAGTATATGTCATTAAGTTAAGATATATCTGTAATGATTTGTCTAGGAATCCCAAAATGGTTAGAGGTCAGCAGAGAGAGACCAATGAGGATAGCAATGCTATTGCTTAGTTGACAGAGTTGGTCATGCGCCAATCTCACCAGATCGAACGACTGATGACTGCTAGAGAGGAACAAAGCAACTCCAGTACTAATGCAACTCATGATCATGGGGGTGAGCGTTTCCACCGGCTTCGACCCCCGGTGTTTAATGGACATGTTTCAGATCCTATTTATGCTGAGGAGTGGGTTCGAAAGATAGAAGATATGCTTAAGTATGCAAAGGTTGATGAAGGAGATAAGGTCACCTATGCTGTCTTTCATTTGGAGTTAAGTGCAAGGCATTGGTGGGACTCGATCCAGAACACCGCTAATGCCGAAGCTATGACCTGGGAGATGTTCAAGACTGCTTTCTTTGACAAGTACTTCAATAGAACTGTTCGGGCCAACAAGAAGAAGGAGTTCATGAATCTGCGACAAACTGGCTCTGTGACAGAGTACATATGCAAATTTGATGCCTTATCACGGTTTGCTCCCCGTATGATTGAGGATGACGAGGACAAGATTTACCAATTTGTTCAAGGACTGAAGGCGAGTTTGTATATGAAAGTAAAGACTGCTGGGATACACAATGTACCTTATGGTGAAGTGACGGCTAAGGCCTTGGAGCTGGAAGAGGCGGAAATGACAGCATACGCACAGCATGAGCAGCCAAGAAAACTCATGAAGGACACTCAGCCGCCACCACGTCAGAACAAAGGTTGGCAGCCGCAACAGAACAGGGGACCACAGCAACAACAACAAGGAATAAAGAGACCCCTCAACCAGAATGATGACCAAGAAAAAGGAAAGAGGCCTCTGGCGCCCTTATGCCCCACCTGTCAGAAGAACCACCACGGCGAATGCAAGTTGCGTTCTGGCCGCTGTTTTAGATGTGATAAAGTTGGACATATAGTCAGAGACTGCCCCATGCCGCCAGATCCGAACCGTGCGAGGGTAGCACCTAGAGTCTATGCAATGATGGAGGACGAGGAAGCCGTGCAGCATACAGTCATAATAGGTACCATTATGATCTGCGGTTTTGCTGCTTACACACTTATAGATACGGGAGCCACACACTCGTTTATATCAACTTTGTTCATATGCCAACACAACTTAGAACTTTTACCAGCCGAAAGGCCATATGATGTTATGTTACCATTAGGGAAGTCCCTACATTCTGAACAGATTGTTAAAGGTGATGTTGTGTCCTTAGGAAGTAAGAAACTATATGTAGAATTGATTGTAATTGACATGAAAGGGTATGAGGTGATATTAGGAATGGATTGGTTATTTAGGCATTATGCCACAATAAGTTGTAGATCTGGGATGGTTGATTTTCGACCCCCAAATGGTGATCATTATTCCTTTCAAGCTATCCCTAAGATAAGCAAAATACCGATTATATCCTCACTAGAAATTTACCGGTTACTGAAAAATGGATGTGAGAGTTACCTGGCTAGTGTAATGGATGTTCGGATGAAGGATAGAATGGAATTACAGGATATTCCCATAGTCCGAGAGTTCCCTGAGGCATTTTTGGATGATTTGCCTGGTTTACCACCTGATAGAGAAATAGAGTTTGTAATAGATACGTACCCTGAGGCCTTACCGGTATCTAAGAATCCTTACCGGATGGCACTTGTTGAGTTAAAGGAGTTAAAAGTCCAACTACAGGAATTAGTAGACAAATGATTTATACGCCCTAGCAGTTTCCCTTGGGGTGCACCTGTCCTATTTGTCAAGAAGAAAGATGGTTCCCTTAGAATGTGCATAGACTATAGGGAGCTAAATAAGTTGACAATTAAGAATAAGTACCCCTTACCTCGGATTGATGATTTGTTTGACCAATTGCAAGGAGCAAAGGTGTTTTCAAAAATAGATTTACGTTCGGGTTATTACCAACTGAAAGTTAAGGAAGGAGATATACCAAAGACGGCCTTCAGAACCCGTTATGGACACTACGAATTCTTGGTCATGTCATTTGGACTGACCAATGCACCTGCAGCCTTTATGGACTTAATGAATCATGTGTTTCGTGAGTATTTGGACAAATTTGTAATTGTGTTCATAGATGATATCCTGATATACTCACGGACTGAAGCTGACCATGCAGAGCATTTAAGAGTAGTTTTGACGACATTAAAGGAGCACCAGCTCTATGCCAAATTTTCCAAGTGTGAATTTTGGTTGGACAAGGTTAATTTTCTTGGTCATGTAGTTTCTGCTAATAGCATATCAGTGGACCCGACCAAAATTCAGGCAGTAAAGGATTGGCCACAACCAAAGAACGCCAGTGAAGTCCGCAGTTTCCTTGGATTGGCAGGCTATTACAGAAAGTTCATCAAAGGATTTTCTATGATAGCTAAGCCCCTGACAAATTCGACAAGGAAGGACAACAAGTATTCTTGGACTGAAGCTTGTGAGGATAGCTTCCAGGCATTGAAGGTGAAGTTAACGACGGCCCCGGTTCTGACCCTTCCAACCGAAGAAGGAAAGTTTAGCGTATTTTGTGATGCATCAAAAGTTGGTTTGGGCTGTGTTTTGAAGCAAGAAGGCAAGGTTGTAGCGTATGCCTCTAGACAATTAAAGAGTTATGAACAGAACTATCCCACCCATGATTTAGAATTAGTCGCTGTTGTTTTTGCTTTGAAGATATGGAGACACTACTTATATGGACAGCAGTGTGAGGTGTTTTCTGACCATAAAAGTCTGAAGTACCTCTTTCCACAAAAGGAATTGAACATGAGGCAAAGGCGTTGGTTGGAATTTGTTAAGGATTACGACTTTGATATCAAGTATCACCCGGGTAAGGCTAACTCTGTAACTGACGCATTGAGCAGGATGTCAACAACTATGCAATCCGTCGTGTCAACCATGTCTATACCTTTGAGGACAGAAGTTCAGAAGTTTGAATTGGAGATAGTTCCGGAGTTATCAACCTTACTTGCCGATTTGACCATTCAACCAACGGTTTTAGAAAAGATCAAAGAGGCACAACAGAAGGACTCAGAGGAGAATAACAGTATGATGAACAAGGTGAAGGACACCACCTCCGAGTTTAGTCTTTCCAAGGATGAGATTCTGAGGTTTAGAAATAGATGGTATGTCCCTAATGATGAAGGATTACGTAAGCTAATCTTGGCTGAGGCGCATTCGTCTCCCTTTTCTGTGCATCCTGGAAGCACCAAGATGTATCGAGACCTGAAGTCACTCTATTGGTGGCCAAACTTAAAGAGAGATGTTGCTAAGTATGTAGAGTCATGTTTGGTTTGCCAACAAGTTAAAGCCGAGCACCAACATCCAGGAGGTACACTTCAGCCTTTACCTATTCCCGAGTGGAAGTGGGAACACATAGCTATGGATTTCGTTGTAGGATTACCTAAGACAACTAAGAGACATGATAGTATTTGGGTTGTGATTGATAGACTGACGAAGTCAGCCCATTTCTTACCAGTAAGGACAACCTACTCGATGGACCAGCTTGTTGATCTTTATGTACGGGAAGTTATTAGGTTGCATGGAATCCCTGCATCTATTGTCTCTGATTGTGACCCCAGGTTCACCTCACGATTTTGGAAAGGTCTACAAAGCACACTTCGCACAAGGTTATCATACAGCACTGCCTTTCACCCACAGACAGATGGTCAGTCGGAGAGGACTATCCAAATACTTGAGGATATGTTGAGGGCTTGTGTGCTAGAGTTCCAGACATCTTGGAGCAGATACCTACCCTTGGTTGAGTTCTCTTACAATAACAGTTACCAGTCCACCATAGGTATGGCACCTTATGAGGCGTTGTATGGTAGGAAATGTAGATCACCTCTGTATTGGGATGAAGTTGGTGAGGCAAAACTCATAGGTCCCGAGATGTTGCAGCCGATGTCAGATAAGATTGCCACTATTAAGAGGAAGATGATTACTGCACAAAGCCGACAGAAAAGCTATGCAGACCAAAGGATGAGAGATCTTGAATTTGCTGTTGGTGATGAAGTTTTCCTGAAGGTTTCACCATTTAAAGGAGTACTAAGATTTAGCAGGAGGGGAAAGCTTAATCCACGATTTATTGGACCCTTCCCTGTTTTGGTTAGAATCGGTAGTACAGCTTACAAACTGCAGTTGCCTCCATCATTGGATAAAGTTCATAATGTTTTCCATGTGTCAATGTTAAGAAAATGTATACGGGACCCTACACAAGTTGTTAAACCAGTGGATTTTGAGATTGAGCAGACGCTAACATATGAAGAGAAGCCAGTGCAGATATTGGAATCCGCAGTTAAGACTCTGAGGAACAAAGAGATTCCGTTGGTCAAAGTCTTATGGAAGAATCATGGCATTGAAGAAGCCACTTGGGAGCGACGACAGGACATGATAGACAAGTATCCAGAGTTATTTGTTTGATCAATTTTCGGGGACGAAAATTTTGTTTAAGGAGGGGTGGATGTAACACCCGAGTTAACGGCCAGGTGATTTTCCTAACTGTATTAACGGTCATGAATATTTAATCTTTACAGTTTAGGACTTATACCAAGAATAATTTGTGTATGGATTTAAACTAGGTTGGGTGGCAAAGTTGTAATAATGGAGGGTGATGACCAATATATAAAGAAAAAAAAAATGTTTTAAACCTCACTCGAACCACTGTAGCCGACACCTTCCTTTTCGGCGATTTTTTCTCTCCCAAGCTCTTGCTCTCTGTTTTCGGCATACTCTCTACGACGATCGGTTCTCTGACTACTCTGTGCCCGAGGTATGCATTAGTCATTGTAGCTATTTGTTAGCTTGTTAACCCTGTTTTCTACTCGGCATTGGAGTTTTGGATTTTCCAATGGCCGACTAATAATAAGAACATTTGGAATCTGAGTGTGGGAATGCTTTTATCAAATTGATTCTGGACATTTAGAAGAACCACCTCTGAGCTATCGATAATCGAATCAGTCTGTTTTGGTTTTGGATTTCAAACTGCACAGAGTATTAGACTAAGGATTCGGGAATAACTTTAGCTATTAAATCTTAGGATAACTTGAGATTAGAACTATTAGGATTTTGTTTTAACTACTGCAGTGTAAATGTTTTAGGTGAAGAAGTTTGAAGAGAAAGGAGCTCAAGTGCTAAGGAGACCAGGTAAGTGAATGTATTAAGATTTCCGGCTAATAGAGCCCTACATCGTGGGAGTACCAGGTTGTTTTAGATGTCTGATGTTTACCTTATGATGATGAGCTTGTCTGCAGTCGAAGGATTGATGAATGATGTGAGTTATGCTATTTGATGACCTGCTAGTGAATGTGAAGCTGTCTGCTCCGATAAGATCCTTGTCATAGTCTGATGGGTTAAAAGTTCTCATGTTCATGCATCATGAATGTTTCTCAAGCATAAGAAAATGTTTTAATGTATGTTTTCCATGAACAAGATATGTATGTATATATGTATATATATAAGATTTATGCAACGTGGATTAAGTGAGGGTTGGGGGCGGTTCGGCGTATGTCACAGTCCAAAGAAGGACACATGAATACGACCCGCACTAGGGAACAAGATCAAACTCACTGTCGAACCCTCTTTACCGGCACAAATCCTCTCTTAATCCACACAACTTATATGAATGATGAATATGATCAAAGACTATGAATGATGAATATGATCAATGACTATGAATGATGAATATGATCAATGATTATGAATGATGAATATGACCAATGACTATGAATGATGAATATGATCTATGACTATGAATGATGATCTAATGACTACTTGATGATTTAAGCAAAGATATGAACAAGAAAAAGACTTATGAGCATGTGATTTTTCCCAAACTATACATTCATGCATCCATGTTAGTGTTGCATTCCTTACTAAGCATTAGGCTTATAGTTTAAACCTTATGATGTAGGTGACGAGTTTTCAGGTGAGGAACTCAAGGTTAATGAGGATGTCTAAGCTTGGTTGCTGGAGGATGCTCAGTGTGACAGTGCAAGGCTGGATAGGCGATTAAGTTCCCTGGTTATGCTCATAGTAAGTCAGAGTAGTTTATCATAAATAAATGACTAAGTAGAACAGAATTTCTTATAACAATGAGATTCGAATTTGAATGGTTTGACTTTAGAGTCTGAATACGACTTAAGGATTATTGAATGGTTGTGTTGCTTAAGTCTTCCGCTATGCGTATTTTGGATGAATTTATGATCCTTACTCTTTGAGGTTTATAGTTACTAAATTATGATTCGGGTGAGTTGTGGTAATTTTATTGGATGGAGTTGTTAATAATTATAGTGTTTTCTGCCGTGAGACGGAAGCTGGGTAAGACAATCATCCGGCTGACGTCATCGGCAGATGTAGGGTATTTAGGTTATCGGATGATGAGAGTGTTATTTTGTCGTCTAGCGATCGGCAGATGTAATGCCTAAGCCATCGGATGATGAAAGTGTTATTTTGTCGTCTAGTGATCGGCAGATGTAGTGTCTAAGCCATCGGATGATGAAAGTATTATTTTGTCGTCTAGCGATCGGCAGATGTAGAGTGTTTAAGCCTTCGGATGATGAAAGTATTATTTTTTCGTCTAGCGATCGGCAGACGTAGTGCCTAAGCCATTGGACGATGAAAGTGTTATTTTGTCGTCTAGCGATCGGCAGATGTAGAGTGTTTAAGCCATCAGATGATGAGAGTGTTATTTTGTCGTCTAGTTATCGGCAGATGTAGTGTAATAAGTCACCGGATGATGTAAATGCTAATTTGTCGTCTAGTGACCGGATGATGTGAGTATTCTCTTAATGTTTAATGTCCAGGTGATGTTTTAAGTCGGTCACGTGAAGCACACATGACCACCGGTCGATGTAGGGTAAATATAAACATCTAGTGGAGAATGTTCGGGATCGGGCGATTTCTTTAATTAGGCACGTGCAATGCCCGTGACCACCGGTGGATGTCTATTGCTGGTTGAGATCAGATGTGTCGCGTGGCGGACACGTGATCATCGGTCGATGTGAGTCTATAACCCTATCGGTAGATGCAGATCAAGAGATGTTTTTTAAAAAAAAAAAGAAAACAAAGAGGGAATAATATTAATAGTAACAATGAACAAGGTGTAAGGAAGTAAGAATCAAATGATTTAGAGATTAAGTAATGAATTGTGTGGCGATTCCGTTGGGGTCGTTACATGCTTCGTCTACGAATACTCATTGGAAGTTAACACAAAGTATTGTAGTGAAGAAAGTAATCTTCTTTCCAATCCTACTGAGTTGGTTGGTAGCTTGAATTATTCAACTACTACGCGACCTAATATATCTTTTGTTGTTCATCAAGTTAGTCAATTCATACACAATCCTCATAATCTCCATTTAATTATTGTTCATTGTTGTTCAACAAGTTAGTCAATTCATACAGAATCCTCATCATCTCCATTTAGCTATTGTTCATCGAATTATTTGATATCTTCGAGAGACTTCAAGATGTGGCTTATTCTACCCACCTAGATCTCTTATTAATCTTGTGGCTTATAATGATGTTTGATTGGGCAGGTTGTCAAAATACTCAATGGGTTGTCTTAGGTTGGTGTATGTTTCTTAACAGTTCTTTAATTTCATGGAGAAGTGATAAATAACTTCGAGTATCTAAATTTTTAACTGAGTCAGAATATCGTGCAATGTCTCCCGCTTGTTATAAGATTGTCACTCTACATGAGAAACATTTGATCTGACATCATATCTCTTCTTTACATTTCTAGTGATATACAAATAATAGACATATTCACAAAGGCCATGATACAAAAATATCATCACTTCCTTATAAGCAAATTGACGTTTCTTAACCGACCCACATCAATTTGAGGAGGGATAACAATTACATAATGAATTATAATTGGGGCGGTTACAATCAAGTGATTCCAATGGACGAGTTCGGTCTTCATTTAACAAGAGACATCATTCCAATTCAATCTTGACAAGTCCAACCTCGCATAAAACATAAAAAAATGAAAATAAGTGGAAAAATATTCAATCATAATAGATTCGGTGAAAATAAATCAATTTATTATTTAAATGGGTAATATGGAAAATGAACCATATCTTTTAGGCCTTAGGGTCATTTATAACTTGAACAATAACCTTTCGAGGAAACGAACCTTGACGTATTAAACGTTACCGGTTTAACCCTTAGGGTTAAAATTTCCGTCGAGTGTTTCACGTGCTTCTCACGTTTCACACTTCACACAGAGGTTAGTTCAACCGTCAATAGAAACGGCGTCAAATTAAACAAATTACAGTTCACCACCAGAATCCCAGCCTTCACTTTTTTTTTCTCCAGAAGCTCATCAATGGTGCCAAAACATCACCACCTCTGTCTCCTTCCTCGTCTCTGCCATAATGGATTCAGTGGAACCATCAGCAACTCCTCAGGCAAATACGTCGTTTGTCTCATATCCACAGTACACAATTTTCACTCGCTGAGTACACAAAAACCACAAAGTGAAATAAAGAGACATAAAAATTTAAGATTCCAATGAAGTTTCTCCCTATGTTACTATTTTATTACCTCTACTCATTAAGATGTGGTTTTAAGTGACAGTATTGATAACTTGAGATTGGGTCCAAGAACAATAAATACAAGTAAATTGATTACATATGTACAATTGAGTCAATACATCTCTGTGGTTTATGAATACAAAGGACAATAATGAAATCCAGAAGAAATAATCAAGGCTAAAGAGTCAGAATAGGCTCTTTCAAACTTCACAAGAAAACAAATTCATCAACAATCTTCGTACAACGTGAAAATGGCCCGAACATCTTTGATTGAAACCTTACAGTTAACTTTTTTCCGACTAACAACAAGACAAATCGAAATCAAGAACTAAAAATACATAAAAACAAACACATAAATGCGACGACACACCGAATTCTGTGACATAAAATAAGCAAACCTTTTCATATATTCTAGCACAAAGCTATAAACAATACAAAGATCACATTACCATGGGTGTTTCCCCCATCCATATCCTAAAATTAGCAATATATCATACAAATCCACCCAGATTCAGATTCCCACGTCTTTCGTTGATTGATTTAACCAATGCAACTGTCTTTGAACCTTGGAGAACCAGAGTTGAGCAGAGCAGGAATCATATCACATAATAATCAATAAAGGGTAAGTAGTATTACTGCACAATCTTATAAGCTGCAAACAGGATATTAATATCTCATGTAGAATGTTAAGCTTCGGTTAGATATGGCGGCTTTTTGGTAATCTCGTGTCTATTAACAGTCTAAAGAACACACGAAATCACTGATCTCATCCATTACGGTGTAGAAGTGATCGTTATTTGGTAGCAAGTAAAACCCGACTGTTGCTTTTTCACGATAAAGAAGTTTCACCTTCTGTCCAGCTTTTTCGAGCCCTTCTGCATAAGCCAATTGCCAATCTTGACTGAGGTCTAGACCAGCCACTACTACAAGGCTCTTGGGGAATTTGATCCCTTTAAGATTTCTTCCCCTCTGCCCAAAAGGATTGCATGCCGGATGGTCTCGATCTTCTCCTTCGGGGAGAAACGCTCTCCAATACCAATCTCGATCTTGGATTGTCACAAAATATTTCCCATCCAATCGCGTTTCTGACTCTGTTCTTTCCTGCCCGCCAAACATTGGATTGAGCAGAATGTTCCCCAATATTTCAAATCCCGAATCTACAGCTCGTAAAGCGACATTATGAACAATGTTCCCACCGGAGCTATCGCCTGCCAAATATATATGAACTTTCGAGTCCTTACTTTGAAGCCATGATCTTGATCTAACCCACTTGAGAGCTGCCCACCCATCATCATATGCACAAGGGTGTCTATTTTCCGGAGCTCGCCGATAGCTAACAGAGATCACCACAGCCTTACAGATCCTAACTAATCTTCTACACAGAGTGTCGTAAATGGCAGTATTTGCTGAGGAGTGTGCAAAGCTTCCACCATGAAAGAAGATTATAACAGGAACAATGTCAGAGCTCACCGGTTTCTCAAGATCAGCGATGTTAATCTGAGGTTCCTCCACACTTGCTGGTCTGTAAATTCTACTGAGGAGGCTGCTACTGCGATCATTAATCACATCAAAGGAGAACACCCCATCAACAGGGTTAGCATTGGCTGGAACTTTTCTGTCAAGAAACTCGGCCAAGTGCCGGTTGAAAGTGCCATCCGGACGGCGGAGAAATTTGTAAGCCAACTTGAAGTTAGATATGAGAACCCATGTATTCAAAGGAACCACCGTCTAACCACGACATCTAAACAGATTAGTGAAATGAAAAGCATAATTTTAAAGAAGTATAAAGAATAGAATCAAAGGCCTGTTTGATCTGCAACGCGAATAGGAAAAAAGAAACACCTCTTTCTAATTTAATCGTCCAACCAATTAAGAAAAAAGCCAAAATCGAAATGAGCAGAAAAACAGAGAAATCAACATGAGCACATAAAAATACCCATTGTTCTAATCGATTTGAAGAAATAAATAGTCTCAAACTGTCCTAAAATCATCCAAATCCCAAGTTCAAGCGAAACCCAACTCAAAAACTCAAAAATGGAGACACCGCCCAAATGGAAACATAGAAGCTGTGTATTTTAAAGTTTTTTTTATCGAAAATGAGAAAGAAAAAGAAGTTTTAATTCATAAGAAAGCATGGAAATCTACCCTGGATTCATTGAGATTGACTTCATTGCTCCCAGCCATGAAAACTGAGCGCGCAGGGAGAAACCTTAGAAACCCACCAAAGTTTTTCAGATCCTTGATAGAAAAAGCAGTCGAAAATCCATCGCAAATTCAAAATCTGAAGAAGCAAACAACGAAGACGAATCTAGAACCATTCACTCTGCAACTACTGTGTAAGATCAATTAGGAGGGAGAGAACTAGAAGCGTGTTGAGTGAGAGAGTTGAGCAGCGAAGGATAAGATGTGTAGCATACGATAGCAACGGATTACCATGAAACACTAAATTACGCTAAAAGAGCACCTGGAGTAGAAGACAAAGTGAGTGGCCGATAGAAATACCTGTTCAGTGGGACCCGCATAATACAAACAATTAATTAAATTTATTCTACATATTTAAGTCTTAACAAATTAAAAAGTAACGGAGGGTGTGACAAATTATTCAGAGGGCACTCGATAATATATGTAGAACATGTTTCCTACATATGATTCTAATGATATGAATAGTAGTCTTCTCCCATGAAAACCTGTACTTCTCTACTCGTCCGATTATTATGTATCACGTGCTTCACATCTTGATTTTATTTTTCTCCGTAAAAAAATGAATTCTTATACTTGTATTCTTGAAAAAAGTTGTGTATCTTACTAAACCAAATTCCGTTAGTTTTTATGTTCCTATTTTTTTTGCATTAAACTTGGTTTTTGCTTAGGTTTGACATAAAAGAGCGTTTAGCTCTTATGTTTTACGCAAGTGAGTTTCAGCAGAATCTTTATGTTTTAATTCTATAAATTCATAATCATATGTAAAGTCTTCGTTGGTAGCTTAATTTATTTTGACAACTACAAGACTAGAAATCGCATATTCAATCAGTGTCATATCTCAGTTTATGCAAAGTCCTAGAACTCCTCATCTAGATGCTGCTAAGAGAATCTGCATTATGTCAAAGATTCTCTTGATTACATACTTATGTACAAGAAAAACAACAAATTTTTTGTTGAGAAGGTTTACCGATACAGATTGAGCAAATGACGCAAATGACTGTCATTCAACTTCAGACTATTGCTTTAGTACTTGTTCAGCTATAATTTTGTGGTGCAGCAAAAAACAATCAACCGTTGCATTATCAAGTACTGAAGCTGAGTACATGGTAGCAACAATGGCTGCACAAGAGTGTATTTGGTTGAAGCGTTTGATAGGAGACATTTTTTGTAAGGTCGAGTATGCAATGCAAATTAAGTGTGACAATGAGAGTGAAATTCGACTTGCTTCAAATCCAATATTTCATGGGAGGACGAAACATGTTGAAATTCATCGTCACTTTGTTAAGAAGAAAGTGCTAAATCAAGAAATTGAGTTGAAAGGAGTTCATATTTGCAACCAGATTACTGATATATTCCGTTAGGCATTAGCTAAGCCTAAGTTTGAAAGTTTTAGAACTGCACTCGGAGTCTTTGACGGTAAGTTTGCACTAAGGGGGAGTCTTGAAAAGGGCAGGGCATCTTACTAATTCAAATTCTGTTAGTTTTTTTGTTTCTATTTTTATGTATTAGGCCTAACCTTTACTTAGATGTCAATAAAGGAGCATTTTGCTCTTATGTTTTACGCAAGTTAGTTTCAACAAAGTATTTATATTTTAGTTCTATAAATTTAGCATCATATGTAAAGTCCGAGTATCAAGAAAATAAAAATCAATTCATTCTTCAAGTATCAATTCTGATCGTTGTATGTGTGCCTTCTTAATACTATGTTTTATTATATGTATGACCATAAGCAGTCGAAACAATTTTTTGTTTTTTAGACTTTTACAAGTTTTTGTTAGGCTTTTCTGCAACAATTCAATGCTTCTAATAATAGAATTCAACATGTTGCATTGTGTTTTTTATTCTCGTTGAAAATACTCTTGAAAATGAATATTGGAATTACTAATATGTTTATTGACGTTCATGTTTAAGATTCAAACAAAAATATCATCATAGTGACGAGTTGCGGTCACTCAATACCAAGTACCTATTTTACTACGATTGCCCACGACGAGAACTCAAATCCAAGGTAGTAGTTTTCAAAACATTAAGTACGAACACCCGAACTCGAAGTGTGGTAGCTCGGTTGTGCGCTTAGAAAGAAAGCCTTGGAGCAGTCCAGTCTAGAGACAAATCGCTCTCACTTTAAAAATTAGGGTTTAATTGTGAACCAAAATCAAAATTGAAATTGAAGAAAGTATAGAAATACGCTCTTATTTTATGAGATGTTTAATCAAAATATTTTAAATATAATGATTTTATTAAAATTACTAAAAACGGAGGGAAAAAGACATTACGGCTTTCCGTAAATGCCTCACAGCGTGCGGGCGGCCCGAAATCTAATGCACGTTACGACAAACGGAATCGACGTGAAATGACTGTAGTGCCCTCTGGTATTTGTCCTTTTTCATACGAAAGGAACCATCAGAAATAGTCAAGCGCTCATAATTTAATTGGCTTTGACGGATTTGACCTTGAAATGAGGCCGATAGATATAACAAAAGTGTCATTATCATACAAAGAACAGAGTTTCTACAAAATTATTGTCTGTAACGAAAAGACTATAATTGAAATGACATCACTCCGTACTCTTTAATTCTAAATCTTAGAATATAAATCATAAATACTCAACTGTATAATTTAATTTATCCGAAGAATAAAATATAAAAAATAATAATCTAAATGAGTCTATAATTGTATTTGATAGGGAAGGTAAACGTACTTATAAATCATGTATTTTTTACTCTCTTAAACGATGTGAGATTGTGTACCTCTACTGATAAGAGGTGGACTATTTTTACGTTCACATGACGGACTATTTAACTCTTATGAGAAAAAGATTGTTTTTTTTTTTAAATTCGATTTTTAAAAATTAATTTCTAATCTTAAAGAGATCCTCTCATGAGTTGAGAGCACACCTCACTGCCAAAATAATTTGAGTGCCTAATTTTTATGAGGCAAGGAGATTGTCAATGTCGTAGAAGATTGGAGGCGTTAAAGTCTTTATTTCACTCGACTAGATTCTGTTTTAAAACTGTAAGGTCAGAAGAAATACTTCTTGTGTAAAACACATTAAGGGTACACAGTTTCTTCTCCCTTGTTTTAAGATTTTGATCTTATATATTTTTATTGTCACATATGATTACTTAACATATTTAAAACAACAGTCTATTTTTGGTTAGGTTATGAAAGGACAATTTTAATCTACATGTGTGTGACGCATGTTGTCGGCATTACAAATACTAAAAAATTCTGTGATGCATAAGATCCAAACAAATCAATAGTTTGCTACTAAGTCAGTCATTTAATCTCCCGTATTTTTCAAAATGTAAAATGTTATGTAAAAAGAAAAACAAAATGAACAAATAGCAACTTTTTTAGGTGTTAGATAACAAGTTTGAAAATACTTTTTAAAGGATAACTTTGTCCACAAACACAAATCGTGTAACATATCACATTTCTTCTTCAAATTAATCTAAATTAGAATTCAATTTCTGCAATCTAGTTCTAATTAGCAACCAATTAAATCGATTTCCTTAATTTTAGCTCAAAAGCAAACTTTAATTTTAGGATTTATTCTGGAACTTTGAATAACCTATTTATAAATTGAGGAGCTCTATAAAAGGGTAATCACACCCAGCAGACAAATCTTCTTACATTTCTAAGAAGATAGTGAAGTTATCGGAGAACTTACCTCACTGAAACCACTACCATTCAACCACTCCGACCACCACGAGCAGTGTTGTAGAATTCATAATTTGCAAGGGCAGCATCGGCTCCGCCTTCGTTTGAATGACTCTCTTCGGCAGAAACTCCCTGTCGGGAGAATCCATCTTCGTGTGGACAGACTTCTCTCGGCCTCAATCGAGAATCACCATCGGCGTAAAACTTCTCATCTCACTCGCTTTGTCTTTATCTCTATTTCTCTGTCTCTGTAGAACTCACATGGGCGCAGGAGAAGAAAGAAAACGTGGAAGTTCAAAATTTTTATTATGAACCGAACTCAACTAGCAAGCCGAACTAGAAAGTGAACCAAACCAACAAGTAAATAAAATCGGATATGTGAATTGAACCTGAACCGGCCCAATTGACCCGAACCAGCTCAAACACGAAACTGTTCTATCAACTGAATATTTTGGATCGTTAAGGACCCCCAAAACAATTTGAAAATCCAACGCTATGATTTTATTGGCAAGAAATTTATACCCTTATTACATTCAAAAGGATTGTTTTAGAATGAAAGAAGAAATTTAAACCTTCCTAATTTTAGGCAAAGAAAATCAATCCAATGCTCATGAAAAATACCTAAAATCCTATTCTCACACTCTCTCAGAATCAAGCAAGTAAAACACTAGGTTTTCAATGTTTTGGCCGTAGGCCCTATATCACGAAATATTTATTAAATTATTTTCTTTAAAGTATTTTATTATTCAATTATGATTTTACTTGGACACGCATGTATAATCATTTGACATAGAAATGTAGAAATATAAAAATGGTAGGACATATGTAGAAATACAAACATGGTAGGACATAATGTATGCGACTATGAAATGCATGAAAATGAATGGAATTGGCGAAAAACATGAGAAGACTAATGAGAGTCCGAACGCATGAGATGACTAATGAATAAATTCTAATAAAATTATTTCTAAGACTAATGAAGACATATGAATAATTTCAAAGCTTCCGTCTAATAAATAATTTCTACTATTTTCAAGAATTTTGAATTAAGAAAATTAGTGTTTTATAACAATCCAATTTAACCTAATCCGCTAATCAATTTGAAGAAAATCTTTGAGTTTCAAATTGGGGAAAAACGAAAATAAATTTTGAGGTCGTTACAGTTGGTATCAGAGCACTAGGTTTTTAAAGGTTATGTAAACTACTCTGTATGCTCATCATGCATCAGTAAGTACTTATTTAATTATTTATTGATTTATTTTATTTTGATAGAAATTTATATTGTGAATTTTATAATATAATTTTTAGTACATTCATGTTTAATTATTTTCCAAATTAGAATAAATAAATAAATAATAATAATAATAAATTCCATGATGTAGACTTATGGCCAAACGTAGAGAAAATAGTACCGAGCGTAAAGTTGTTCTCAATCGAATGATAGACATGATTGAGAGACAAACTAGACAAATTGAACAACTAATGCAAACATCAACTGTCACGGTCCAAGTGGCTGCTACCACAGCCTAGGCACTAACGCGCAGGCGGCTAACGCACAGGCCAAAAATCTGAATAGACCTCGACTTGTCACGACCCGAGAGGGGGGCTGGACAGAAACGCCAAGCTAAACGATCAACCTCAGGGAGGTCCACCATCTAACCTAAGCCTGAGTGCGGAAGTTTTTGCAATAATCCAAGACTCTTCAATGTAACAAATATGATAAACGAGCAATAATAGAAAATCTGGAATAATAAAGATAGTTACAAACCCAAATATGTAGCAATATCCATATTATGTTTTTACATTCCACGAAATGCCGAAAAAAATAGAAATAAACACGACTCCTAATCGATTGATGTCGATCCAGCTCACTTCTGCTTCCTTTGTAACGCCCCGAGTTTTCTGAACCCAGTTCGCTACATAAAGCTTGATCATGACTAAGAAATCTCTCTCTTTTTTATTTAAAAAAAAAAAAAAACTTCGCCCGACAGTTAAATTTGACATTTTCTAAAAGCTCAAAATATTTAAATCTTGCAGCGGAAATTCGTTTAAACAAGAATAAAATTAACAAAGACCACGTTAAAAAAAAAACGTTAGAAATCTTAAGAAACAATCGATTAAAAAGCAAAGGTTTAACTCGTGAAAATACTTTAAAAATCAGAAAAGTCAAACTCGTCGTCCGCTTGAACAAAGTCAACAAAAGGAGAAGGCTTTTTGGAGACTTCATCCGGTCGCTAAACGACAAAAATATAAATTTAGTCATCCGGTCAGTCTAACAAGGACATCCACCGGTCACTAAACGAAAAAATATAAATTTAGTCATCCGGTCAGTCTAACAGGGACATCCACCGGTGACGTCAGCTGGATGATCTCCTCATCCAAACGACTTTCTCTATATCAACCGGTGACGTCATCCGGATGATCTCCTCATCCGAATGACTTAACCCTTAATATCTGACGAGCAAAAGCTCGACATCAACGGGCGACTAAAATACTCGACATCATCCGATAGAAAAACAGGCACAACTCTAACTACAGACAGAAATTTTTCTTGCCTCTCCAAGACCTTTCAAAGACAATTCAAACCATTCCATTAATCAAATCCAGTAAAAACCAACTCTTAAAACTCAACAGGTTGCTAGAATTGATAATATTCAAAATATATTCGAAATACTAAAATCTCTACTGTCGTGAAAACTCGACCTACTCAGACTAGATCATTATCAACTAAACCTCAACATCTGCTGACACCAGTTAGCCGGCCTCAACAGTTTACCAAGCCGAGACATGGATGTACTCCTCCAACCACATCATTCATCTGTGCACTCAGGAAACTCACCTGCAGTGTCCTCAACACCTACATCACAAAACTCATCTATTAGCCTAATGCTAAGTAAGTAAAGCCAACAAGAAATGAAACAACGAAATATAAATTCCTAATATGCAATTTCTACTTTCTCAACTCAGTTGCTCATGCTTCGTTTCTGTTCAGATCCCCCTGTGAAATTGGGAGTTGGATCAACTCTCCCAAAGTACATACATCCCTGTCTCATTAAGGGGTGGATTAATTCCCTTAACAGTGAAACTGATTCTCCTGTTCAGATCCCCCTGTTAAATTGGAAGTTGGATTAGCTCTTCCAAAGTACATACATCTCTGTCTCATTAAGGGGTGGATTAATTCCCTTAACAGTGAAACTGATTTTCATGACTGTTTCAATATGTTCAATCCTTACCATGCCAATCATGCATTCAAATTCATTTTCGTATGTTTTAAAACATGATGCATAGAATACAGATTCACACAAGTAATCATAATCCTAACGTTTTGTGATGTAGGCCCGAAGGCACAAGCAAACTTCACTTACCTGGTCTCCTGGGAAGCTTGTTGAAACCTCTCCCTCGGGAGTTTGCTCAAACCTAGTTCCACAAATCGAACATTAATTTAAACTTTCGTCAAACTTCCTTCTAGCTACCTAGAAAGCTAAGGAAAATAGTTTGGAAGCCCTAATCGTAGTGCATTCCCGATTCAACTCATAAACCGAAACTAGCACTCACATACCGCATTCTCAAAACTTCATTTATCAACCCTCGATAGTTACAATGTAGCAAGAAATGGAAGCAAAACTCACCTAGTTCTGAGGAAATCGCTGGAGGGATCGAAGAGGGTCTCCTATCGCGCTCTGCTAAGCTGAGGAACTGAGAGTGGAAGAGGAAATGAAATGAAACAGTGGCGGCTACCTCATTAACACTTCCCTTAAATACGTTATCCACAATATAAATTCGCAATTACCATCTTGCCCTTGCCTAGTCTCTTAATAACCTAATCAACATTTCACTCAATTTTAAACCATAAGATTATATACCTCCGTTTAATAACTTATTTTGATTTATATTGAAACCGGGTGTTACAATCTACCCTCCTTAAAAGAATTTTGTCCTCAAAATTCAGTACCTGAATAATTCTGGATGTTGGTCCATCATGTCCTGCTGGCGCTCCCAGGTTGTCTCCTCTACATTCTGGTTGTGCCATAAGACTTTCACTAGTGGAACCTCTTTGTTGCGTAATACCTTCACTGCGTAATCCAAGATCTTTACTGGTTTCTCTTCATAGGCAAGGGTAGGACAAATTTCGAGGTCTTGCTGTTCCATGATTTGGTTGGAATCCCTTATGCACTTTTTCAACATAGAAACATGGAATACGTCATGTATTCCTTCCATAGAAGCTGGTAGCTGCAACAGATAGGCTGCTCTCCCAACTCTTTTCAGAATAGTGAACGGTCCAATAAATCTGGGGTTCAACTTGCCTTTCTTCCCGAATCTGACAACTCCTTTAAATGGTGATACTTTAAGGAAAACTTCATCACCTACTTCAAACTCTAATTCTCTTCGTCTTTTATCAGCATAACTCTTCTGGCGGCTTTGAGCTGTCAAAATTCTCTGTCGGATGAGGGCAACCTTCTCTACAGTTTGTTGCACAATATTAGGACCAAGCAATTGTGCTTCACCAACTTCATCCCAGTACAAAGGAGATCTACATTTTCGTCCATATAAGGCTTCATACGGTGCCATTCCTATTGTTGCTTGAAAACTGTTATTGTAAGAGAACTCGACCAATGGTAAATATCTACTCCAAGATCCTTGAAAATCCAATACGCATGCTCGGAGCATATCTTCTAAGGTCTGAATAGTCCTCTCGGATTGTCCATCCGTTTGAGGGTGGAAGGCTGTGCTAAAATTAAGCTGTGTTCCCATAGCCTTGTGCAGACTTTTCCAAAACTTAGATGTAAATCTGGAGTCTCGGTCTGAAACTATTGAACTTGGAACTCCATGCAATCTGACAATCTCTTGCATGTACAATTCAGCAAGCTGATCCATTGAGTAAGTTATCTTAATTGGCAGAAAATGAGCAGATTTGGTTAAACGGTCAACTATAACCCAGATTGCATCATGTCCCTTTGCTGTCCTAGGTAGTCCAACGACAAAATCCATTGTTATTTGTTCCTATTTCCATTTAGGAACTGGTAAAGGTTGCAATGTCCCTGAGGGTCTTTGATGTTCAGCCTTGACTTGCTGGCAGACCAGACATGACTCCACATACTCCGCCACACTTCTCTTCATACCTGGCCACCAATAATGTTGCTTAAGGTTTCTGTACATCTTTGTACTTCCAGGGTGAACTGAGAATCTGGAGGAATGTGCCTCAGATAGGATCTCCTTCCTAAGCTCAGTATCGGCCGGAACCAACCATCTATTTCGAAACTTGAGAATTCCGTCGGCTGAGCAGTTGAAATCCGACTTATCAGTGGAATCTATGCACAACCTATACTTATTACACTCAGTGTCATTCATTTGGACCTCCTTTATTTTCTCCAAAATAGTTGGCCTCAAAGACATGGCCGAAAGCATGGCTGACACACTTGGCACAGCTTCCAGGTTAAATCTTTGGAATTCTGTCTCTAAAGCTATCGGTATGTCTAGAGTCAAAGTAGAAACTAAAGGAGTCACTCTACTCAAAGCATCTGCCACTACATTTGCCTTGCCAGGGTGGTACTTGATCTCAAAATCATAATCTTTGACAAACTCTAACCACCTACGTTGCCTCATATTCAGTTCTTTTTGCGTGAAGATGTACTTCAGGCTCTTATGATCCGAAAATATCTCACAGGATTGTCCATACAAGTAATGCCTCCAAATCTTAAGTGCAAATACAACTGCAGCTAATTCTAAGTCATGGGTAGGGTAGTTCTTCTCATGCGTTTTCAACTGTCTAGAGGCATAAGCTATTACTTTACCACCCTGCATTAACACACCACCAAGACCAATTTTGGAAGCATCACAGTAAATACTAAATTTACCATCTTCAGCTGGAAGGGTTAAAATTGGAGCATTGGTTAGTTTCTGTTTCAAGGTCATAAAACTATGTTCACATTCATCAGTCCATATATACTTCACATTCTTCCTGGTTAACTTAGTAAGGGGCGTAGCGATCTTTGAAAATCCTTCAATGAACTTTCTGTAATACCCTGCAAGTCCAAGGAAACTTCTGATACCCGTAGCATTCTTCGGTTGGGGCCATCCCTTAACTGCTTGAACCTTAGCTGGATCCACAGATATACCATCTCCAGAGATGACATGTCCTAAAAAGTGAACCTGGTCCAACCAAAATTCACACTTGAAAAATTTGGCATAAAGTTGGTGCCTTCTTAATACTTCTAACACTAAACTCAAATGTTTTGCATGCTCATCCTTAGTGCTAGAATAGATTAGGATGTCATCTATGAATACAATAACAAACTTGTCCAAATACTCGTGAAACACCCTATTCATGAGATCCATGAAGGCTGCTGGTGCGTTTGTCAAACCAAAAGACATAACCAAAAACTCATAATGTCCATATCTTGTGCGAAAGGCAGTCTTTGGGATATCTTCAGATTTAACCTTCAACTGGTAATAACCGGACCTAAGGTCAATCTTAGAGAAAACTCTTGCACCCCTAAGTTGGTCAAATAAGTCATCAATCCTCGGCAAAAGGTATTTGTTTTTGACAGTTAACTTATTCAATTCCCTATAATCAATGCACATACGCATTGATCCATCTTTCTTTTTGTCAAAAAGAACAGGTGCTCCCCATGGTGAAAAGCTAGGGCGTATGAACCCCTTCTCTAACAAATCCTCTAACTGTTTCTTCAATTCTTTAAGTTCTGTTGGTGCTAGTCTATATGGATTTTTGGACACAAGCTCGGCACCGGGGTAAACATCTACCACAAATTCAATTTCCCTATCTGGTGGCAAGCCGGGAAGGTCATCTAGGAATACTTCAGGGAAGTCCTGGACAACTAAGACATTCTTGGGACTTGATTTTTCTACTAGTTGTGTGTCTAAAACACTGGCCAAAAAGCACAAATACTCTTTGCATGGGGAGGGTCTACAATTGACCGAAGTCATTACAGTCATTTCCTTACTCTTCTTTAGAGCTTGGAAAGTATGGTTTAAACCTCCAGGGGGTTGAAAACTAACAATTCCAGTCCTACAATCTATTGTGGCATAATGCTTAAACAACCAATCCATTCCTAGGATTACGTCAAATCCCATTATATCCATAATAATGAGATCAGCAGGCAGACTCACGCTTCCTACTAGCACATCGCTGTCAAGCATCACTTGGTCAGAGTGCATGCGTTCACAAGAAGGCAATGCAACATTAAACACATGCAGGGAAGGGGTAAACGGCACATCTAACTTAACAGCAAATGCAGATGCTATAAATGAATGCGTTGCACCAGAATCTATCAAAGTAAAAGCAGGCACAGAGTTGATCAGTATAGTACCTGACACTACAGCAGGCTGTTCTTCACCCGACTCCGTCATGGAGAATATTCTTGGTTTGATCATAGCAGGGCCATTCTTAGGAACTGGACAGTCTCTGCTAATATGGCCGACTTTGTTACAATTATAGCACCTGGTGATTCTAGGCTTCGAGCACTCCTTGACCGTGTGTCCAACCTCCTCACAGTTGAAACACTTTCCCAAGCCCAGTCTGCATTCTCCCGGGTGGTACTTCAGACACTTAGGACATTGGGGAAATTTCCTGACGTTCTGCACCTTTCCCCCTGATCCTTGGCTATTTTGGCCTTCACTTGGCCTCTTCGTTCCCCTTTGCTGGTGTGGCTGGTTAAACCTTTGTGGGACCTCCTTTGGTTTAGCACACTTCCCTTCAGCTTCTTCCACTTCCAGAGCAGTGGACACAACTTCACTGAACGTTAAACCTTTAATGCCACAGAATTTGACTCCTCGATAAATCTCCGGCTTCAGTCCATGCACGAATTTGAACACCTTATCCTCGTCCTTATGAGCAAAATGTCCAGCAAACCTGGACAAGGACTCAAATTGCCTACTATACTCTGCCACCGACCCTGTCTGCTTCAAATTCAGAAATTCCAACTTCTTTGCGGTTTGGACAGTGCTATTGAAATATTTCCCATAGAAAATATCCTTGAATTGTGACCAAGGCATTGACAAAACATCTGTGGTGGTCTCTATTGTTTCCCACCAGAGTTGAGATTCACCAGCTAGATGAAAGGTTGCCAGCGTGACCTTGTCTTCTTCTCCTATGTTGGCACACCTAAACATACTTTCGATCTTTCTAAGCCATCCTTCAGCAACAACAGGTTCAGATGACTGACCATCAAACGTGGGTGGTCTTAGTCTCCGGAATCTATCTCCAGAATGTTCACTGCTAGAACCCGAGTTGGCACTTCCTTGTGCTTCTCGGTTCAACAACACTCCTAATTGATCAGACTGTTGACGCACTATATCAGTCTGCTGACGCATCAATTCTGTCAGCTGCCTAATCACACTAGGCTCCTCCTCGCCTCTCACATTTGGCACTTCTCTAGGCACTCTAGGTCTCCCTGGGCGTCTGGCCATTATACTAAATTCCTGTACAGGGTTAGTCACACTCTTAAGTATCTATCAACTAAGGGTAATGTAAACACTTACAGTTGTTGAAGTACTTCCATGCAACGACCGGCACTGATGAGTAATCTTTTGAACAGTTTAACTGAATGTCTCTGATACCACACTGTAACGCCCCGAGTTTTCTGAACCCGGTTCGCTACATAAAGCTTGATCATGACTAAGAAATCTCTCTCTTTTTTATTTAAAAAAAAAAAAAAAAACTTCGCCCGACAGTTAAATTTGACATTTTCTAAAAGCTCAAAATATTTAAATCTTGCAGCGGAAATTCGTTTAAACAAGAATAAAATTAACAAAGACCACGTTAAAAAAAAACGTTAGAAATCTTAAGAAACAATCGATTAAAAAGCAAAGGTTTAACTCGTGAAAATACTTTAAAAATCAGAAAAGTCAAACTCGTCGTCCGCTTGAACAAAGTCAACAAAAGGAGAAGGCTTTTGGAGACTTCATCCGGTCGCTAAACGACAAAACATAAATTTAGTCATCCGGTCAGTCTAACAGGGACATCCACCGGTCACTAAACGATAAAATATAAATTTAGTTATCCGAACAGTCTAACAGGGACATCCACCGGTCACTAAACGACAAAATATAAATTTAGTCATCCGGTCAGTCTAACAGGGACATCCACCGGTCACTAAACGACAAAATATAAATTTAGTCATCCGGTCAGTCTAACAGGGACATCCACCGGTGACGTCAGCTGGATGATCTCCTCATCCAAACGACTTTCTCTATATCAACCGGTGACGTCATCCGGATGATCTCCTCATCCGAATGACTTAACCCTTAATATCTGACGAGCAAAAGCTCGACATCAACGGGCGACTAAAATACTCGACATCAACGGGCGACTAAAATACTCGACATCATCCGATAGAAAAATAGGCACAACTCTAACTACAGACAGAAATTTTTCTTGCCTCTCCAAGACCTTTCAAAGACAATTCAAACCATTCCATTAATCAAATCCAGTAAAAACCAACTCTTAAAACTCAACAGGTTGCTAGAATTGATAATATTCAAAATATATTCGAAATACTAAAATCTCTACTGTCGTGAAAACTCGACCTACTCAGACTAGATCAATATCAACTAAACCTCAACATCTGCTGACACTAGTTAGCCGGCCTCAACAGTTTACCAAGCCGAGACATGGATGTACTCCTCCAACCACATCATTCATCTGTGCACTCAGGAAACTCACCTGCAGTGTCCTCAACACCTACATCACAAAACTCATCTATTAGCCTAATGCTAAGTAAGTAAAGCCAACAAGAAATGAAACAACGAAATATAAATTCCTAATATGCAATTTCTACTTTCTCAACTCAGTTGCTCATGCTTCGTTTCTGTTCAGATCCCCCTGTGAAATTGGGAGTTGGATCAACTCTCCCAAAGTACATACATCCCTGTCTCATTAAGGGGTGGATTAATTCCCTTAACAGTGAAACTGATTCTCCTGTTCAGATCCCCCTGTTAAATTGGAAGTTGGATTAGCTCTTCCAAAGTACATACATCCCTGTCTCATTAAGGGGTGGATTAATTCCCTTAACAGTGAAACTGATTTTCATGACTGTTTCAATATGTTCAATCCTTACCATGCCAATCATGCATTCAAATTCATTTTCGTATGTTTTAAAACATGATGCATAGAATACAGATTCACACAAGTAATCATAATCCTAACGTTTTGTGATGTAGGCCCGAAGGCACAAGCAAACTTCACTTACCTGGTCTCCTGGGAAGCTTGTTGAAACCTCTCCCTCGGGAGTTTGCTCAAACCTAGTTCCACAAATCGAACATTAATTTAAACTTTCGTCAAACTTCCTTCTAGCTACCCAGAAAGCTAAGGAAAATAGTTTGGAAGCCCTAATCGTAGTGCATTCCCGATTCAACTCATAAACCGAAACTAGCACTCACATACCGCATTCTCAAAACTTCATTTATCAACCCTCGATAGTTACAATGTAGCAAGAAATGGAAGCAAAACTCACCTAGTTCTGAGGAAATCGCTGGAGGGATCGAAGAGGGTCTCCTATCGCGCTCTGCTAAGCTGAGGAACTGAGAGTGGAAGAGGAAATGAAATGAAACAGTGGCGGCTACCTCATTAACACTTCCCTTAAATACGTTATCCACAATATAAATTCGCAATTACCATCTTGCCCCTGCCTAGTCTCTTAATAACCTAATCAACATTTCACTCAATTTTAAACCATAAGATTATATACCTCCGTTTAATAACTTATTTTGATTTATATTGAAACCGGATGTTACATCCTTCTTCCTTTACCTGTAGAGGAGGGGAAAGTCGTTGGGGTGAGTGACAAACTCAGTATGGGATGTTATACCTACCACTCATGTTATAATGCACGCCTGTTATAATATCAATGAATGAGCAAAGATTCTTAAAACTAATTCTATATTATTAAATCTCTTCTCATTTTTAGATAGATCAATCGGACTATCTTTTAAAGCAAAGTGTATACTAACTACGCCCTCACTACCCATACCGTACTACAGAGTCAAGTGCACCGTGAAAAAGAAGACCACACAAGGATCCTCCGAAACACACCATACAGCAAGGCAGCAATAATATTTGACAAAACCTCATAATGAAAATAATCCCCACTAGACGTTATCTAACTACCCTGAGTCTAAGGAAGCCGGTTTGGGGCCTTTGATTAACATTCCCGATACATTACTAAACCCCAAACTCAAATCTCTCATTCACAGCATCTCGAAAACAACATACCTTGCAATCCTTCAGGCTACCAAGTATAGAACTAGCAAGTAATTTAATCAAAACTCCCGTGGGTTGGGGGAAAAACGGAGGGGAAAGCGTTCTAAGAGGTAGTCTGCAGCGATGAGAGGTAAGAAGAGACTAAACCAGTGGCGGCTAAACATCACTAAACCTTCTTTAAATACGTATCCACCATATAAAGTTGCAAATTACACTTGCCCCTGCCTAGTCATAATAACATATCAAACATTCCACTCAAATTTAACCATAACTTATATACCACCGGTTGTTAAATTATTTTGATTTATAGGAACCAGGGTGCTACAAAAATCCTACTGTTTGTGATCGTAGGCCCGATAGGCACACAACAAACTCAAAGTACCTGGTTCTCTGAGAGATTCTG